>OY740802.1:24934988-25181002 GCA_963514005.1 Raja brachyura
CGTGCCTCCGTGAACCTATCAGTAGGTGCCTCCGTGACCCTCTATGTGTGTGTGCCTCGGTGCCCCTCTCTGTGTGCCCCTCTCTGTCCTGGCGAACTTACCTTAGACTTCGGTCCAAGTTCGCCTCACTTTACGCCGCGTTGCGCCACTCACCCGACCTCCGCGCGGCCCCTACTGCCGGTTTGGTTGGGCTTGCCACATGCAGGTGCATGATGGTGGGAACGGCCCTTTAGTATTTCTGGGGGATTGTTTGTGTCTTCCTTAGTGAAGACAGAACCAAAGTACTTGTTTAACTGTTCTGCTATTTCCTTGTTTCTCATTATAAATTCACCTGTCTCTGATTGTAAGGGATCTACATTTGTCTTCCAGGCATTCTAGGCTGGTCCCATTTGGCCCATATCCCTCTAAAACCTCAGATCCATATATATTTCCAAATTGTAAATGTATCCCCTTCTATAGCTTCCTCTAGCAACTTGTTCGCGATACAGACGACTGAAAAAGTTGCCCCTGAGGTCCTTCTTAAATCAACTTTAACCTTTAAGGGCTCGTTCATTTGCTCTGAGATTTTAGTCTAATGTTGGCATAGAAAGACAGTTACAATGAGTCTGATAATCCGCAGTCCAATTGTTGGATTATCATCATCTGCTGCTTCCTACAGTTGCTGGTACCCTCTTGCCCCCTCTGATAAACTAGGCCCAGTACCCTTCCTTCCTTGCTATAAATGTACCCAATTTCTTTCTCTGTTTCCAGCCGGACAACCTAGGCAGCTTTAGGTTGCCAAATGACAGTTTAGGTGGTAGGTGGTCATTTAAGACGGCTTGCATGATGCGTGTGATAATGTGCTCCGAGGAAATGCGTAGTTACCAGTCGGAATTATGCTCAATGAAGCATTCACGTATTATTTCTGCTTTTTATAAAGTCACAAACTATACATATTCACCAATCAAGACATGATATATACCACAATGACATGCAGCAAAATTACAGTACAGCATCTCAACTCTTTTTACACGTTGCAATGATTGCAATTTCTATTATTTCTTTCCACTTCCAAACAAAAATGTGGTTGGATTATTCAGCGTATGATCAACCTCGGTGAGACCCAAGTGCAAGCTTGGTGATCGCTTCGCACAACACTTCCATTCAGTTCGCAATAACCAACCTGATCTCCCGGTGGCTCAGCACTTCAACTCCCCCTCCCATTCCGAATCCGACCTTTCTGTCCTGGGCCTCCTCCATGGCCAGAGTGAGGCCCACCGAAAATTGGAGGAACAGCACCTCAAATTTCGCTTGGGTAGTTTACACCCCAGAGGGAAAAACATTGGCTTCCCCAATTTCAGGTAGTCCTTGCTTTCTCCCTCCCTCCCCTCCCATTCCCAGCTCTCCCACAGCCTACCGTCTCCGCCTCTTCCTTTCTTTTTCCCGCACCCCCTCCCCCCTGACATCAGTCTGAAGAAGAGTCTCGACCCGAAACGTCGCCTATTCCTTCGCACCATAGAAGCTGCCTCACCCGCTGATTTTCTCCAGCTTTTTTGTCTACTACCCATTCACACAAGTTCTGTTATCCCACTTCCCTCACCCACACCCTACACATTAGGGGCAATTTTACAGAGACAAGTTAACCTACAAAGCCAATGCGTCTTTGGGATGTGGGAGAAAACCCACAAGCTTGCAGGGAGAATGTGCAAATTCAACACAGACAGTGCCCGAGGACAGGATCGAACACAGATCACAGAGGCAGCAAGTCTACCAACTGTGCCACTATATTTTGTTGTACAACACACAAAACATTATACGTTGATAACTTTGATAACTTAAAAAAAATAAACTATCCATTTTCAATCTTAAATCTCTAAGTGACTCCAGATCCGCCTTTACAGTTATTGTGTGTTTTAATTCAGTTCAAGACTATGGGGCAATACATTGGCCATAAAGTTGCTGCCTAAAAGTGCCAGAGACCCGGAATTGATCCTGAATATGGGTGCTGTCTGTATGGAGTTTGCTCCTTTTCCCTTTGATCGCATGGGTTTTCTCCGGGTGCTCTTGTTTCCTTCCACATTCCAAATGTGTGCAGGAACCTTTTCCAGACCCAACCCAAAATGTAATATTTTCCTTTTGTCCAGAGATTCTGTCTGACCTGTTGAGTTACTCAAGCTTTTTGACTCTATCTTCAGTTTAAACCAGCATCTGCAGTTCCTTCCTACACACACGACACTATATGATAGAACTTTATTAATCCCAGGAGGGAAATTGTGTGTATGTGTGGGTATATATATTATACACACACACACACATATATATTATATATATATAGTTATATATCCATATATAAATATACACTGTTTTGTTTTCCCGTTTATAACATTGTTTACAGAGTACTATGTTTACATATTCTGTTGTGCTGATACAAGGAAGGATTTCATTGTTCTAACTGGGACGTGAGAGAATAAAACACTCTTGACTTACATCGATAATGTGTGGGATAGAACTAGTGTACGGGTGGACTCGGTGGGCTGAAGGGCCTGTTTCCACGCTGTATCTTTAAATTAAACTAAAAACACTAAAACCAGAGGGAGTCTAAAGAAGGGTCTCTAACCGAAACGTCACCCAATTTCTTCTATCCAGAGATGCTGGCTGTTCCATGGAGTTCCCCCGCACAATTAAAGCATGGAAAAGTCTTCACCCTACCATAGTTACCCAACCACACGCAACTAAATTTAAGGTCGCTTTTTTTCCCCAAGAACGCTTTTTTGCTTAAGTCCAAGTCAAGAGTCAAGAGAGTTTTATTGTCATGTGTCCCAGATTGGACAATGAAATTCTTGCTTGCTGCAGCACAACAGAATATGTAGGTATGTTACAAAACTTACCTTTAGCGGTGCTGCAGTTCTGTCACTGGCCGTGTGCGTGACTTTGGCGCCTTTAAGGGGGGGGGGGGGGGGGAGGCAGGGTTAAAATGCGGTTTTCCCCATGCAATCCGGAGCTTTCTGTTGTTAGAGTGCAATCTATTTCTGCAGATGAGTTCCGACTGCCGGTAAATCCGTTTTTTTAAATAAATAGCCCGACTACTTCATCACTGCAGTAAAATAAAAATTAGCTTGTAATGCCGTGAACGCCGACAATGGGGACCGATTTTACGTAGGGGACAGGTAAGTGAAAGCTGTTTATTTTTACATATAAACTTGCTTTTTTGGGGGACTTTAATCAATATTTCATGTTGCGAAACGGTGATTTAGCCCCCATACGAACTGGCAGAAAATTTCCTGCCGATATTGGGTTTAAATTCACCGCAACTGCAACGTTCCAATACAGCGCGTTCCAGAAAATCCCACTCGCAAGCTGTTTTAAATGCCCATTAATTTACAGGCATTAAACACTGAATTCCTTCAATTTGGCCTATAAATTAATGACAATTAGATTTAAAAATCATGTTATATTGTGAATTATTGTGTGACTGTTAATTGGACACTTAGGCTTTAATTTTTTTTTAATTTTCTTAAGAAATGGATAGATGTTTAGATCTAGTAATTGAATTTTGTAATTGGCTACAATTGGGTAACTAACTAATTATATGCTTTAATTTCAGGTCATCCAAGTAAGATTGGTTCATATTTGTTTCAGAATAGTTCAATCTATAATAACTGAAAACGTCTTTAAGTTCTCATAATTTTTAAGGAAGTTATGGGCTTTTGACTGTCCTTGATCACAACTTTTGTGTTAAGTCAATGGAAAAGCAATAGGAAGCAAGTTACTAATTTCCGAATATGAAAATGGCCCTAACTTTTTTAATACTGAAGATGTGAAAGTGAATTAGGTGTCAAATTAAACTTATTTTTATGCTTTATCTGATGGGATAAATTGCAGACTTGATTTTTAAAATCTCAAAATCTTGTAACATTGCTAGAATATGTAAACATAATATAGAACAGGATATAAAGTTCAGTGTGTCTATATACCATAGACCACATATATACACACAATAAATAAACAGATAAAGTGCAATAGGCTGTTATTTTTCTGAGTTTGGAGTTTGGTGGTGGACCCTTTCCAAGTTTACATTCCATTTGGAATATCTTTGGACGACCAGGAAATCAAGAAGCAAGAGTTACTCCAGGGAATGTTGTGTGCATGTGCATGGGGAGGATGTGCAGGCCTTGGCAGTGCGCATGTGCAAGGCGGCCGGCCATACCGGCGGATGAAGAGCTGCTGGAGAGCGGAGACCCAGCGGCCTGGACACGGATAGCGGGCGGAGACGGAGAGTGACAGAGAGAGATAGAAAGGGGGACCCGCTCAGAGTTGAACGGCAGGTGTCCCGGGTACTTGCCAAACCGGGCAAAATGACACGGCTTTTAAGTTGCCCAGCGGGACTTTAGGTGGCCATTGGCAACCGTTAATTTCGAACCCTGATCAGGTCTGCTGTTGTCTTTATCTGACCCAGTGGGGCCTGGTACTTCACTGGCTCCCTCTGGCATATTGGTGCAATTGTTGTGCTACCTCTGATATACTGGGGACCCTGTTCCCATGCTTTCTCTATCAAAATATTTGTAACTTTGGGAGCAAGGGTACCAGGGTCCAGTGTATCAGAGTTCTACACCTCAGGACATTCACGTCTTCTGTAATCTGTGATCAAAATGAACGCAGTACTCAAACTGGAATCCCACTGACAACACGCATGTTTCTAACATTAGTTCCCCTCCCTCACAGTACATGCTATGCCACAGCAAAATAAAGATCCCATATACCTTTGCAACCATCAATCTTTTTTGCTAACCTTAACAATCTATGGGCATACACGGCAAGTCTACCTGTTCCTTAGTGCTCCCCATAAATCTTAATTTGTTGTGTTTTCTCTTGTCTTTACACCTTCCCAAGAGCAATTTTAGAATTATACAGCACAGAAACATACCTTTCAGCCCATCCTGTCCACGCCGATTAATTTTATTACCTATCTAAACAAATCCCGTTGATTATCCTTTCATGCGTTAGCATTTCAAATACTCATCTTAATCTACCTGTATATTACTAAAACTCTCATCTTGACTACTTCCTGTCTGCGTTGTAATTAAATTTGCGCATAAACGATCCACCATAGTGCTATGATTTTTCACCACCTTACCATTCTCCTCTGCTGCAAGTCAAACAAGTTTTGTTCTGACCAGTAAAATAGTACAAAAGTTGTGAAGGTTTTGAAGGTTCTCCCTCACAGCCCCCCTCCCCCAAACGCCCCCTTCCCCATCTCCCCTCCCCCACACCACCCCTCCCCTCCCACACACCCTCTCCTCCCCAGAGTGGTGGAACATTGCTTTGGGGGAACGGGTTGCATTGGGCGAACAGGTGAGTGGAGGAATATTGCGTTGGGGATTGGATTGCGTTGGGGATGGACCAGGCCTCCCGTATGAATGGGACCCAACTGGTCCGCTTAGTCTAGTACTTTTTAAATGTGAGAATCACTGCCTTTACACCCTCTCAGACAGTGCATTTTAAATTCCAAGCACATTGCATGTAAAAGAAATTCTGAAATCTGCTCCATATTCCTTACCTTAAATCTATGGCCTCTGGTTGGAGGATTACATTCCACGCCCTATTTCTGTCTGAATGACCAGGGAGCATCTAAATCCTGCAGTCTATTAGCTTGTTGCAGCACAACAGAACATGTAAACATAATACAGAACAGGAGATAAAGTTGAGTGTGTCTATATACCATAGACCACATATATACACACAATAAATAAACAGATAAAGTGCAATAGGTTGTTATTTTTCTGAGTTTGGAGTTTGGTGGTGGACCCTTTCCAAGTTTACATTCCATTTGGAATATCTTTGGACGACCTGGAAATCAAGAAGCAAGAGTTACTTGCTTCTTGAAAAAAAACATTTTTTCAGGATTTCTAAATTTCTAAACATTGCAAACAATTTGCGATTTGAATTGTTTCTGAGTTTATACATCATGCATGTCAATGGTAAAAAAGAAATTAAGGAGCTATGCTTGCGATATGGCTTTTTGCTAGCATGCTTGCACCTTGCTGTCTTGTTACTAATGTGATCCATTATTCTTCAATGGTTATTTCTAATTTTTCTTCTTCAGCAACATTTTCTCATGCTCGTGATTCTTGCAGCAGCAGCAATGTTCTATGCCACCTTATTTTTGAGCAAACGCGGGCCACTAGCAAAAATTTGGCTGGCTGCCCATTGGGATAAAAAGCTAACAAAAGCTCATATTTTTGAGTGCAACCTGGAGGCTACTGTTGAGAGCATTATTTCACCCAAGGTAAAGCAACTAAATGTTTATTTAACAGGATGGTTCTAATATTTGTACAACACAACAAATCAGTAACAAATTGCTTAATATTTTTAATGTAATAATAATTGAACATTACTTTTAACAAAGCACAATGTAATAAATATGTGATCTGCAGTACTTTGTAGATTATAATTCACATGGCTTTTCAAAATCGTTGCACCTTGGACATGTCATATCTGAATGAAAAATTGGAACTGCTCATGCTTGGTGGTTTAATCTTCACATCTAATTTGTATATTTCTATTCATAATGGAATGAAATATTTAAAGAATAAATTGCTATGACCATCTACACTAATTATTCAGAGTCATACAGCAAAGATCCATTGTTTAGTTTAGAGATACAGCGCAGAAACAGGTCCTTCGGCCCACCAAGTCCGCACCATCCAGCGATCCCCGCACATTAACACATAATCTAACTTCATCTGATTTATCAATGAGGCTTTATACAAAACGAGGTAGATTTGGAGATTTAGAGGAGCTTATGAGATACTCATTCAAGAGTCTGATAACAGTGGGGGAATTTGGCGGTACCTGCTTACAAGCTTTTATATCTTTTGCCCAATGGGGGAGGAAAGAAGAAGAAATGATCGTGGAGTGAGTGGTCCTTGTTTATGTTGGTTGCTTTCCCGAGGCACTGTGAAGTGCAGAGTCGAAGAGCGAGGGGCTGGTTTTTGTAATGGACTGGACTACATCCATATCTTTCTGCATTTTCTTTTGGTCTGGGTAGAACAGTTGCTAAACCAAGTTGTGATGCATCCTGATAGGATGCCTTCCATGATGCATCTGTAGAAATTAATGTAATTGGAGACACAAATTTCCTGAGGAAGTGATAAACATTGCTAGGCTTTCTTGACTAGCTTCAATGCGGATGGATCACGACAAATTGCTGTTGATATTTACACCATGGAATGTGAAGCTCTTGACCATCTCCACTTTAGCACAATTGATGCTGACGGGTGTGCACACCATCCCTTTTTTACTAAAGTTGATGCCTAGCTCCTTTGATATTCTGACATAGGGAGACATTGTTGTTTAGACATCGGTCCCCTTCCTATTTAGATCTAACCCATCCTACCTCTACAGGTCCCTGCCTTCCCCAAAGGCAATACCAATACCAATGATCGAAGTACCAAAAGCCCTCGCTTATGCACCAGTTCTTTGGCCACAGTTTCATCTATGCTTCGATGTTTACCTTATTTTAATAAGCCCATCCCAAATACACTGCTCAATGCCCTTCCTTGTGACCTCCACTGCTCAATGACCATCCTTGTGACCTCCATATTTTCCTATATGGAAAATATCTGAATTTAATCTGGTCCTAACAAAAATGAGCTGAGGATCAAGGAGCTCATCCACTTGCAGGAGTTTAGGGTTTTATATATTAATAGTTTATGATATACTTTATGGCAAATCCCCACTGACTATCATGCACCCATTTACACATCCTATTTTTATTCATCCCACTTTCATATTAACTTCTACAAATTCTACAGTTCACCTACCGGCAAGGGGCAATTTATAATGGCCAACCCACCTGCACAATTTTATTATGTGGGTAGAAACGGGAGCCCCTGGAGGAAATCCATACAGTGGCAGAAAGGACATGCACATTTCATGCAGACAGCATTGGAGGTCAGGATTGAATCTGGGTCACAAGAAATGTGAAGCAGCAGCTCCAATAGCTGTGCTATTGTTATCCCATGTGTATTGTGTCACAGCTAGTTAAAATTCTACTGTGAGAAGTCCTTTTGGAGAGGAGCAATGCTAAAAGATTAGACAAATCATTTGATTTTTTTTATCAAGGGAGTTGATGGACCATAAAGATAAGTTACTTCCCAATTATATTTTGAAATGATTTATCACAGTTAGGTTTAATGATAGCGACTCTACAATAGGCATCAACTCCCTTGGTATTCAATGGACCATTTTTAAAGGAAAATGGTGTTAATATTTAGTACACTTTCATTTGGACACAAAGGGGACTTAAGCGTCTTCAAACATTGATGGACTTATTTTTGTGCAATTGCTAGCTGGTATATAATTTTATATATGTGTGCGTGTACCTATATATATATATATATATAGTAATCCATTGGCGATAGTTACAAGGTGAGTGATATTTTAGTTTCAATACCCCCTCTCTATTTTCCTGTACACCAGCAACATTATCTTCCGCTCATGCCCACCAACTCCCCCTTCATTACTTTTTGCCATTAACCTACACTATGCCAATATTTACAGAACTCAAATTGCCACCATGTGTTTGGAATGAGGGGGCATATCAGAGATAACCCATGCACCTAGAAAAAACTAATCTTTGTAGAGCCGTTGAACTCGGATCCCTTGAGCTATTGAGGCAGCAGCATAACCTAGATCAAAATTAGTCTCAAATATGGAAAGCAATGTATGGTACATGAGTCTAGGTGGGATAATAATTTAGAACTTTATTCACGACACAGGACAACTAGTTTCATATTTGTGCTCCCTCTTAGGTTAAAATTGCACTGAGAACTTCAGGCCACCTGCTTCTAGGAGTGGTGCGGATTTACAATCGAAAGGCAAAGTATCTCCTGGCAGACTGCAATGAGGCATTCACAAAAATAAGGATTGCTTTTCGTCCAGGTATAGTATAGTCACTGGAACTTTGGACAAATATTTTGATTCGTATAAAATTACATCTTTTGATTATTGGAAGATTTAATGGAAACAAATATGGCCACAGGATGTTATCTATCTTTCACAGAAATATTCCTTATCCTAGTTTTGGTTCATCCTCATAATATCTTCATAGATTTAGTTGTTATTTGACCTAAGAAGTTTTCATAATGTACCTTAGACCATTAATTTATTCTGTTGGGCAATATGTCAAAGTCACTGATCTTTAGAACATACCAAAATGTTTGTATTTTTGGAGAGTTATTTTATTACAATTTTGCTAACTATAATTAATTCAGTTATTACAGTACGGTTTTTTTCACTCTGTTTTCATTGCCATAAGTTGTCAGGCCTTTATCTTTTTGTTGTCTAGGTTACAAACTTGTGTTATTTAATTTTACCGGATACATTTGGAAATAATGTAGAACTGCAGTGGGTCAAGGGTAGCTGGGAGGATGTTGATGTGCACTATGACCAGCCTCTCAAAGCATTTCATGTTGGTGGATACCAGATTCACTGGAAGGCACACTACCTTGTTTTTCTTTGACACTGGTATGATAATGGTTTTCTCAAAGTAGGCGAGAACATCAGATTGGAGTAGGGTGAGGTTGAAGATGTCCACAAATATTTCTGCTGCCTAGTCCACAGGTTTTGAGGATACAGAGAGGGATCTGGGTCAGTCACTTTCCACGGATTCACACTCAGTAAGGCTGATCAGATGTCTGCGATGGTGGCCATAGATACAGGCACATCTGAGTCTGTAAGGGCAGTTGATGTCATTCCACCACCTTTGCTTTGTTGCCAGTTATAGTATGAAGGCTTTGCCACAATCAACAGGTGTCCATGTGGTTAGTATGGGACACTAACCTGGTCAGGAATTGTCTCTTGGTAGCGCTGAGGGCTCTGCAAAGGTTGTATCCAGATTTCCTGAATAGGTCATGATCACCTATCTGGAAAGCCTCAGGCTTGGACTTCACTAGGAAGTAGATCTCATGGTTCATTCAGTAAAAACCTTCAGATTGACTTGTTTGGTATGCAGTTCTCTGCACAATTAGTGATGAAGTCTGTGACAGCATTATCATACTCACTTAGGTTGGCCTATGAATCCTTGAATATGGATTAGTCCACCAACTTGAGGCAGTATGGTATTGGGGATTACAAGGAAAATTACGAATCTGGATACAGATAGTTTTGCTCTAAACCATGATTCTATAACATGAATTGGGTATAACGCGAGTATTGAATATCTACATCAGTAGGTCTACAACTGTAGAACTCCTACAGTCACTGCGTAAACCCTTATCTTCTGAAATAATTACTGTTATTTGTAAAGGATTCTGCGCCAGAAGCAGCCAGTCATTTCTGAAAGTTCTGTGTGTTCATCTATGTCTTAGTCTCAATTAAATAAAACTACTACTTGCTTTGGACAGAATTTGTCCTGTTCTACACATAGATAGGGTCCATACACCAGCAATTATTGTTGGAATTTGAGCTATTCCAGGACTAGTTCAATTGGTTCCGGTCTGTTTGGCGAAAACTCCCATCCTTGAGACAATGATGGGATGTATTCAAGATTCATATCCATCTCTTCTGTGAAGAGTATGCAAAAGATTGAACATAATGCAGGCTTTAGGATTGAACGCCATTAGGAGGGGTTAAGAAGATCTTATAGAAGCAATTTAATATTACAAATAGAAACAGATTCCATCGGTGGAAAGTTCAAGAACGAAGGACAGCATCAGGGTGATAGTTAATAGGACCAACTATGCCATAAAGAGAAAGTTCTTTTGTAAATAAAGGTTTGTATCTGGAATGTATTTTGACTGATAATAATGAAGATAGATTCACTTAAATCATTCAAAGAGGATGAATTTTGAGGGCAAGGGTGGACGGGCAGAGGAGAAGCACTGGCCAGATTACTCTTGCAAATAAGCAATAAGCAGTCAATGGGTTTAATGCTCTTCTGTGGAGTGGTCATTTTCTCTTTCTGTTAATAATTTTGGGAAAATACAATCCCAGATTGATATTCTGAAGCAGTAAAATCACTATAACTAATAGAATTTTTCAATTTGCCATCACCATTGATGGTGAGAAATCAAATTGCTGTTTTAGTTGCTGTCATTTTCTTGATCATTGTTTGGAATTGCAGTAAAGCAAATAACATTAACCTATAAGCTCTGTAACATTGTAAAATTGGAATTGGTTGTGATTTTGTTGTTGCAGATATTGTGGATCTTGCTGAAGAAAACCTTGAAGCCACATATAATGCCATTACTTTGCCTGAGGAGTTTCATGATTTTTCTATTCAGCTGCCAGATGTGGAGTGAGTGCCTGAACTTTGTACATTGATGGACAAAATTGTGTTTTCTCTCTGCTTACATGCTGCTGTTTTGCTCATCCAAATATCTGCCCTTAAAGGTGCTTGGTTTAGTGGTAATAAACATTGTTTTAACAAAATAACTATTTGTTACAGCTACTGCCAATGTGCTTCACAGTTGTGTTTTAAATACAAAAAAATATTTAGTTTAACTATTTTGCTATTTAAATCATGTTTGTAACATTCAGTTTTACAAAATAACAATGTGGAAAGGCAAGCAAAGAAGCATGTTACTTATCTCTAGTTACAATAGGTGTCTTGATCTGATTCTGTATTGCAGTATAGGAATAATTCTTGGCCCTTTTTTATCAAATGTCCAGAACATTACCTCTGGCTCACCATCAGAGCCCGCCATTAGGGAAGATGGCAATTATGCAACAGGTAATGGGCAATAACCAAAATATTCATTGCCTACCTCATCTGTTTCATTCAAGTCTGCCTCCAGGGAAATACTGGACTTTCTGGTTAAGGGACATTAACTTTTTCTGCTGAAAAAGTAGCAATGTGCTCAGAACTGCTCGGATGACCGAGTCATTGTATTACACATCTTTGAATGAAGAGTGATTGATTCTCAGGCATCGATGCTGGACACACATTCAGCACATTTCTGTGAAATGAAAATTATGCAAATAGCATCTATAATATTGCTAAAAGGGAATTAGTCTGTTTACTGCAGTCCCTTTGATGCCTTCCTTCAGTGATCTGGTTCAGATGGGGAACTCATTATGTGTGGAAATCTTAGGTACAAATCCACAGCCCACGGCTGAATTTTCATCCTTCTTATTCCGCTGAAGCTGATTCCATTTAATTTGTTTCTTAATTATAATGCTATCACACATGGGATAAAGTAAAAGAAAATATTGGATTTTAGTAAAGAATTATCAGGTTAGCTTTGGTTTTAAAACAACATGACTCAAATGACTTAAAATATTGAAAAATATATCAGTATTCATTTTGAATAACGATTGTACGTTTGGATAATATACAGCTTATAGAGTGTTGAATGTAATTTCTATATTAGAGCATGGAAAAAGTGATTATTAAATCATTTAAAATTAAACTTTCTCTAGTGCAATTGATGTTGCTGAGCACTTTACCCTGAACCAGAGTACATCTGAGGCCATCACACTTAAAGAAGATCTGTGCAGTATTCTCCAGGATGACGGATTTGGTGAGAAGAAAGCATTACTTGATAAATCCATAATATACCGTCATGGCTCAAAATTTCTTGCTGCATTACATGTGATTCTGTAACAACCCGTAGTATAAGAAATTATTTATAACCATTAGAGACAGACATAAACAGGAGATAGCTGGCTGATAAGAAAAGGAGAATCCAAAGAGATTTTATGAGTATGTTAAGGAAAAAAGGGAAGGCAGAGAGACAAAGGGCCCTCAGCAACCAAAGTGGTCCTCTGTGTGGAGCAGTAGGACTTGGGCAAGGTCCTCAATAAATATTTTTCCTTTGTCTTTACTGCAGAGAGACATGAAGACTGGGAACTTGGGAAAGTTAATGGTGATGTCTTGAGGATAGTCTTATTACAGTCAGGGAGATGCTAGACGACCTAAAATGTATGAAGGTAGATGAATCTCTAGGGCCTTATCAGGTATATCCCGTGGGAAGCTAGAGAAGAAAATTGCACGCCCTTTCTGCGATATATGAATCATTGTTAGACACAGGTGAGGTGCCTGAAAACTGGAGGGTGACTTAATGTGTGCCTTTACTTAAGAAGGCTGCAAAAAAAAGTAACCATAGGACCAGTAAGCCTTACAAATGTGAAAAAAGGTTTGATTAAAGAGAAACGGGATGGATAATTGATTTCTTCCTGCTTTGGTGGCTCTAATTCAGAATCTTTAATTGTCATTCCTTTTGACATAATTGCGGAGAGCGATATCTTGTGCTATTTAACACCATTTAAATTATGCTGTTAACCCTTGCAAATTGAATGGTAATGCTCTGGACATTGGCGCTGTTAATGCCCTGGCAGGCTTACTTTGTATCTTGGATTTACTTGAATGAAGCTTTGCTCACCTAATTGTTCTCAAGCTGATCTGCAGCCATCATAACCATTTGGAATTGATTAGACTCTATTGTTAGAACTGAGGTGTCCCAACAATGTGTAAACCATAAAGGGCCTGTCCTACAAGCATGCAACTCTATGCGATGAACGCGATCAAACTAGAAGCGGGGGCTGCGCGGAGGTCGGGTGATCCCCTGTACAGGGCCGTTCCCACCAGCATGCGCCTGCATGCGGCAGGCGCAACCAAACCAGCAGCAGGGGCCGCGGGGAGTTAGGGTGAGTGGCGCAATGCGGCGTAAAGTGAGGCGAACTTGGAGCAAAGTCTAAGGTAAGTTCGCCAGGACAGAGAGGGGCACCAAGGCACACACACACAGAGGGCCATGGAGCCACACACATAGAGGGTCACGGAGGCACCTACAGATAGGTTCACGAGGCACGATGTCAGGGCATTGTGTCATGCGTCGAGGCGACTGCGAGCCGACAAGCCGTTGCCGCGCGGAATTTTTGAACATAGTCAGTTTTTCGGAGCCCCGCGCGATGTCGGGACGAACTCCGCACAATTTCGCACGGCTCCGGCGATTGAAGTGGGACCGGCTCCGCGATGCCAGACGGCTCAAGCGGCCACGTTAGGTCGCGCTAATCGCATTTAGTTGCATGCTTGTAGGACAGGCCCTTAAGTTTGTGCTCTTGAAACAAACCCTAGTCTGTTTTCATAAAGACCTTTGAAAATTCATCTTATTTCTTACAGGGTAGATTTTCATCACTCTTGCAAATAAGCAGGCACTGGGGATTTCCCATTCATTTTAGAATACATTTGTTTTCCAATGTCATTAATTTCAGTGTGACATTAATTTAATGGGTTATGCACTGTCCATGTCGTGGAATAAAAATGTACCTGTGCATCTTAGTATAGACGTTAAGTCTTCTATGTTGGTGCAACCTTCATTTCTGTGTTAATATTTCTTGGATCCCATCGCCATAACAGTAGTGGTCTCAGGCTAAGTAGCCAATTAAATAGATCATAATGGCATGACTGATTTGAGACCATATCCCAAAAGTGCTGTTCACTTTTTCTACGCTTCACACTCTGTGGTCATTGGGAACAAGGTCTTGGCCACAGTGATTCATCCCCTGGACCTCAAACACAAATAGGTACCTTGGGGATTTACTTTGCCACGCTGATGCAGTCATCTGGCTTAAAAGGTAAATTTATAGTTGCAACCACATAACTCCACCGCGTTTACAAAAGAATATCCTTCACAATCAATCAATCAGATTTATTCATCACGTACACAATAAAGTGCAGTGAAATGAACTTGCCAGCAGCGGTACAATATAAAAGAACACCCAATACACAATAAAAATTTAACACAAACATCCACCACAGCATTCTTCACTGTGGTGGAAGGCACAAAGTATAGACAGTCCTCCTCCATTTTCCCCCGTGCTTGGGGCCATAACCTCCACAGTTGCCCCTGTGGACGGCCAGATGACAGGCACTCGTCTGGAAGGTAAGTGCCGAATCGGTGCTTCCCTATGGGAGACCGCGGCTTCAGGATGACGTTGGCCGGTGGTCGGAACTCATCTCCAGGGATTCCCGGCGAGGGATCCCGCTCCGGATGGTAAGTAAGCCCCCGCCGCAATAAGACTGCTAAAATGTCCTAAATATGTCATGTGTTGGAAGAAATTTTTTAGAAAGATTAATCTTGGCTCATATTTCTAGTAAGGTGTTAACAAAATACAGCAACATGGTAATATGATCTGCTTTGTTGCCGGCAACAAGAGAAAATATTTTGTTAAGAATCATTCAACTTAGCCTTCCACCGCTGGGCACACTAGAGAGGATCTGAAAATCTGCTTTTGCACATTAATTTATTCTGTGTTTGCATACATAACAGTCCGAAGGTTCTTGTTTATGTGAAATACCTCAGCTGCTTTGAGCATGTGGGTTTTAAGCTTCGCCTGCAAAAATACTTTTCTTTGAACTCAACCCAGTATGAGCAGCCTTTTGAAATTATTATTAATGGCAAAACATTATACAAGCAGCCAAGTAGCTACTTGCTCCAAAAAAAAGTTCTTTTTTTGTGCCTCCCTTTTAGATGTATTAAAAACATACAATAGAAGAGCAGCAGGCAATTTGGCCTTGTGCCTGTTCACTATTCAGTAAGATCATGATGATCTTCTACCTCAGCGCTACTTCCCTATCTAAACTCCATGCTCTTGATTCCTTTCATATATAAAGCCATACTAATTTCTGTATTGAGTATACTCACTTAATTAGGTTCCACAGCCCTCTCGCGTGGAGGATTCAAAAGATTCTCCATCTTCTGGGTGCAGACATTTTTTCTTGTCTCTGTCCTGAAAAGGCAGATCTCTGGTTCCATGTACCGTAGCCAGAACTCCTCATCTTCCATGTCAGAAATATATATTTCAATTAAATCACAGTCTTTTCTTTTAAACTCAAGAGAACATAGGCCCTATCTGCTTCATGTTTCCCAAGGGAACAGCCCCTTCATAATAGTGGTAGAATTGGTGAAGGTGTGACCAATGGTGGAATCTTGTTAAAGGTGGTGGTAATTATGAAAGCCAGTCCATTGAATGTGGAAGTTGGTGGGAGAGAAAAGTGTGGATTAGGGGTATCCTATCCTTGCTCTGGCATGGAGGAGAGTAGGTGAGAACAGAAGTATGAGAAATAGGTGAAACACAGTCCAGGGCTCTGTCGGCTATGACAGATGGCAAGGCACTATCTTGTAAAATGGAATGAATTCTTTCCAGGAAGCAGTGTGGAAGGAAGTTATTAAGAGAGGTGGGGCTGTCGGTGAGCTTCAATGGAATGGAATCACTAACCCATTTCCTGAGATGGGAACAGAGAAATACAGCAGGAGAAAATTAAGAGGTGAACCATGTAAAATTGTGGGTGGGATAGGGACACACAGCAAAAGTACAGTGAATGGTTATTTAGCCAGTAGTCATACCATCAGAATTTTCATGCATTTGGCAAAAATATTTTTATCAGAAAATTTGTACAAACAGTGAATTTTAGTTAAGTGTTTTGCTAATTAGCTGCAATATCCTCTTTGAAGATTTGGCACCCGAGATGATGGTAAGTAGGGTCATCCATCTGATTTATTTTTGCTTCATTAATACTTTGTTCTAAAATATATCAGTGTAAATGTTACTTAAAAGGTAAGGAGATGACATATAGTTTGTCAAGTTATTTAAGTTTATGCATGGTAGACGGGTGTGTGATAAATAGTAATCTTTTAAATCGGTTTTCATGCAAGTGGCATAATCACGACACTGGCAGCACCTATTCTCCCTGGATGCCAGATGGCTGAGATTTCTCAAACTGCCACTTATTTTGAAGGTAATTACCAATCAGTAATAAAAGGTTGCTCAGTCAGTAATATCTTCATTCAGTAAAAAGAAATTGGGAGCAGAAAACTGCAAGATAGAAAACACTGCGGTATCAACCATATAATTTGTTGAATGATGATGATGATGGTGGAGGGATAAATATTGACCAAAACACATGGAGATATATTTTCTTTAAAATTCTACACCAAAATAAATTTGTATCTTCCTAAGATGCCAGATGTTGCCTTTATTTGTGTATTATGAGAAAGACTGCACCCTGAATAATGTACTTTGTTTCATCGATGACGTACTGATCCATTATCTGCTCAAGTGTGATGTACGACTTTAACCTCACAGGAAATTCATGAAGAAGGGGCCCAACCCAAAACGTCACCTATCCCTTTTTTCCAGAGACGCTGCCTGACCCGCTGAGTTACTCCACCATTTTGTGTCTATCTTTGGTATAAATCAGCATCTGCACTTAATTTTTATTAAATGAATTTAATGTTTTATATCATTAAAAAACAAGTTGTGCTGTGCTGTTCTTTGCTATCTAGCATAAGTAGATATTTTATATTCAGGGTAAAATGTTTGGGCTGAGACTAGCTATTATTTAAGGATTGCTGTAACATGTGTGATGGTGAAAAATATACCTGTCAGAAAAAAAATGGTGACATTTCCCTGATATCCATAAATAAATTGTAAATATCTACATTTGACTGTGAATGTCTATCCATATGTCTATTTTACTATGAATTCCTTGCCTTCATCATTAAACCACCCACTAGTTCACTTGTGCCTAGTCAAATAAATAAAATCTCCATGTTCTCCTCAGAATTGACAGTGGCTTCACTGTGATATGGCTGGACTATTTTTTGTGCAAAAATAACTTTGTATGTACTTACCTTTTTTGGCAGGTCGTGGTTATAGGATGTTAGGGAATAGTAGTATCCTGGATGATAATCTAATGAGCACAAGTGAGTCGTTACTTCCACAAACACCAATAAATAATTCTAGTACTATCTTGAAAGAAGGATTCACATTAAGCTATGATAAAAATAGCTTTCAGAACGATGGATTTGGAGATGAGGGAGCAGCCTATATGTTAGGTATGTTTCATGTAATTTTAGACATTTTAAATGTTTTATTACTTTCATCTGTTTCCTAGTTAGTACTTTGGTATAATTTCTGAAACAAATGCAAAGAAGTAATGTGCTAATGACGAATGTAAAACATGGGTAATTGGGGTTATTACTTAATGATCTTGTTAAAATATGACTGAAACAAACCAACAGCCTATGTCTCATCTACATTTTCCTTATTTAAGAAAAAATATTAGTGGAAACAATATTGATTATTGTTAGCCTTGATTATTCAGAAGGTTTATTTGTAGTCTCCATGGTTAGCCAGCTATATGGCAGCATGTTGTAAACATTGGAATTAGATGGTCGGAAATCATTCCTACAAGAAAACACTTGAATGATTTGTAATTCATTTGTGAGTATGTATTTGACACCCAAGCAACTGGTGAAGAAATCATTGTATTATAGGTTGTTTTTCCAAGAATCGGCCTATTTACACATTGCCAAAATGTATATTGATCATTTGTTCAATTACTACAGTGCAGAATCATAACTTATAAATAAGCAAGTCATAAATGTACATTGAGAACACAGCAAGTATATGATATTTCTATTTCTATGGCAACAAGCAATCTGCTGGAGGAATTCAGTTGGTCGAGCAGAATCTGTGGCTGGAAAGTGTTTAAATTTCTCTATTTGCACCTATATATTTTAAACAGACATTTACATGAAATATACGGGATAAATATAGCCCCCTCCCCACACAACGTTGCACTGCATTGTCGAAGCAATGTATAATGCATTCACATAGATCAAAGGCTATAAATATAAGGCATATTAGGAAACCATGTACACCAATAATTGTAATGCTTTTTTCAATATATAAACGCTTGGACGTATCCCTGGTTTGTATAAATAAATGGCTATCGAAAAGAAACAGAATAAAATTTGGAGGCATAGTAAAATGACTATATACACTTATTAGCATTGTTGACTGTTGTTGAATTTGAAGCCAAGAGATAATCGTGTTTCAAATTAAGTACGAGTATATGTGCTGTTCATTTTGGATGGATGTATTGCACAAATCCAATAATTTAGCACTTATTGTAGACAAAGTGGATGCTGGCTATTCTCTTGTCCCAGTTTAAAAAAATACTTCTAGTCGATTGTAATCGATTATTTATGTTTGTAAACATTATTATTTACGTTTTAATAATAGGCATTGTTCAGGTTTCTACAAGAAACCAAAAAAGGTTACTTGAAGAAGGCAGGCAACTGAAAAGAGTTGGAGAAAAGAACAGCAAGATAGATGGAAAATGTACTGATAGATTTTTATCAGTAAATCAAATTTGTAGAATTAAGACACAATACCACTGTCTGGTTCATAGTTGTCCTAATCACATTCTATTGTGATATAGCAAAAGATGAAACATGGAAGAATTTAAGCTCAATTAAAGAAGCAGAATTTGATTAGCCACCTATATTTCTGTGGTCTTTATCTTACATTTTGTCTGATTTGAACCATGATTTGGGAAGCAGAGATGTACAAATAACCCCATAAGTAAGTTTGTGTATAAATTATAAAGGTTCTTTGTATTTTCAGAGGAGCTTCTCAGTGGCGAAGCTGAAGATGCTTTTGTGGATTTTAAAGATATTAATAATGACAGTAATAAAGACATACCAAATCAGAAGCTACAAAAAGTTCAGGCTGGTATGGAAGTTGTCTTGTGCATTTGTGTTCTCTGTTTATTTTTCTGTAACTTTGAAAGCTAAGTACTGACTCAATCACTGTGCAATCAATGAAACCTTTTCACAAGTTCCTGATTTTGATCGATGAAATCTTTCTTTATAATAATGAGGCTATTCAGCCCCTTGAGCAGTTCTGTTTACTTAGATCTTTGATGATCTGTTCCTTAATTCCGTTAACCCCGTTAATACATTTGCCTATTAATAATTCCATAAATCAATTTTTATTTAATTTATGAAATTGTGGATTTTAAACAGAGGTCAAGAAATTTTTATATTCCACTAGACTAAGTGGAACCCGTTGGGTCCCAGTCACACGGGAGGCCTGGTACCCCCCAATGCAACCCCATCGCAATATTCCACCACTCAGGGTGTGGGGGGGGGGGGGGGGGGGAGGGGGGGAGAATGGGGGGTGTGGGGAAAGGGGGGGGAGGCCGGTGCTCGCACTCTGCTCACCCCACATCTTCAGCTTTCGGCCTCACGCAGCAGATCCCAGTCCCACTCCGGCTTCACTCAGAGGCTTCCAGTTCAACTCAGCAGTTTCCTGCTGGTCGTCGTAGAAGCAGTCCGCAGGCTGCTCACTCGCTACACGCTCTCTGTG
This sequence comes from Raja brachyura, assembly GCA_963514005.1. The sequence continues at coordinate 24,955,128 of OY740802.1, forward strand.
TGCTGCACGCTCCCGGCGGGCTGTGCGCTCTCCGCGGGCTGCACTCTCTGCACGGGCTGCTCAACACATTCCGCCCCTTCAGCTTTTTATTCTCGCTGCGTTATTGACAGCGAGTTCCGGAAGGGGTGGTTTTTACTATTTTTAAACCTTCATAACTTTTGTACTATTTCACCGATCGGAACAAAACTTATTTGACTTGCAGCAGAGGAGAATGGTGAGTAAGGTGGCGAAAAATCGTAGCGCTATGGAGGATCATTTTTGCGCAAATTTAATTACAACGCAGACCGGAAGTGGTCAAGATGAGAGTTTTAGTAAAAGTATAGATAGAAGATAGATATAGCTCACCCATGAATACTGACATTTTATGATAGAAACAATTAATGAATTGTACAATGTTGAAACCTAACCTTCAGCCAAACATTCACAAGCGTAGGATTGTTAGTCAGTGTAACAAACATCATCACTGCCTGAAATGTGACAATAACAATGCCTATGTTTTAAGTCTTATTTGCCTGCAGCTCAGGTGAAAAACTTACATGCAACATTGGCTTCTTGTGGAGACCTAATGATCTTTTTGGGCCAGGGTTATACAATGTGATTTAAACATCAAAATTACACTTACAGTAATAGCTTCTGAGCACAGAGTTTCATGCAACTATCCTAATCCTCATTAACTAATCCATTCTTCTTTCTTTCAAGGGCACGTCTGCTGAAAGCTAAGTGGAATTTGAAGATGTGTTTAAATTATTTTCACATTTGATCATTTTAATAGGTAATTCAGATGTTCCTGGTCCATTACTTCAGGCAGAGAGTGCTATAGGTGATCAAACAACTCTTATATCCAATGAAGAGGAATGCTTTGCCTTACAGCCAGTTGATGCTACTGGTTAGTTATACCTCTCTATATATTTTTTTACTGTTACAACTAATATTATTCCTGGAATAAACTGAATTATATTGTTCAAGATTATTGATAAATACATTGGTCACCTTCCTATATTTTGAATAAATTCCCTGGACTCTAACCCCTTTCTAATTTTTAAAGAAACTTTCAATGATAATTTATTGTCATGTGTACCTAAGTACAGTGATTTCTTTTGCATACAGTTCAGTGATAATCCTACTGAATAAGCACAAACATACTAAACACAAGGGTAGTCTCGTCCAAGAAGAAAAAATAATTATTTTCCTTTTTGATTTTAAATACTCAAAATTTACAAACATTTGTGGCACAATTTCTCCCACCATTGTTGAATTTTTAGTACAGAATCTAATTGCATATTTTGCATTCATGATCACAGGTAATTTGTGTGAAATTGTCTCTCGGATTTAAGGTTTGATGAGCTGAACTTCACTTGATGCAAATCAGTGAAGTTCAACCCTGTTATTCAGACTGCTACCAATATTGGTTTTCATTTAATAATAATAAATTGGTTATGTAAATCATCGTAACTCATTGCTAAATCTAAATAGAGTGTAAGGTATACAATATTTTTTAGAGAATTCTGGTTTGAAATGACTTGCTTTGTGCAAAATCTTGACATGACCTACTAAAACACCTCAAAGAGATGTTTATCTGTAAATTCAGCACGATAAGTGGTTGCAGGCAGCAAGAACACCTGGAATTGAGCCTGCTCAGCTATCCAAACTTCTACCAAATTAGTCATCTGTGATCTAAGGATTACTTAAACAGAGATATTAGGACATGATTGTAATTTTCAATTCATTGTGACATTGAATATGTTTAATGAGTTGTTCCATATTGTGAACTGTTGCTATCAAATGATGTAAAGGATTTTATAGGTCTCAGGTAATCTATTAGCAAAATAAAGAGTCACGCTTGGTGAAGATAGGTTTCTTCTCCCAGAGAAATTCTTTATCCCAGAGAGCTGTGGAGGCTAAAGCCTTAAATGCATCAGTGCTGAGAAAGAATATTTTTTGGTCTATAAAATAATTATGGTTTGTAGGCAATAGGCAGGGACTTTGAACTAAGCCAGGATCAGATCAGCTTGATCTTACAGGAACCATATGGCTTATCCCATTTGCTTGCATCTGACCCATATTTCTCTACTCCTTTCGCATCCAAGTGCCTGTGCAAATATCTTTTAAAAGTTGTAATTGTCTCTGGCAGCTCATTACATACACCGTCCTCAATGTGAAATACCTGCCTCTCAGATCTGCTTTAGATTTCTTCTCTCTCTAATTCTTTGCTCTCTAGTTTTAGACCTCCACCCTAAGAAAAAGAATCTCAGTATCCACCCTATCTTGTCTTCATTATTTTACAAACCTCTTTAAGTCACTCCCTCATCCTCCTTTGGTCCTGTGAGAATAAACCCAGCCTATCCTAATAGGTAACACCCTCCATTTCTGGCAACATTCTGGTGAATTTCTTCTACACTCTTTCACACGCTAGCACATCCTTCCTGTAATGTGGGGTCTAATGAGGGTGTCATAGTGGCACAACAGTAGAGTTGCTGCCTTACAGCACTAGAGATCCGGGTTTGACCATGACCATGGGTGCTGTCTGTATGAATTTTGTACATTCTCCCTGGGACCGCATGGGTTTTCTCTGGGGCAGCGGTTTCCTCCCACAGTCCAAACTGGTGCTAATTTGTAGGTTAATTGGCTTGTGTAAATTGTAAAGTGTGTAGGATAGAACTAGTGTACAGGTGATTGTTGGTCGGCACGGACTCAGTGGGCCGAAGGACCTGTTTCCACATTGTATCTCTAAACTAAACTGTACACAATCTTCCAAATGTGACCTGACCTTTGTATTGTCTGCATCCCAGGATCCTCAGGGAGGTGGCTCTAGAAATAGAAGAAGCATTGGTGATCATTTTCCAATGTTCAATAGATTCAGGATCAGTTCCTGTGGATTGGAGGATAGCTAATGTTATCCCACTGTTCAAGAAAGGAGCGAGAGAGAAAACGGGGAATTACAGACCAGTTAGCCTGACTTCGGTGGTGGGAAAGATGCTGGAGTCAATTATTAAAGAGGTAATAATGGGGCATTTGGATTGCAGTAAAAGGATTAGTCCAAGTCAGCATGGATTTATGAAAGGAAAATTATGCTTGACTAATCTTCTGGAATTTTTTGAGGATGTGACCCAAGTAAAATGGATGAAGGGGACCCAGTGGATGTAGTGTATCTAGACTTTCAGAAAGCCTTTGATAAGGTCCCGCACCGGAGACTGGTGACTAAAATTAAAGCACACAGTATTGGCGGTAGGGTGTTGACATGGATAGAAAATTGGTTGGCAGACAGGAAGCAAAGAGTAGGAGTGAACAGGTCCTTTTCAGAATGTCAGGCAGTGGCGAGTGGAGTGCCGCAAGGCTTGGTGTTGGGGCCGCAACTGTTTACCATATATATTAATGATTTGGAAGAGGGAATTAGGAGTTTGCGGATGACACAAAACTGGGTGGCAGTGTGAACTGTGAAGAGGATGTTAGGAGGTTGCAGGGTGACTTGGACAGGTTGAGTGAGTGGACAGACGCGTGGCAGATGCAGCATAATATAGATAAATGTGAGGTTATCCACTTTGGTGGCAAAAACAATGGGGCAGATTATTATCTCAATGGGGTTAGGTTAGGTAAGGGGGAGGTACAGCGAGACCTGGGTGTCCTTGTACACCGGTCACTGAAAGTTGGCGTGCAGGTACAGCAGGCAGGGAAGAAAGCTAATGGAATGTTGGCCTTCATAACAAGAGGATTTAAGTATAGGAGTAGAGGTTATTCTGCAGTTGTATAGGGCTCTGGTAAGATCTCTGGAGTATTGTGTACAATTTTGGTCTCCTAATTTGAGGAAGGACATCCTTGTGATTGAGGCAGTGCAGCGTAGGTTCACGAGATTGATCTCTGGGATGCCGGGACTGTCACACGAGGAAAGATTGAAAAGACTAGGCTTGTATTCACTGGGGTTTAGAAGGATGAGGGGGGATCTTATAGAAACAATTATAAAAGAACTGGACAGGCTAGATGCAATGTTCCCAATGTTGGGCGAGTCCAGAACCAGGGGCCATTGTCTTAGAATAAAGGGGAGGCCATTTAGGACTGAGGTGAGAAAAAACTTTTTCGCCCAGAGAGTTGTGAATTTGTGGAATTCCATGCCACAGAGGGCAGTGGAGGCCAAATCACTGGATGGATTTAAGAGAGAGTTAGATAGAGCTCCAGGGGTTGGTGGAATCAAGGGATATGGGGAGAAGGCAGGCACGGTAATTGATTGGGGACGATCAGCCATGATCACAATGAATGGCGGTGCTGGCTTGAAGGGCCGAATGGCCTCCTCCTGCACCTATTTTCTATGTTTCTATTTAAGAATGTTAATCTCACAGTGAGAATATGATTTTAGTCTGACTGTCCTTTCAATGGTAGTTGTTTTTTGCGGTAGAATGTCAAAAGGGTTGTATGAAAATCATACTCATGTATCTTGTTAATATTCTTGTTAGTTGTTTCAGAAAGAAAACGGGGCAAAAGGAGGAGGAAGCTTATTGTGGATTGTGTTAAGGAACTTGATAGTAAGACAATTCGTGATCAGATTGAGGATGTTTCAGATATAATCACAACAATAGAACTGGCACCACCAACCAAGAAGTTAATGAAATGGAAAGAGACAGGTGGAGTTGAAAAACTCAACTCGCTGCCTGCCCAACACCTAATAAATTACAGATTGTTAAAGGTAAATCATTTTTCACGTAGCTTAGTGCTGCTGAAACTTGAGTAAGGTTCCATGTTTGAAAAAATTGTTTCGAATTTCCTTGTTAATCAAAACCTTTTTATCAAAATGTAAGCATTTCACCTTCTCTCTTAAAACAAATTCTGAATATGTAAATGTCCAAATACTCTGGATCAGAAAAATATTGAAATGATTTAGCTTTATTAAAGTTCCATATTTGATTTGCAGAGTACTAAGTTGAAAATCTAGCAAAATAACGCAATAACTACCACATGGTCTAAGAAATGGATGGTGCCAGAGCTTCCTGATAATATAGAGACATAGAAAATAGGTGCAGGAGGAGACCATTTGGCCCTTCGAGCCAGCACCGCCATTCATTGTGATCATGGCTGATCATCCATAATCAGTAACCCGTGCCTGCCTTCTCCCCATATCCCTTGATTCCACTAGCCCCTAGAGCTCTATATCTAACTCTCTTTTAAATTCATCCAGTGAATTGGCCTCTACTGCCTTCTGAGGCAGCAAATTCCACAAATTCACAACTCTCTATGAGTGAAAAAGTTTTTTTCTCATTTCAGCTTTAAATGGTCTCCCCTTTCTTCTTAGACTGTGGCCACTGGTTCTGGACTCTCCCAACATTGGGAACATTTTTCCTGCATCTAGCTTGTCCAGTCTATTGTCTATTGTCAGTCCTTTTATAATTTTATACGTTTCTATAAGATCCCCTCTCATCCTTCTAAATTCCAATGAATACTAGTCCAGTCTTTCCAATCTTTCCTCATATGACAGTCCCGCCATCCCTGGGATTAACCTTGTGAACCTACGCTGCGCTGCCTCAATAGCAAGGATGTCCTTCCTCAAATTAGGGTGGCTTTCATTTATTTGACGTGACAGTATTTTTTTTAATGCAGGCAAACCCCTATCAGGGATCTGGACCGTTCCTAGAAAACAGTCCAGAAATGCGAGTAGAAAATAATGCTTGTGGTGGTATTGTGCTACAGGCAGTTGTAGTTTTTAGACCTACCACTTCAAATTTCAGTGCAACATAGACACACGCCTGGAATTTCCTGGTGAAATTTCCGGACTGAAAGGAAATGTCAGGATAATGGTTATCACTATATTTCCAATCAAGTAGTCTGAAGGAAAAGCATGATGCATTTGAATTTCCAGACAGCTGTTCATTCTCATGGCCAAGACATACAGACTTGATTTTGCAGCATTCAATCAATTTAATAAATTAGGAACAAAAAACAAACTTGTTATTTGCTCCAAATTCCAGCATCTGCAGTTTTGTGTCTCTGTAAATTAGGAATACCATCAGTATAAATTGATAATGGCGAGAGCAGGAATCAAATTTTCTCGTGTTTATTACTATCGTAACTTAATAACAAACCTTGTTAGAATTGGGAAACACTGATGTATTTTACTGTACTTTACAAAGAAAAATGTGAATCTAAATCTAACAGATAAATAAATAGCAACAAATCAACAACGAAGAAACATCCAAAATCTACCTGAGAATAAAATACAATGTAATCGAATGTAAGGTAATCTAATATTATTAACATTCAGGGCAGATAGTCTTTTTTCCAGATTAGAGTGAAATAAAAGGCATAGCTTTGAGGTTGGGGGCAAAGTTTAGAGGAAATGAGTGAAGCAGGTTTTACACAGAGAATGGCAGATGCCTGTAACACACTGCCGGGGAGGTGGTAGAAGCAGATAGTATAGTAATGTTTAAAAGGCATTTAGCCAGACACATGAACATGCAGGGAATGGAATGATATGGGTCATGTGCAGGCAGATGGGGGTAATTTAAATTACATCATGGTTGTTGCAGACATCGTGGGCAAAAGGGCCAATTCCTGTGCTGTTTACTGTTCTATTTTGTAAAATGGTTCACAGCAGGAAACAATTATTCCAGTTAGTACAATCAAGTTCTCTCCACATTGAAAGAAGGTTTTGCCAATTAGCCTCAAGTAGCAAAACAATGTCTTGAGGTAAGAAACCTCAGTTGAAGCCAACCAACCAGCCACCATCATATTTTTGCAAAGTTCTAGATCTGCAATAAGATGTAAATCAAAGGTTAGTATGGGAATGGGAAGAGGAGTTAAAACCAGAAGATCCAGCAGGCCTTTACAGACTTGGATTGGCCTTGGTGAACACTTGCGCTCGCTTCATCAAGGTCTACAGGATCTCCCGGTTGTTAACCATTTTAGCTCCTCTTCCCATTCCCGGAAGTGCCAAAGTGAAACCATACTCAAACTGGAGGAAAAGCACCTCATATTCTGCTTGGCTAGCTTACAAATTCAATGGTATGAACATTGGATTTTTCAATTTTAGGTAACCAACCAAACTCCTTCCCCTGAGGCATTTCACCCCTTTCACCTACATTAATTCCTATGATTTCACAATTCGCAACTCTTCTGTCACACCTTTTGCCGTTTCATCTCTGGCATGTGTCTAACTGTCTGCTTATCAACACCCCCCCTCCCTCACCTGTATCCACCTATCACTTGTCAGGCTTTTTCCTCCCACTCTTCTCTTCTAACTTTCTTCCCCAATCCCACCTCCCTCCACCACAATCAGTCTGCAGAAAGGCCCGAAACATCTTTTATCTATGTTCTCCAATGATACTGCCTGACCTGAGTTATTCCAGCACTGTCTTTTTTTTAATGTTGCATGGTCATTTAGGGCAATTCCTCCCAGAAATACATCAAAGTATTCAGATGGTCACAACTCTGACCTGTCTTTATGTTAGAATGGGAGAGTATGCCAACAATTAATTCGTTTTGCAAACTAAACTACTTCAGATTGTCTTTTCTTTAGTAAATATATGCATGAGATAATATGCAACTCTATAAAGCCTAGCAGAACTCCTTCCAAACTTAATGTACCAGCAAATTACTTCTCTCTGCTGATCATGTTCCTTATGTCCATTTTCTCCAGTATCATTTAAACATTATCTAATTATTTTCTCATTATGTTGTGGCTGTGGTATTTCTTTCATTACAATAATGACAACCACTGCAAAGTACTTCAGAAGTCATGAAAGCTGCTTGGTAGTGAATGCCTGCTTTCTGTTAAAATTGAAAGGCAGAATTGGCCTAGGAAAATTCAACAAAAATACCTATCAAGTCACTTTTGGTTTCCCTCAGTTAAAGGGCAGTATAATTCAAATTTTCTTGCTTTTGTAACGTCAGTACTTTCAGAAATTATTGCTTCTTCCCAACAATGTTTGAACGCTACAAACGGCAACTAAACTACAAACTGTCTTGATTGCACTAGGGACTTAGGGCTTCTGTTATCAATGGTATTGGTTTATTTAAATAATTAATTTACTTTTGTGTATTGTGTTATTTATGAGTACTGATTTGGTATGCTGTTGTAAGTAAGAATATCATTGTTCCGTTTTTGGTATATGTGACAATTAAACACTTTTGACTTGAATATCGCCGGATATTCATTGTTGGATATTGTTGGAAAGTAATTTGTGCATCAACCAAAGCATCCATTGCAAACTTTATTGCATACTTAATTACAAATTATTTTGTTCATCAGTTGTTCAGACATTGTCTAAAGAAAAATTTATCTTGGGAAAAAATTAATGAGAGTGATGCGCTGGAGAGAAGATGGGATATTGAACAAATGAGAAGTGAGGGACATAATGTAATTGGTGAGTAACTTAAAGTTTTATTTGGCAGATTACAAATAGATTTGTGTTCTAATAGTTCATTGTTGAGAACTGAAGAATCTGCAGGAAATATTACTTAATCTTTAACTTGAGGTGGGATATGCTTTACATGCATCCCATGGAAGGAATGAACAAACAACATTTTGGGTCAGGATCCTTCTACTCTTCCTCAGACTAATTATAGTAAGGGGAGGGGGGGTGGATAAAATTGGAAAAGAGGTGGGGGCAGGACAAAGCCTAGGGAAGGAATGGGGCATCTGCGTGAGTTATTTTGTTATAAGGCTGGGTTTATCTTTTGAATATACTGTATACAGGGCAAAATACTGATTTTCAACCATTATAATAAAATCTCTGCAGATGCAGACTTGACAGGTGCAGTTTAATCAAATATTGTTCTAATCAAGAATTATATCTCACATAGTACAAGCAATATGATTATATGGAAACCAAAAAAGGAATACTACTAAAAAAGAAACAAAGTGCTGGAGTAACTCAGTGGGTCAGGCAGCATCCCTGGAGAACATGAATAGGTGACGTCTGGGGCTGGGACATTCTTCCTTTATGAAAACGAAAAAGACCCGGAACTGAGGAAGAGTACGAGCGAGAGAGCCTCCCTTTGTAAATCACGTCATTAGTGTTGACACCAGTGGGAATTTTACCACATCAAACTGAAGAAGCATATATTCGGCTTAACACCTTCTTGCGAATCCTACCAAGAGACACATCCTTCAAGCCAGCAGCAGTCTTTTTTAGAACCGTCAATAGCATTTAAAACCTTATCTACTGTAAAATTGTAGAAAATAATATTACTATTAGCCAAGTTGGTGCTGAATTAATCCAGGCAGGTGGAGAATATTTAACCACACTCTTGAATGCGATGAAATATTTGCATGATGGGTTTTTAATCTGAACCTTTAGCGTAATATGTACTTCTAGCTATACAGTTTATTAACAAAATCATTAACCTCCCCCATGGCTCTCAATATTGTTATGATATAACAGCATATAAGAAGATTTTTCGGTTGAGTGGTGCAGCGGTAGAGTTGCTGCCTTACAACGCCAGAGACCTGGGTTCGATCCTGACTACGGGTGCTGTCTGTACGGAATTTATACATTCTTCCTGTGTTAGTTTTCTCCAGGTGCTCTAGTTTCTTCCTACACTCCAAAGCCATACAGGTTTGTAGACTATTTGGCATGGTAAATTTGTAAATTGTCCCCAGTATGTGTTGGATGGTGTTAGTGTGCGAGGATTGTTGGTTTGTACGGACTTGGTGGGCTGAAGGTTTCCATACCGTATCTCTAAACGAAACTAAACTAAATCTATGATGATGTAAACTTTTGAATTGATTAATATATTCCAAAATATGGTCTGTCCAAGCACGTTCTGTTTTAAAGCATGCTGTGTCCAAGAGTCAAGAGAGTTTTATTGTCATGTGTCCCAGATAGGACAATGACATTCTTGCTTGCTGCAGCACCACAGAATATGTAAACATAATACAGAGCAGGGGATAAAAGTTCAGTGTGTCTATATACCATTGGCCATGTATATACAATATAAATATGCAGATAAAGTGCAATAGTAATAGTAGACTGTTATTGTTCAGAACTTGTTTAATAGCTTGATGGCTGTGGGGAAGAGCTGTTCCTGAACCTGGATGTTCCAGATTTCAAGTTCCTGTACCTTCTTCCCGATGGCATGGGAGAGATGAGTGTGTGGCCAGGATGGTGTGCGTGTTTGATGATGTTGGCAGCCTTTTTGAGGCAGCGACTGCAATAGATCCCTTCGATGGTGGGGAGGTCAGAGCCGATGACTGGGCAGTGGTCACAACTTTCTGCATTTTTTTTTAGTTCCTGGACATTCAAGTTGCCGAACAAGGCCACGATGCAGCCAGTCAGTCAGTATGCTCTCTACTGTGCACCTGTAGAGGTTCGAGGGAGTCCTCCTTGACATACCGACTCAGTGTGCTGGGACCAGGAATGACTTCAGAGATGTGCATGCCTAGGAATTTGAAGTTTTTGTCCCTTTCCACCATCCCGTTGATATAAACGGGATTGTGGGTCCCAATCCTACCCCTTCCAAAGTCCACAATCAGTTCCTTGATATTGCTGGTGTTGAGAGCCAGGTTGTTGTGCTGGCACCATTTGGTCAATCGTTTGATCTCACTTCTATCCTCTGACTCCTCACCATCAGTAATTCGTCCCACAACAGTGGTGTCAACGGCAAACTTGATGATGGAGTTCGCACTATGTCCGGCTACACAGTAATAAGTATAGAATGAGTACAGCTTGGGATGAGCACGCAGCCTTGAGGTGCTCCCATGCTGATTGTTATCGAGGATGACACGTTTTCACCAATACGGACAGACTGGTTTGTGGATCAGGAAGTTGAGGATCCAATTGCAGAGAGATACGCAGAGACCCATATCCATCAGCTTGGTAACCAGCTTTTTTTTAAATCAAAAAATGTATTCAATTATTAAAAAATAATATTTATAATAAAACCAAACCAGAACCCACCACCATAATACAATACAAAATATCCTAAATAACTACTATACAACTATTACAATCCTTATTGAGGATGCATTCGACCCCCTTGCGGTGCCCAGCGGTCCCGGAAATCCCCCAGGTGCTCGTGGACAGGGCGTAGTCCCTTTCTAACCCCACCCGGGCGCGGACGTAATGGAAAAGGGGCAGGCAGCTGGCTCGGGCAGAGCCCTCTTCCGCCTGGCGTTGGTAACTAGCTTGGATGGGATGATGGTATTAAACGCCGAGCTGTAGTCTATGAACAACAGCCTGACATACAAGTTTTTGTTGTCCAAGTGATCCAGAGCAGAGTGAGATCACATCCACCGTTGACCTGTTGTGGCGGTAAGCAAAGTGCAGAGAGTCGAGATTCTTGTCGAGGTAGGAGTTGATATGCGCCATAATCAACCTCTCAAAGCACTTCATCACTACAGACATTAGTGCCACTGGTCGATAATCGTTGAGGCATGTCAGATTCAGATTCAGATTCAATTTTAATTGTCATTGTCAGTGTACAGTACAGAGACAACGAAATGCATTTAGCATCTCCCTGGAAGAGCGACACAGCAAATTATTTGAATAAATAACAATAAGTGTCCGGGGGGGGGGGGGGGGGGGGTGATTGGCAGTCACCGAGGTATGTTGTTGAGTAGCGTGACAGCCGCCGGAAAGAAGCTGTTCCTGGACCTGCTGGTTCGGCAACGGAGAGACCTGTAGCGCCTCCCGGATGGTAGGAGGGTAAACAGTCCATGGTTGGGGTGAGAGAGGTCCTTGGCGATGCTGAGCGCCCTCCGCAGACAACGCTTGCTTTGGACAGGCTCAATGGAGGGGAGCGAGGAACCGGTGATGCGTTGGGCAATTTTCACCACCCTCTGCAATGCCTTCCGGTCGGAGACAGAGCAGTTGCCATACCAAACTGTGATGCAGTTGGTAAGGATGCTCTCGATGGTGCAGCGGTAGAAGTTCACCAGGATCTGAGGAGACAGATGGACCTTCTTCAGTCTCCTCAGGAAGAAGAGACGCTGGTGAGCCTTCTTGATCAGAGTTGAGGTATTGTGGGTCCAAGAGAGGTCGTCGGAGAGGTTGACTCCCAAGAACCTGAAGCTAGAAACACGTTCCACCTCCGTACCGTTAATGTGGATGGGGGTGTGCGTGCCGCCCCTGGACTTCCTGAAGTCTACAATGAGCTCCTTGGTCTTCTTGGAGTTAAGGGCCAGGTTGTTGTCAGCGCACCATGCTGCTAAGTGCTGGACCTCCTCCCTGTAGGCCGACTCATCGTTGTTGCTGATGAGGCCAATCACCGTTGTATCATCTGCATACTTGATGATGGTGTTAGTACTATGTACAGGTGTGCAGTCATAGGTGAAGAGGGAGTAGAGGAGGGGGCTCAGCACACAGCCCTGTGGAACGCCGGTGTTCAGGGTGAGGGTTGAAGAGGTGTGCTTGTCTAACCTAACAGACTGGGGTCTGTTGGTTAGAAAGTCCAGTATCCAGTTGCAGAGGGAAGGAGCGATGCACAGATTACCGAGTTTGGCGATCAATTTTGATGGTATAATGGTGTTGAATGCTGAGCTATAATCGATGAACAGCATTCTTACATAAGTGTCTCTGTTGTCGAGGTGGGAGAGGGCGGAGTGAAGTGCCGTTGAGATGGCATCCTCCGTACTCCTGTTCTTGCGGTAGGCAAACTGATAGGGATCCAGTGTGGGGGGCAGGCAGCTTTTGAGGTGTGCCAGGACCAGCCTCTCGAAGCACTTGGTGATGATGGGGGTAAGTGCAACTGGGCGGAAGTCGTTGAGGCTTGCCGCAGTGGAGTGTTTTGGCACTGGCACGATGGAGGTGGTTTTAAGGCACGTGGGGACAACTGCCTGGGCAAGTGACAGGTTGAAGATATCAGTCCAGACGTCTGCCAGCTGCGCCGCACAGACCCTGAGCACGCGCCCGGGGATGCCGTCAGGGCCAGCAGCTTTACGTGCATTAGTCCTACTCAGTGCCACGTATACGTCGTAGGGGGTGAGTGTGAGGGGTTGGTGATCGGCAGGTAGCACAGCCTTGATGGATGTCTCTAGATTGTCCCTGTTGAAGCGGCCATAGAAGTGATTGAGCTCCTCAAGGAAGGAGGCGTCGCTGGATGTGGGGGTGGTGTTGGCGGGTCTGTAGTCCGTGATGGCCTGGATGCCTTGCCACATGCGTCGGGGGTCGGAGTTGTTGTTGAAGTGCTCCTCAATCCTGAGCTTATGGCAGTGCTTGGCCTTCTTGATGCCCCTCTTCAGGTTAGCCCTGGCTGAACTGTAGGCTCGAGCATCGCCTGACCTGAAAGCGGTGTCCCGTGCTTTCAGCAGTAGCCTGACCTCGCTGTTCATCCATGGCTTCTGATTCGGGAATATGGTCACCTGTTTGAGGGAGGTGACACTATTGATGGTGGAGTTTATAAAGTCCAGAACAGAGGATGTGTAGGAGTCAATGTCCGTGTGGGAGTCAAGGGTGGCCTGGGCTGCAAACGCCTTCCAGTCAGTGTTTCCAAAACACTGCTGAAGTGTGAAGTCCGCTTCCTCTGACCAGACTTTAACTGTCCTCACAGTTGGTTTAACCCGTCTGATGAGTGGGGAGTACTTAGGGAGCAGGAACAATGAGATGTGATCAGACTGACCAAGGTGGGGGAGGGGGATGGCTTTGTAAGCTTCAGCCACGTTGGTGTAGACTTTGTCCAGTGTCTTGTCTACTCTAGTGGGGAAGGAGACATGCTGGTGGAATTTGGGGAGTACAGTCTTCAGGTTAGAGTTATTGAAGTCACCCGCAACAATGAAGGCTGCCTCGGGGTTGTGTGTCACCTTGTATGTCACCTTGCTCTTCTTGGGCACCAGTATTATTAATGCCCATTTAAAGCAGGTGGGAACCTCAGACCTCAGAAGTGAAAGGTTGAAAATGTCTGTAAAAACTCCAGCCAGTTGGTCTGCACAGGTTTTGAGAACATACTTTTATGGGGTTTTTTTCTTTCTCTTTTGGTGGGGTTGAATAAAGATTTGCCTATTATAGAGGAACTTTGTGTTATGCAAGAATCTATAAATGAATCCAGAAGGAGCAGCATTGAACACGGACCAATATCTGTACAGAAAATATGCAAAGGCCAGGACAGTGCACCTGAAAAAGAAATTCCTGAATTGGTAAGTGTCTGTAGTAGCAGTTATTCCATTCTAAGTCAATAGTGTCATTCCACTTAATATTAGAGATCTTTTATTACTTCAAAGAGGGAGAACCTCTAATGTTTTTATTATGGAGGTGTCAGAATGTTCCTGCACATTAAACAAAAGGAAACAAGCTGAGACAGTATGTTAAACATTTGAAAGTAATTGAGTTGATTGCAAAAGACTAGTGCAGAGGGATTTGAATATAGCTTTGGCGAAAAACAATGCTTAAAAATCGTGATTCAGAAATTCTTTGTAGTTCTCAGTATCCTATTTAAAGATGTGCTCGAAACCTTCTTTAAGCATATTTCTGCCACACTTTGTGCAAATTGGTGTCAATGCACAAAAAGCAACTGTGAGGACCTGGAACCTAGTTTGCAGAAAGGTGAGAGTGGCGTGTTTGCATCAGCATTTCCCCATGCAAATCCTGAAATCATGGTATGAAAATCTCAGTCTTTCCTCCTTCTAAAGAAATATCATCGCAAGCATAGTAATGTCCAACTCATGTTATCTCTAAAGATTGTCAAAAGTTGTTTTCTGCTCAGCCCTGAACGTCATGAAGTGCTTTCTCATCGTTTTTAAGTCTCTCAGTTCTTGAGATGTGGTTCGCATTGATAATTGCCCATCACTGTTGACTTCAAAAGGGAATTATGAAACTGTTTTAAGACTGGGGTGTGAATTCTTTATTATATTCAGTTGTTACATATTTTCAAAGAAGGTGTTCAATGCTGAGATTCTGATAGATTTTGCCAAAAGATTACCATCTGATGTTTGATCTGACCTTCAGTCAAATTTGGGACTTGTTAGATTTTTTAGGATGCCCAACAAAGTAAACCACATTCAACTCTGTTAAATAAGACTTTTTCTTCAATAAATGGATGATTTTGCAGAAGACTAGGTTACTTGTGGTGTATTGTGAAGATGCTTATGCAATTCCCCACACAGTGAACCCAGTCTCAAACTGACCTCTGTTAGAATTTAATGAAGTAATCACTGGAGCATTCAGAAGCATATCTTTTGGATAACATGGAAAGAATTAACAAATACTTTTTTATGTTACTTTTAAACAGGAAAAATCAGATTCTGACTTAATGCAAGTGGATCTTCCTCTTGAGGAGTCATTAATTGTTCATCTTTCTGCCGGAGAAGAGAGAGGAAGTGAACAAACTGAAATCGCAGAAGTGAGGAAAATGCAAATACTAAAAAACAATAAATAAAACAATGTTTAAATTAGGAAAATACATAAATATTTAGAAAATACTCGTAGTTAAATGAAAATGCACGAAAGGAGAGCAGATACTTCAGGTGGAAGAGACATTGATTAGAAAGTCCAAATGTTGAAACATTTTCAGGTTGGTAAGGTATTGCTAATGGTATCCTTGAGACATTGGCAATTGAATCAGTCTGCATAAGAGTGATTTGAGAAAGAATGGAGAAATACCACATTTGTAAATGATATTTAACTTGGAATTTTACAAATACATTCAATAAAATTTGGGCATTGGCACAATATGCACATGTAGCCTTTTGCCCAAGTCTCCAAAGTGCATTCATCAAAATTGGTTTCTACAACAAAAGCATAATTGTGCCTTTAGTGAATTACACAGAATTAAAAATTATGCCAAAAAAGGTAAATGGGAATAATTTTTTCAGAGATTAGTTTTACCCAGAAGTTGGTTGGAACCTGCAATGCAATGAAGAGTTAGTGGAGGCAACGACTCTCACAGCATTTCAGATGTATTACTTTCAGGCAGCAGGAATCAGATTAATTTGGCATCATGGGCCAAAAACCTGATACTGTTCTGTATTGTTCTCTGCATCTAGATGTATCTTGAATCCTAAGGCATAGAAGGCTCTGGACCAAGTGCTGGTAAAGTTGGTAGTAGTTCATGGTAAAGCTGATTAGTATGGATGGGGCCTTAATGGTCAGCTTGGACATGATGGGCCAAATGGACTGCTTCTTTATGTATGACTCAATGATTCTAGTGGTAGGTGCAATGCTATCATAAAAGCTGAATGTGAAATAATGGGTAGGAAGCTAAACACAGGATTTAAAGTCTAATTGTATTAGAACATTATTCTTAAAGGATTTGATCCTGCAATGGGAAGGGCATGAATTTGTTGAATCTTCCTCATCTGTAATTGTTCTTTTAAATGAGCTCAATGGATGTTGACAAGATTGCCATTTAAAGCCGATCCCCATTTGTGTCAACAATATGTTGGGGGGATTTTTTAAAAATTGTACATTGTCATTTTGACATAAAGTAGTAGCTTAGATGGTTGTGATGGAGGACCAGACCTCATAAGGAAGGCAATATTAGTAAAACATGTCTTGTAACATTCTAACATTTTAATGATTACATTCAATAATAAACCAAAATCCTATTTTTATTTGAAGAATACTAAATATGTTCCTGCTGCTGATACCTTGTTCTACATACGCCAGTAGATTAGAGTCAGTGGCCTTGCAATGATGGGTTGTGAAATTAGAGAAGGTGGTGAACTACAATACTGCTGTTGGTGCTGAGGACTCATAACATTTCATGTCTAATTATTAACAACTGGATATGTTCTGAAATTATCCCACTTAGCATGATCATAGTACAAGGAAGACAACCTCGGTGAGAAGACCGGACTCTATCTCCACAAGAAATATGTGATGGTCACTCCTACCAATACTTTCATCCGAAATGGATAAATTGAGTGAAATCAAGTAAATGTAACCTTCCTATTGGTTCTCTCACCCAATCTTGCATTTGTGACCTTCTGGACTTAGCCACTGATCATCTTATGGAGCCAATCTTGATAATAGAATTCGAATTAGCCTATCCAGTGCTCTTATTGTGGCTTTACTGCTCTTAATATTTCTTCAAAAAACACTAGTAAATGAGAGTAGGGGAAACAATATTTGGCTTGATGCCATGAGACTTACTGGAGTCCAGTCTTTGTTATGGTTACTGCCTCCTAAATATATCACAACCCAGCTCCTTCAGTGCATTTGTCACGCCGTTGGGCAGGATATATTTGAAATCATGACAGAAGAATTGGGGATATTAGCTGAAATGTTTAATTTAATTAGGCTGGTTTGTGTGACATCAATCCCAGATGTTAGTGAATAAGATGTTGGGCGTTGGACAGGTTAGGAGAGGTTAGACAGACTTGGATTGTTTTCTCCGGAGCACCAGAGGCTGAGGGGAGCGATCTGATAGAAGTATATATGGGTAGAAATAACAAAGTCTGGAAGATATAATTTTGAGATGATAGGGGTAAAGTTTAAAGGAGACGCGAGGCAAGTTTGTTTTTCGCAAACGTTGGTGAATGCCTGGTGGTGGTGGTGGTGGAAGCAGATACGATAGTGGTATTTAAGAGGCTTTTAGATGGGCACATGGATATACAGCGAATGGAAGGATATGGATCATGTGCAGGCAAATGAGATGAGTTAATTTGGTATCATGTTCGGCACAGACATTGTGGACCGGCAGGCCTGTTTCTGTGCTGTATTGTTCTATATTCTAATTCTGCATATTCAAATTGACTGCCAACTTTGACAATTGACACTAACTGCCAAATTATTTGTATTTGTTTTAATGAATTGTGATTAATGGATTAAAATGTTAACCTTTTCTTTGATTTATTAAGCAGAAACAAAGTGGAGGAAGAGATCATGATTTTGAAGAGACTCGTAGCAACGAAAGAACCCAGCATCTTTGGCACAGCCTGCAGGTATATATTTATAGATAAAGTCATCTACTCTAAATTCAACAAAAGAGGAAGAACTGGAGGCGCAGAAAGACCATGACATATCAGGGCCGGTGACAGATGACCTCAGGCAGGGTGATTCACTGGTAGGCCAATTGCTGGAAAATCAATTGTCAAAAAATCAACTGGATCAGCCACATAAAGCTGTGGCAAAAGAGCAGGGCAGAAGCTCTGTGCTGTGCTGTGTAACTCCCAGACCTCAAAAACATTCTCAAAATCTGCAAGGTACAATTCAAGAGTGCGATGAAATATTCTCCACCTGCTTGGATTAATTCAGCACCAACTTTGTAATCCTGTTATGCCACTCCCCTTACGAACATTCAATATATTTAGATCTGTTGAGATTCTTGAATCTCAACAGATCTAAATATATTGAATGTTCGTAAGGCCAGATATCAAGGCTTCTAGATGTCATCCTTAAAAATTTCCAGAGCGCACTCCTGCACATTTTTCTAAGTCCTATTTACCCATTCCATGGCTGTCCGAAGGCGGGGTGCGATGGGTGCGGTCGCACCCCCCTTTTTCCCCAGTCAAAAACAATTGTTTTAATTGGGGCGCAATATTTTTTTATTCTACACCAGGACAGAGGGAGCCTTGCTGTTGGGCTCCTTGGCCCTCTTGCAGCCGTACAGCCACTGGATGACCCTGGCGTTGCGCTCGATGACGGAGAGGGCAGAGGCTTGTTCTTCCCCCGGAGCGGCTCATTGCCGCTATCGCGGCTGCTGTGCCGGGACGGCTCGCTCTCCCAGTCTGGGCAGCTCACACTGCAGAACTTCAGGGCAAGGCTTTCGAAGGCGGCGTCGGCGGCAAACTTCTCCCTGGCCAGGTTCTCGATCACCTCAGGCTCGAGTCCGCAGTGCTCGAAGAAACTGTCCAAGCCTGAGCAGGCTCGGGAGAAGCGGCAGCTGAGGTCGGAGTGCGAGCGCCGCAATACGCCTTCACCAACCCGCCGCTTGAGCGGCTTCTTGGGGTGACCTGCTGCTGCTTCTCGGGGCGCTGCTGGCATGGCGACTGGGGGTGCTGCTGGCCTGGCGACTGGGGGAGGAGAGAGGCCGGGGGAGTGGAGAGGAGATGAGGGGGGGTGAAAGCAAGGGGGAGAGGAGGGGGGGAGAAGAGCAGCGGGGAGCGGGCGTCAACCAAAGGAGGAGGGAAGAGGGAGGGGTTGACGACACTTCCAGCACGAGAAAGACGGTGCAGACTTCTTTAATAACTCGAGAAATAAATCATGAAATTTTCAGTTAAGGCGATTTTGCACTACAGGGGAAAAATCTCTACCAGAATATGTAAACATTTTACAGTTAGCGCGTCGTTTTTTTTCGAGAAGATGTGATTATATACAAACAAACACGCACATACAAAATCAGTAGTTATGATTGAATCAAATTAAGAATTGTAAATTCACATTTCAAAAATGGTTTCACAATTCAGTAGTACTGATTTTCAGTAATCCATACTAATATTTGAGAATACATGAGGTTGCATGCAAAATACTGATTTTCAAAAATCCAGTTTCTATGTAGTATGTTCTATGCATTTATGTGAGAAATACCGATTTCCCAAACAAAATACTGATTTTCAGCCAACAAAATACGGAAATGCTCGGTGAAACTTGGCAGCTCTGCAATTATTCACAATCACATTGTGTTTGAGAATTCAAAATGTGATTTGTGATCTTGTTTATAAGTCATCGTGGAACTTGAATTTGTTATAATAGTATGACAGTAAAATAGGTTAGTTTGAAAGCGATCATAGTAATGTAAATGCACCATTTAGTTTGACTTCAATTTTCATGATGGAAATTGAAGTCGAACTAAATGATGTATTCACATCACTATTCCATGTTGAAATTGATGTGATGTGAAGTTGTTAGGTCAGGAGGACCATTAAAGGTGCACTGCACACACTACTACAGTCGAACAGTAACAGGCAATCAAATCAACATACAAAATATTTTCCAAAAAAAGGTTTTCTTTACTGCAGAAACTTACAGTATTTTATTTGCAGTTTTTGCATGCATGCTCCTTTACAACATTTTACAAAACATTTTACAAGGATAAAACAAGGATAACTTCAATTCTTGATTTAAAAAAATGTATACAACAATGATCTCAATCATCCCATTCCACCCATTCATTACTGTTGACTCAACCAAAATGATTTCTGAAATATTGGTCATAAATCTGGTGCAAAAATGCACCAAAATTAGGCTCAGAATGCACCAGAGAGCATCTAAAACTCCAGAGCTTTCAGGGCCCTGGACCCCGGCCGCGAGGGACTTCGAGCTTTGCGCTCATGATGTGCGCTGTGCACACATTATTTCACAAAAAGTGTTTGTAATCCTGTTATGCCACTCCCCTTTTTGAAAAGCTTCGTACGGGCCTGCATTCCATGACAAACGTAGACCTTATACCCCCTTTCAATCAGCCCCTGGACCGGCTTCTGCATCATTTGACCCTTGTTATTTTTCTTATAATTTCTCCAGACTGGTAATTCAATTTAAACTGGTACTGATGCCTTTTGAAGATTTTTATTTTAGACCATAAAAAGTTAGAGATATAAGTGAAGGAACATGTACAAGTGTAATTTAGACTGATGAAGCCTGGTATGGTAAATAAATTTAAGAAAGCTTTAAGCAAAAAGAAATCAAAGTAGACCAACGTTCATTAAAGTAAGTATGAAGAATAAAGGGGTCTGATAAAATATTAGGAAAAACAAAGTGGAACAATTCTTAGAGATAAATTTGTATTGCCATTTTCCATCAAGAAGAAAACACAGAAATGTGTTTTGTATTGTTGACGTGATACATGAAATATTACATCTGTGGTAACAACACAGTAAATCATGGTCCAAAAGTTCAGTTTATAGAAGCAGAAAAAAAAA
This sequence comes from Raja brachyura, assembly GCA_963514005.1. Next base: position 24,975,841 of record OY740802.1, read on the forward strand.
AGTTTGTTCAAATGATATTTATGTTTATACTCTTCCAGACATAAGAAATTTTCAGAATGGAGTTAAAGGTTAGTAAGCTGGAATGCTATGGGACAAGGGGTTAATCGTCATTTATACATTCTCAGCTTCTACCTTTCTCGTATTTGAAGAACGCGTCTTTGAAATTAAGATGAATCTGCGTTGACCCAGTTGTTCGTTTTGATTGTATGACAGAATTGCCTGTTCCTGAACAGTGCTGTTTCAATTCCTGCAACTGGGCAAGGGAGGAGTGACACATGGTGGGTTCACTGAGAACACAGCCATTCAGTAGTGTGACATTGCCACCAGCAGGAAACGTAATAACACTGCAGTTATTGTTATACTTAAACATCCAAATTTGAACATTGAATTTTCTCAATTCTGGTAACCCTTGCTGTCTCCTCCCCTTCCCACCTCTCCCCCAGCCCTCGGGCTCCTCCTCCTTCTTTTTCCTTTCTTCTCCCCGCCGCACCTCCCATCAGTCTGAAGAAGGGTTTCGGCCCAAATCGTTGCCAATCTCCTTCGCTCCTTAGCTGCTGCACCTGCTGAGTTTCTCCAGCCTTTTGTGTACCCTTGATGTGATTGGATATGTTGTGATTCTGTGATCGTTTGTGATCTATCAGAACAAAAGAGTACTTAAAAAGCTTACTCATAAACTCAAAATTCACACAAATCCCATAGGCATTTACATAGTATTCTGTTGCAATTTAGTATACTCATTGAAATTTATTTTATATACTTTATTTTATCTATGGATAACATGCTGTCCTAGCAGCCTCACTTGTTATTCTTTGACAACTTCTAACCAGGTAGTAGTTCTGAATAAACAGAGGCCATCTGGCATTCTCCTGGGAAATTAAACATTTAAAAACCAAGTTTATTTCATGACAAGATGGATGCAGACACACTCGGGGATGGTTGATACATTGTCAGGCCCGTCTATCCATTTAGGGAGTGGAAACCTTTTCCATTGATGGAAAGGTCTAAGTTAATAATTAGAATCATCTTGCATGCATGATTGCAGTTTGCGGCTGACAACTCCTAGGAGATAAACAATAGTGCCAAATGTTAGTGTCGGAGATGTCACTTTTCCATCAATGGAATCAAACTGGAGCCAACTAAGTATTTCCATCATTTTCTGTTTTTATTTCAGTTTGTGTAGGAACAGTGCACCCTAACTTGTCATGTTGTCGGGTTATTTCTAAAATTGATTTTTAAGATACTTAATTTCCAACAAAGTTAATAGATTCCAAGTTATAGTCTGTTGCACCTAAACAGCAGGAATCTGCAAATCCTCTTGAGAGCCTACATACTGTTTAAAAACGCAATAAAATTAGTAATCAAGTAGTAAAATCTTTATTTCGCCCAGGCGAGTGTGTTTGAAGTGAAACGAACCTTAACACGACTTTAGTACAGGTAGGCTGTCAAGCGGATTTGCAGATTCCTGCTGTTTAGGTGCAACAGACTATAAAATTAGTAATCAAGTAGTAAAATCTTTACTTCGCCCAGGGGGTGTGACCGTCACTCTTACAGTATGTAAAATACAGACTATACAGAGCCACTCTATCCCCACACACCGAGGTAATGTTCAATCAGATATATTTATACCCCAATAATCAGCGATTCAGCAATACTTTATCTTGCAGAGCATTGTACAGCCTCTTGCCTGTTAAGATTGACATGTTCTTCCGAGAGAGGAAAGGTATGCTGAAGAGGCTATTTTTTTGCAGATCAAGCATTTGCCTTTTTGTACCTAGTAAAGAGTACGCCAAGCGTCTGAACATTCTCCTGATGTTTATATCATATTTGGAATACATTCATGTAGTTGTGCTGTTATCTCGCTAGTGTTATGGAAGAATGGCAAAAACATCTTTGTTAGTCTTGCTAGTGCAATAGGAGAAAGGTTGAAAGCATTTCTACTAGCCTTGCTAGTGTAATAGGAGAAAGGTGAAAGCTTTTCTTTATTGCTTCTAAATCTACAGCTGAATCTATTTTGTAACTTTTAAATCTTTAAACTTTCTCATTCCTTCCTCTTTATCAGTTACGATAATATTCACACTCCTCGGTAGGTACATAATGGTCGCAAGCAGTTAACAACAACAATCAGAGCGATGATTAATACAAAGATAGAGCCATAGTGTAATACAGTACCCCAGAGTCCATCAAACCAACTGAATGGCCAGCAGCTCCCATTTTCTTCATTGTACCCATTAATATCACTGCCAGCCTTATGGATTTTCTCAATTTTTTGGGAAATGTGGGTAGCAAGGTCAGTGATATTAGAGGATTCATCAGGCATCTAGGCACAACACTCGTCTTATTATAATACCGGTTCCTCATTGTTCATCTTTATGATCAATACTTATTTTATGGTAAGACGGTTTTTTAATATTCTCTCTCATTAATAAGTTGCAGTAATGGCGGCATACGTATGTCTGATTGTAATTTGGTTTTAATTTGTCCTTTATAGTCAGTTTATGTTCAGGGGCTGAATACACCCATCCCACATGATTCTTATGCTTTGCCCATAGTTCGTAGGGTACTTGGACCGGAGCCACAGTAGACAGATCCCCAGTAGGCAGCTGTTGCCTTTCATCGTGTCCCATTCCTTTCTGACCCATGTGATCTTTCCTTCTGTGTCATTGGCAACTTTAAAACATGAATTGTCTGTTTGTCCTTCAGCCATTGTATCATTTTTCCCATTTATTTTGCTGTTGCTGAAGGTCTAGTAGCTACGATTAAGTGTGCCTTAGAGGTGTCTCCCATCTCAAATCGATACCATTGGTTTTATTCCTAATCCTGGGACCCCAAAGAACAAATAAGGGGTCACTATTAATTGTTCAAGTTTATTCAACCAGGGGGAAGACCCGTTCTTGGTATCCGGGATTAGTAAGGGACGTATATATGCCATGCGTTCGCTTATGTTCATGGCTTGTTTTAACAAGATACTGTAAATACTGGCCTTTGAAAAAATGTATTTTTTGTATGGCTTCCTTTTACCTCCAGTCTTATAGGACAACATCCAAGTTCATACTTCCTTTTTTCAGTTTCCAATTCTTTCGCAATGGGTTAGGTGTATCCAAAGAGGATTATTTTCAACCTTCACTGCTGTAGGCGTAGTCAGTAGTACTCGGAAGGGCTCCTTCCACCGTTCTCCCAATTTCCTCCGATCCCAATTTCTTATCAGTTTGTGATCTCCTGGTTGTAAGGATTCACCGTTATGGTCAGCTGATAATGGTTTCTGTAAGACTGACAAGGTTCGGGTCAATAGCTGCGCATATGTAATAATTTCATCACTAAGGTCCTGTCTAGTCGCAGTCTAGGCTTTATTTAAACTCTTTAACTACTTACAAGGCTGACCCTTTAAAAATAGGTAATTGTAAAGAAAAAACAATAAAAATGTATTCCCAATTCTTTCAATCTATCTACCCAAATTAACAATTTCAAATTAACAGATTTTTTCTGAGATAAAGGCATTTCCAATTCTCATCCAACACCTCAATCTGAATTCCGCAAGGCCAGAGCGCAATTCAGATCTCTCTTGAAATCAATTCAAAAGGTAATAAATAGGAAGAATTCAAACTTAAAATACCAACAAGGTCACCAATCCTAATGCCAGGTTATGTGGCGAACGAAATGAACAGTCACTTTGCTGAGCCACATCCGCTGTTTAATAAAAGTTGAGAAGACAGAGAATAAACAGTTAATTTCCACATCGACAGCCAATGCATTTTCAAAGAGCAGAGGAAAGAAAATAACTGTCCACACAGCTGCAACATCTTAAAGAGACACTATCTTTTAAAACACATGAGACTCTACAAAGATTTATCACGTAAATGAGCAGGTTCATTCAATGACATCCTATTCCATAAATTAACAGTCTTTAAACTCACTCACTCTGCATCCTCTTTTCTGTGACATACACTCACAAATGTCCACACCTCATGCAATATGCTGAATCTCAGATATTCACACGTTTAAGCAATAAAATTCTCACTCAAAGAGTAAAACACAGTTGTACACTCCTCAAGGGAATCATGCAAAACTCGATACACCTAAAAATGTTCATACTTTGTTCATAAATACAACACATACTGAAGAACGGTCTCAACCCAAAACACACTTTGGAATCACTCTCTCTTTGTTGCTGTTGCTACTGCTCCTCCCTCTTAGACACAGGTCATTTCATTAAAGCTTCAAAGTGTAAGCTACATTCCACATTCCCTTCCCTCCTTACCAGCAAGCATAAGGAAGTGTATGTATAAAGAAAAACATCAGGTACACAAATTTGTCCGAGAGGGGTGAGCCCGAGGCTCGTCAAAGGGACAACGGCGCAGCCCCCTCGTTTCCAAAGATCTTTTTACATGGCAGAATTTTACGTTAATTAACTTTACATTCCCTTGTCTGACAGAGCCTTTCTGTCTACTAGAATCTTTGGTTCTGTGGGGACCAATGTGCAGAATTAGTAATCTGCTGTGTGGGCAGTAATGTCAGCCAGGTCATTCCTCTGGGAGACTTCGTTGTGGCCACTTGTATGGACATAGGACTTAATAATGGCCAGTTGGACTGGGAGGGCTGAGGCGTGCAGTAGCTGGCGCAGGAGCCAACGCTGTTTTTATGTTGCGAAAGTCTTTTTGTTGAAGTGAGAGAGAATTGCTGCGGTGCCTTGGCAGAGACACCAGCAATGAGTAGTTTAATGTCCTACTGCCAGTAGAAATTAACCAAGCCCAGAAGTGGCCACAGACTTTCCCCCTCTCCCTCCCTCAGGGGGACGAGCTCTGTACTTGCAAACAGGTCAGAGTCTTTTGTTTCACGTTTGTTTTAAACTGTATCAACTGTTGGCTGCAAAATGTTAAAGTTCTTGGGGCAAAGGTGAGCTGTCTCGATTCTTGCGAGGTAATTAAGGTACAGTGCCTCGAAAGCCACCAGCTCGACATCCTTATTTTTCCCTTTTCAGTCTTCTTTGATTTATCTGCTCTTCCTCTTTCTCTGTGCTCTGTGTTGTTTAACTCTCTCACTGCTGGAGCTACTCTTCCTCTTCTGCCTTAAGCCCTCTCCCTTTTTCTTCCTCATCTTCCTTATTAGGTCTTCCTTCTTCTGGGATTGCCCTTCCCTGTATGAGTACCGGAGCCCCTTGCTCTTCACGGGATCTTAGTGTAGTAGCTCCTGCTGTTAGTGACTGGTGGCCAGGCATGGGGGAGGTATTCTACACTATTTCCAATTTTGTTTCTCTCCCCAAATTTGTTCCTCATCTCCCCTCTCTCTGTAAACAGGGTCACCATGCCAGACAAGGGGTCCCCAGGGATATTTTGCTTAGGTTTCCATTTTTACATACCACTTGTTTCATATTATGTTGGCCAACAATATTCTCTTTTTAAAAATCTATTCTTTATGTAATCTTTACATGTTCCTGGATCCAAATAACACATATGCTGTACCGAAGCTCCCACATTGGTCTTATCCAGAGCCTATCCCATTACTCTGCTCAATATCGGCTTAATACCTCAGACAGCGAAACTTGGTCTCGGTCAACAATCCCAAAAATTGTCTTACCTAGCGTTGTCTTTCCTGAAAGATCTTGGCAGGGAACCAGATCACTTTGGACGAAGGACCACAGTGTTCCCGGGCACTCTCAGGAGTTCAGACTCAAGGGGTCCGTTAGTGCATTTTCTACTTCCTTCGAGATCCCGGCCAAACTGTAGCCTCTTACTCAGTCTTCAGAGATAGTTTCCAGCAAGATCCTGCTCGACTACACCAATGTCGGTTCATTTCACTTCAAACAGACAAATGCAATAAAAATAGTAATCAAGTATTTATTAAAATCTTTATTTCTCCCAGGCCGTCACTCATACAGTATGTAAAGTAACAGACTATACAGAGTCACTCTATCCCCACACACAGAGGTAATATTCAATCAGATATATTTATACCCCAATAATCAGCGATTCAGCAATACGTTATCTTGCAGAGCATTGTACAGCCTCTTGCTGGTTAAGATTGACATGTTCTTCCGAGAGAGGAAAGGTTAGCCCATATATGGTCATGCTGAAGAGGCTATTTTTCTGCAGATCAAGCGGTTTTTTTTAACCTCGTTGATGCACATTATAATTTTATAGAGTAAAGAGTACACCAAGTGTCTGAACATTCTGATGTTTATATCATATTTTGAAAATTCATGTAGTTGTGCTGTAATCACGCTAGTGTTATGGAAAAATGGCGAAAACATCTTTTTTAGCCTTGCTAGTGTAATAGGAGAAAGGTTGAAAGCATTTCTGCTAGCCTTGCTAGTGTAATAGGAGAAAGGTGAAAGCATTTCTTTATTGCTTCTAAATCTACAGCTGAATCCATTTTGTAACTTAAATCTTTAAACTTTCCCAGTCGCATCAGTTTTCTGTGTCACAGCCTCAGGACAACGTGTTATCCCCTTCAGTATTTCTTCCTCTGACAACCTTCAGGCATTTAAAATTCAACATTTATTGTTACATCTTGATTTATGTGTGCTACCTGCTTCATTGCTGCATCCCAGGCTATTTCTTTTTCTTTGGGTTTCTACAAAAAATGGTTGCAATCTGGCTTTTGTGGGTGGAATCATAATTCTCCAAACACCATTTCAGATGCTGTCCAACGTCACAAAATCTGTTAATATATCAGTGTAACCTGAAGCTGATAGAATGTTGTTTGTCGGCAGATTCCCAACAATATGTTTGCTGCGTGAGAATTAGTCACACCTTATTAGGTTTACTTTGTCTGATATTGCGGTAATAGACATTTTGAGTGCACTAGCAGCTTACAGTTGTAATATATGAATACTTGGCTGTTGAATTAAACTAAGCCACATTTCAGACTTATTTTGCTTTCTTCGTTCTTTGTTAGCCATTAGTTCATTATGGTAAGCCTAGAACTACTGAGAGGATACTAATGCCATTTTCTGAAAGCAATATACTGTACTATGCCCTATTTTGTTGTAATGTGAGAATAACTTGCTACACACCCAGGCATTTCCATATCTACATTTGTCAGCCTTTCTTGGTTTAATGAACATTCTCAGATATCAAATCAATAAAGTTCAACTACAACAGGAAGCTGATAGCATGCCAGATTCACAAACTCACCACAGTGAAACAGAAATGGGCAAAAATGTTACTAATTATACAGTAATAATTGCACTTAATGTAAGCTAGTTTTAAACAGAAAAAAAATCCCAAAAGGTAGTTTATACAAGTGTTATCCAAATAATATTTGGCACCAAATCACATATTGAGAATATTGCAATGGATGGTCAAAAAGATAATTGAGGAGCATCTTAAAAGAGGAAGGAGGTTCAGGGAAGGCAAGAGCTCAAACCCTCAGCAGCTGAAGACAATGGTGAACAATGTAATTTGAGGGTGCATACCAAGGCAGAATTGGCGCACCAGGATCTGAGTATTAGAGGGCTAGAGGTGTTACAGAAATAGGCGGAGATAAGCCCATGGAGGGAAGAATTTTAAAACGGGTATAGTTCAGCCATTGTATATCAAGTGTGTTTGATGACTGAGACTGCAAGTTAAAGTGTAGGCATATGAATTTTGGATGAACTCAAATTTACAGAGAATAAAGAGGGGAACTTGGTCAGGACAGAAATTCAAGTACACTTCATTCTAGTTGACTTGTTCCACAAAACTCTTGTGTCATAATGTTACACTCTTGTACAGAGAGAGCGATACAGCATGGAACCAGGCCCTCAGTTCAATTTGTCCATGTCGCCCAAGATGCCCTGTCTAAGCTAGTGCCATTTGCCTGTTTTGGACAATATCCCTCCAAATCTTCCCGATCCATGTATCTGTCCAAGTCTTTTAAATGCTGTTATAGTACCTGCCTCAAATACCTCTGACAGCTCGTTCCATATACCCACCCATCTGAGTGAATAAGTTGCCACTCAGATTCCTATTAAATCTTGCCCTTTCATCTTAAACCTAGGTCCTCTGGTTTTTGATTCTGCTATCCTGGGTAAAAAACTCCTATTGCTCCTTTCATTTTGTACACCTCTAAAAGTTCTCAGCCTTCTGTGCTCCAAGGAATAAAGTCCTAGCCTGCCCAACCTCTCCTTATAGCTCAAGCCCTCGTGTCCAAGCAACGTCTTTGTAAATCTTCTCAGGCCCCTTCCTTTTGATTGTATCTTGCATTTTTGTGTCATTAACAAATTGTTTTTCTTGTTTGTAGCGGATCCATCTCAGAACAGGTGAAAGAACCTTCAGTATTCTGGAGCTGTGTCGGAATAACAATCGTAAACAGGCTGCTGCAAAATTCTATAGTCTCTTGATGCTCAAGAAGCAGCTAGTGCTTAAACTCACCCAAAGGGAACCCTTCAGTGACATAATTGCAACCACAGGAGAACTGTTTAATCTCTGAGTACTTAATAATACTTCTTTCTCTTCTAAAATATTCTTAATTGCAAGTATTTTTTTTACCTTCTAATGCTGAATAATTAATGTTGAATAATTACAGTATATCATTTATCCACATCCCCAGTCATGTACAATATATTACTTTTTAAATATTTCATATCGCACCAGTAATCTTCTTAAGGGCTCCTTCCAGGAGACTAAAGGAAAGTTAAACAATGTTACAAAGAAAATTAAAACAACCCACATAATTGTTTAAAAACACATTTAAATTTTCATTGAATTCTGCTAACATACAAAAGATTCCAAGTTGATCCACTATTTCAGTAATTCATTAGCAACATTCAATTTTAATGACCTAAATGTAGCTTAACATGAGAAATGAATTTACTTATAGGGCATTGAAATAAGATCAGCCTGAAACATAAGAATATTAGACTGCCCCCTGGTTTAGTGGCAATGATGTTAGCAATTAAACAAAATGGGTGTTTTGGTCTAGGAGTTACCTGTTTGCTTCATTTGACCATCTTCATCAAGTCATCTAAGGGGAGGATTTTCATACGACTGTTGGAACAGAATTGGCCTGCGCCAATTCAAGAAAATTAGGCCAAGTGTGTAGACGCAACTCAGTCTCCCTGTTTGCCTGTGACACAGTAATCCCAAAGCAAGATTAGGTAATCCACCAAATGCAGAATGCAGAAAATGCTAGAAATGGAAACAGGATAAAGTCATATTACCTTTCAACTACTGTATGTTCCACCACTGAATAAAAATGACCAAACTTGTACCTCAGCCTGAATATTCAGCCAAATCTTACATCCCTTGATCTCCGGAATGACTAAAAGTCTAAACAATTTCCATTTTGAACATAGGCAATGATAGATGGAGCCTTAAGGGATAGAGAATTACAATTCACAACAGTGAAAGTACATTTAAATTAATCTAATGCTTAAATGGCCGATCCACTCTTACAGCTTGATACATGTTAAATGATTAATTTCAACCACAAACATTATCATAAAGGTTTGTTTGAAAGTTTATATCTCAACTGCATTTTTTTTTCAAAATTACAGTGGTTGTATTTTGTACAAGAGGTTAATTTACTGCACATTGTTTTTCTGCTTGTAACAATCAATTATTTTGACTGGATTCCCTTTGATAGAACATTATCTTTTGGCAAGAAATACTACAAATGTATCTGTATTTGCTTCTATTGTTGAATGGTGAGCAATTGTTTCAAGCTCTTTGGAGCTGTGTTTTTTGCTGTATTAATTTAGCTTTTTCATGTAAATAAACACATTTGCAGAAATTTGGAAACCGTGGGCTGGCAAAGCATTGCATTATGCAGCTGTCTTAATTGGAGTAATTACTTTTTTGACAAGCCAAGAAATGTGCTCTGATTCAGAAAGCATAGTAATAGTTAGATTTGCAGATAATGTTGGAACTGGAAAGCAAGTCAGGCCGGATCAGGAGAGAGAGAAGCAGAGTTGATGCTGTGGAGCAAGGACTTCATCAGAACTGGAAAAATAAGAAGACAAACATGGTTTAAGTTGCAGAGGAGGAGGTGGAGAGGATATGTCTGAAGGTGCAGACCCAAGTTGTCAAGGTAACAATTACTTTTAACAATTGGAACAAAACAGTCCAGAAACAAATTGAAACAAAGATACAGCCATATCTGGGGAAAGGATGGGTTTATGTGACATGGTTAAATTCATTATTAAGCCCTTGAGGGTTGGAATGTGCCAAGTCAGAAGATGAGATGGTTTCCAGTTTACACTGGACTTCATTGGAGCATTACAGGAGGCTGGAGACATGTCTGCCAGGAATTGAGAATTAAAGTAACAGGTGACTGGCATCTTAGAGTCACCCCTGAGAATTGTACGGAGGTGTTCTGCAAATAGGTCATTCTATCTGCACTTGGTTTCTCCAATGTAAAGGAGACCCTACTGTGAGCACTAAACTAAATTAGGGGAAATATGGAGAGATAAAGGGGCAAGTTGCTTTTACCCTTGGTTGCATGGGACTTAATACTGAGTTTAAAAATGTACCGTAAATTCTTTTTTTTAAGGATAGACATAAAGTGTGGAGTAACTCAGCGGATCAGGCAGCATCTCTGGAGAAAAAGGATGGGACCCTTCAGACTTTTTTTTAACAGATATGACAGCATCTTTGATTCAATATCTTACGCTTCGTTATGGCATCATTTGTTCCAATTACAGTTTTTCAAAATGTGACCTTGACATCATTGGTCTGTAGCCTAGGACAGACATCTCTGTTCTCTCTCCCCCCTCTGCAACTCAGCCCACTTGTCATCACTTATCTACCTCTGATATAGCATCATCAACCTGAGTCATCGTCTCTGTTTTGCTCTGCATGGATGTTCCAAGAGTCCTTCAGAATTCTCTGCTTTTAATTCAGATTTTCAGTCTACAAGTTTTTTCTTGGTTCTGGAAAAATTGCACATTGTAGCGGGGACTCACAGGAGTCCAGACAAAAACTAGTCAGACATGAGTTGTGTGCACTAGACGTGTTTCATCTCTCTAAAACAGCTCCCTACTCCTCCAAGGACACGGGTGTTACCCGGCCTTAAATACCAAATAAGGTACCAACCCCGTGACTAGCGCCTCCCACACCAAGACACCGCCCTTGAGAGCCGATGGTTCGTTGTGACCTTGGGTTGTCACCAGGTGCCGCCACAACATGCACAATATTGTTAAACACTAATGTTTTCTACTGCTGTAAAAAAATTGAAGTTGAAATACAGTTTTATATTCACTATCAGAATCTAAACATATTGAACGGTATAGAAACTACAGCTACTGTGCCTCAGCAGAGGAGGACATGATATTTAGGGTCATTGATTGAGCTACTTTGCCCAGGAAGGGCTTGAGAATTCTTAGTTCTGTTTTTATCCAGTGAAATAGAGAATATTCCACTGCGTTCTTGATTTGTGCCTTGCAAATGATGGAAAAATATTGAGATGACTGGAGGCTAATCACTTGTCAACAGGGTACCCAGCCTCTGACCTGATCTTGATATCACAGTATTTAGATGGCTGGTCTATTTAAATTTCTAATCAATAGTGACCCCATGGATATTGATGGGAGATTCTTGGAGATAGAAATATAAATGGTAGGTGGTTAGATTCTGTCATAATGAGAATGGCTGCAAAGTTTATTGAGTTCAACTAACTTGTCCCAACTTGACTCAAAGCATTTCCAATAGCTTTGCCCCCCAATGGAATCCTGATTCTCATTGCGGGAAGATTATTTGAGGAAATAATGAACCTTTGCACGTTCTAGAATGAGTAAAAATAGTGCAGATTTCTTGATCTCTCCATATCAATAAAAAATATCTTGCTAACATCATATCCCGACAGCTCCAATGCATCAGAATAATTGATGAGCACAATAGAAAGGTTGAATAGAATATGTTATTTACGGTAGACAAAAGTGCTGGAGAAACTCAGCGGGTGCAGCAGCATCTATGGAGCGAAGGAAATAGGCAACGTTTCGGGCTGAAACCCTTCTTCAAACTGATAGGGGGTTATTTACGTTTGACTGTTTTTCACTTACCCTTTTCCAGACCTTTTTTCGTGTGGCGTGCACAGCTTAAAGTTGTTGGACAACTTGTTCTATTTGATCTTCCATTTATGAACGTCAAGTTGATTGCATTAGTTGAAACAAGGCGGACCACGTGAAGGTTGCAATCTTCCACCTCTTTCCAGACCTGATTTGTGGGAGCGAAGCATATTATGTTCAGCTCACTGCTTTTGGCAAAGAAGCCATTATTCTCACATATCTGAAACTCAGAGAGGAAACATGTTCCATGCACCAATTTGATTATCTACAGTTCGCTCAAGTTTAGATCCCCTTCCGTAAAGCACTTTGAAGAGATATAATAGGATTAAAATTAGAAACGGCTTCCAAAACTGCAGAACTAATAATTGGACTTTAACCCCGGCAGGTCTGGTATCATGAATAAGGATTTTCACAGTATGGACTAGTTACTAAAAGTGGCAATTAAAGGTTATTAATATATTTATATGCTCATTTTGCAAATGAGGAGTAATAGAAATGAAGTGAAACAAAAGTAAAATTCTGCCATACATACTTGAACTGCACCATGCCATCGCACATTTTTATCTTTGTGATTATCGATGTACTTGGAGATGCAAGAGGCTTAAGATGCTGGAATCTTGAACAAAAGCAAATTGCAGGAAGAACTCTGGGTCCGACAGCATCTGTGGAGGGAAATAGACAAACAATGTTTTGTGTTAAGACCCATCTTGAGACTGATGTAGTAAAGAGGAGATTGCTGGTAGAAAAATGGGAAGCGGAATTGAAGTGGCTTGCAACCAGGTACTGCAGTTGGCCATTGTGGAGAGAGTGCAAGTCTGCACTTGGTTTCACCAATGTAGAAGAGGCCACATCAGGAGTACCAAATGCAATGCACATGTTTGGAGGGGATGCTCTGTTTCACCTGTAAAGACTGTTTGGGTTACTGAATAAAAAAGAGAGGTGGTGCAAGGACTGTTGTTGCACCTCGTGCAGCTGCAGGATGAAGTGCCTGGAGAGAAGGAGGGATGGTGGGTGATGTGGAATAAGTGAACCAAAGAATCAGACTGGACGCTACAGAAAGGATAGAGAAGCAGAGTTGATGCTGTGGACGCTGCAGAAAGAGATGGAGGACGGTGGTGGGATCACATTGAAGCTGACAGATATGTCAGTAAATGATGTGTTTGATGCGGAGACTGATGGAGTGACCGGGGAAAGACAGGGAACTCTATCCGTCCCATTTTGGGGGGAGGGGGGAGCTCTAGCCCCCCCCCCCCCCCCCCCCACCACCTTCCTGTGTAATTCATTCCCACCAACCTCCAAGACACCACACACTCTGCACCACTTCAACAGCTTACAATTCCTTGGCCCCCACCACCTCATCTTTGCCATGGATGCCCAGTCGCTTTTCACTTCCATTCCCAGACCAGGGTTCTCCACTTCTACCTAGAACAGTCCCAATGAGTTCCGTTCCACTGATACTTTTTTCCTGATACTGATACTGTGGGTGAGGATGGCAGAACTCATCCTCACCCACAAACCTTTTTTTTTGATTCATGTAAATTTTAAGTCAAAGGTGTAGTTAAGGCTATCTCTTTGTCGAATGGAAAACAAACACTGAGGTAAAAGATCAGCCATAATCTTATTGAATGGTGAAGCAGGGATGAAAGCCCTATTGGTCATGTCGTAGAATGTGGAAACAGGCCCTTCGGCCCATCTTGCCCACACTGACCAACCTTTCTCATCTACATTTGTCCCACCTTCCTGTGTTGGGCCCTTATCCCTCTAAACTTGTTCAATCCATGTACTTGTCTAAATGTTTCTTAAACATTGTGATAGTACCTGCCTCAACTACCTCCTCCGGCAGCTCGTTACATACACCCATCACCCTTTGTGTGAAAACATTACCCCTCAGGTTCCTATTAGATTTTTCCTTCCTCACCTTGAACCAATGTCCTCTGGTTCTTGATTCCCCTACTCTTATTGGAATCTGGTCTACCCTTGATTTTATTTATTATATTCTTAAGATAGATTGGTGTGTCATTCAAAAGGAAATCTGCAGCTTCCTTTAAGTGGCTATCAAGTTTGGGAAGCAATTTTTGAAGGCAGCACTGAGCTGATAAGAGGGTTACCTATGCTCTCTAAATTGTATAAGAGAATGACTTAATTGGTTCCAAATTACACTTTAAACAGATATGTTGATATTAAACATTATTCATGACCTCAATGAATAGCAGAACAAGTTCAAGGAGCAATATTTACCTTGGTACAAGTGACAATAATAAACTTAAACCTAAAATGGTCTACTCCTGTTTATGTATCCTGTCAATCCAGTTGCAAGTTACTGCAGCCAGATTCTATTGAACAACTTACCTGATGAAGAGTAGTTGCCTTGAAACGTTAACAGTTTCTTCCTCCACAGATGTTGCTCAACTTGCTGAATGTTTCCAGCATTCTCTGTTGTTTCTAACATACAAACCTCACATCCAGTAGTAGTAAAACGTGCTGACTCTCTGTTTCGCAAGCCAGCCATGGCTTTTCAGTGACACCGTCCGTGTTCCATTTTAAAAGTGCTTTGGTAATGAAATCTCCAGAACACCTCATAGCTGATTGCAAACTTTCAGCAATAATGTTGACTTTGAAACTGCACAACAAACTATTCAGTTCTAAGAAGAACTGCTGTAGGAATACTTTCACCACAAGGCTCGGGGAGGTGGTTTGCTTTGAATTGAACAGCTTTGAATTTCTAAACAAATTTCCATCCTTCCCTTGCCATTCCTGACTTGTAAATGAAATAAGAATAGTTGTTAATTCAACCTCTTGAGCATGATCTGCCATTGAATGAGATCATGGCTGATGTATATCTTAACTCCATTAACCTGCCTTGGCTCAATGCCCCTAATGTGGTGCTTAGTGGAACTATTAATGTCATTAAAAATCATGAATAATAATTAATATTTTAACATGTCATGTGCTGTTTCTTTAATGGTAGAGAACTCATTCATCTCCCAGCCTATTATGATGAAATGTTTTCTAACATGTCTCTTGAGTCATCTCCTCTGAGAACGAAACGCATGGTGCTTTATTGGCCCTCCTCTCCTCACCATCTGACAAAGCTGCCAACCAATCCCTCCAACTGGATTCACCTTTCACTTGCCAGCTTTTGCCCTGTTTCTTTCCTTCACCTCCCCTCACTCTACATATTCTCCCTTCAACTCCATCAGTCCGAAGAAATAGCTTCTTAAATGTCACTATCGTATCTGCCTCCAGCACCTCACCTGGCCAGAGATGGCTGTGGGGACCAAGTCAATTGATGTTTTTAAGGCCGAGATTGCCAGATTCTTGATTAGCAAAAGGTTTCAGGGGTTATGGGGAGAAGGCAGAAGACTGGGGTTACGAGGGAAAGATAGTTCAGCCATGATTGAATGGCCGAGGATATGAAGAAAATGAAGATATATCACAACCTCACTGCAAAACTGCTGGCAAAATGTTTGTATAAATGCTTAGACTTGGAAGCTCGTTCGGGACGCTTTAATCTAAGATTAGTAGGAGTACCCGAGGAAGCCGAGGGAGATAACCCGAGGGAGTTTGCTGCGGATCTAATTAAAGAAGCTCTCAATCTTCCTAACCTTCCGAAAATTGAAGCGGCACATCGAATTCCGAGATTCAAACAAAAATCCCAAACAGGCTCAGAATACACACATCAGATCATTGTGAAATTCTGGGACATTTCTGGCGTGGAAGAGGTTATGAGTAATATTAAATATGGAGTGCCACTGAAATATGAGCAGACACCCTTCAAAAATATTTAGGGATTATCCCTATGAAGTTGTGCAGAAACGAAATCAGTTCTTTAAGGTAAAGCAAACTCTCCAAGGCGTGAAGGGAGTCAGATATGGAGTCTACTTTCCCGCGAGAATGCGCATTTCTTAAAAGGATCAGCCAAAATTGTTTACAAATCCAGAGGGCGCATATAAATATGCCCTAACCATCGTGGAAGAGAATTAGTAACTTGAAAAGCTGAACTGCATGGATATTCTTTCTCTTTATTATTAACCATGAAATGTGTTCACCAGAAGATGGAACTCTCCTTGTGTTTTGACTCGACGGCTTATCGAGGAATACTTATTCAAGGACATACTGGGTTCCAAGTGAAGCGGAAAAAGATAAACACTGAATACAGAGCTTTACAATATAATCTGAACAGAGCAATTACCGTGGTTTAAGAATTTAACTGAATAACCTAATGTTATAGAAGTAACACTTTTAACACTTAAAACATAGAATACTATCATAGAAATTGTAATGAATATTAACCAGATTGGTAGTAAGGGGTTGATTTACAAACTAACATGTATAACTTAATATCTTAATAAGTTTTGAGCAGATTTATAACCGTGTTGTGAGGGGGATGACAGGCTCCTGGCTCAGATCCAGAAGCCTGCCCTAGGTATCCCCTGCAACCAATAGCTGATTATTATCGAGGTAAAAACTGATGCTTAATACTTTGTAGATAAAACAGTTAGATCTATCTGGGAATACATATGAAATGGATATATATACTGCAATTAGGTACTATATAGTTGATTTTGAACCGGCACCGCTCTAGTACGGATATGTTATGACTAATTGAGGGAGCGGAGCTATTTGTTTATTAACATCGACAACGGAAGTCAATATAATGTCTTCTCCCACCAATAGGTGGGCCATTTATTACAGTGCCGACAAGCTCGGTCACTGAATTTTCACTTTTACCATTTTTTTTACTATCACAATTAATCACATGTGTGTGTTTTTTATTCAAGGAGAATCGCAAAAGGAATCCACAAATTGAACTTGGTAGGTTGAATGTTCCCCCATTACTTAAAGACCTGAGGTACGGATGCACCGCAAGATACGTAGGTACTAAACCCAGCCAAGACACTAAACAAAATAAATCGGGAGGAATCTCATTTTGCAGTTGGAATATTAGAGGGGTTAACAAACGTATTAAAAGGGGTAAGATTTTAACACAACTGAAAGCATTTAACGCAGATGTTATCTTTCTCCAAGAAACGCATCTTAAAGTTCAAGATCAAGTCAGATTGAGGGCCAACTGGATAGGTCAAACTTTTCATTCATCATACACGTCAAAATCCAGAGGCACGTCCATCATTATTCGCAAAGGTATACCATTTAAACAGAAAAATACCTTAACAGATAAGGATGGGAGATATTTGATAGTTACCGGTGAGATCCATGCCATCCCAATCACATTGGTTTATATATATGCGCCTAACTTTGATATACGCATTTTTTAAATAAAATTCTGAATATAATCGCAGAATATAATTACCAGAATGTTATAATTGGTGGAGACTTTAACTGTGTTTTAGATCCTTATTTAGATAAATCCAGTAAAAAACAGCGAGGTAATACCAAATCTAAAACTAGTGAACTTTTAAACACATATATAAAAAATACAAATATAACCGATGTTTGGAGGATTGAAAATCCAACCGGCAAGGAATATTCGTTCTATTCATCGGTACACAAGACTTACTCACGTATAGATTATTTCCTGGTAGACACAAAATTAATTCCGTATACTATAAATCCAAAATACCATACAAATACGATTTCAGATCATTCCCCCCTAACTTTTTTTTTCAAATAGAATGTCTGTCTAAGAATACATCGTTCTGGAGGTATAACCCCCAAATTTTTAAAAGACCCGCAAGGGAGTATATATCTAAGACAGCAAATGGATCTTTTTTTCGAAATAAATTACACGCCAGACACATCACCAACATTACTATGGGAATCTTTGAAAGCTTTTATTAGAGGTGTTATAATCTCATACCAAGCTTTTCAGAATAAAAAAAATAAGAATGAACAACGGCACCTAGAGGAACAAATTAGACAATTGGATATAGATAATGCTAAAGACCCGTCCATGGATAAACATAATAAAATATTAATACTAAAATTTAAATTAAATAAATTACTATCAGAGAAAGGTATAGGATTATTCCAAATTACAAGACAGGAACAGTTTGAATTTGGGGATAAGCCCCATAAACTTCTCGCACACCAGTTAAAAAAACGAGAAAAGGAACACACGATTTCAAAGATTAAATCAGATAGAGGGGAAGTATTAACATTACCGAATGAAATTAATAAAAGATTTGTGCAATTTTATGAGAATTTGTGTACATCCAAAACGTCAACGGACACCAACAAAGTCACTGAGTTTCTGGATAATTGCAATTTCCCAAACTAGAATTGCAGGAACAAGCAGAATTGGGAGCACAAATCTCAAATAAGGAAATAGAATTAAAAAATGGAAAAACATCAGGTCCCGATGGATTCGGTAATGAATTCTATAAAAGTTTTTTACGATATCTTTAGTCCTCGTCTACAGAAAGTGTACACACACGCTTTCAGAGAACAAATATTACCTGATACATTAGCAGAATCTACGATTACATTAATACTTAAGAAAGATAACGATGAGGAAGAATCTGGATCTTACAGAGCTAATGCATTGTTAAATACAGATAAAAAAATATTAGCAAGAAGATTAAGTAAGGTTCAAGGTTCAAGGTTAGTTTATTTGTCACATACACCAATTGGTGTAGTGAAATGCATCTTGCCATGCAGCACATAAAATAAAGAATACAGACATAACACTAATAAAGAGATTTAAACATAAAAACATCCCCCCACAATGGTTCCCATTGTGAGGGAAGGCACAATGTCCACCCATGTCCACCCATAGCCGGGCCCATTGAAGCCTCCATAGTTGCCTTCACGGAGGCCCGATGTTCCAGGCCATTCTCGCCGGGTGATGGTGCTCCGGCGTCGGGAGAATCCTCTCAGCGGCTTGGGAGACCTGGAACGGCCGCTTCCTACTGGAGTCCGCGGCTTCCGAAGCCGACAAGGCCGCGCTGAATGGAGCTCCCCCACTGGCTCCCGATGTTAAAGTTCAGCGCCGCCGCCCGCAGCCGGCCGCTCCACAGACCCGCGGCTCCGCGATGTTTGTCTCGGTGGTCTCAGCTCGCCGGAGTTCCAGCGCGGCGACCCAGGCAAGGCATCACCCGCTCCGTCCCGCGATGGCGCTCCAGCGCTCCGCCGCTGCCGAAGCCGAGGTTCTGGGCGGTCCCCTCAGGAAACGCCGCTCCAGGCCCGCTGGTAGGCCGTGAGGACGGGTTGAAGATGCAGCCCGGAGAAAAGCTGCCTCTCCGACTAGGTAGGGACCAGGAAAAGCAGTTTCCCCCTTCCCCCCCCCCCCCCCCTCACCCCCACATAAAAAAGAATAGGCTCCAAAACAAACACTTTAGCACACTAAAATAAAGAAAAGGGTGAAAAACATACAGCTGCAGGCTGGGCAGCCATACCATACAGGACGGCGCCCCCTAGAGTCAGTACGCCATTAAACTAATACATCCGGATCAAACAGGGTTTATCCATAAGGGACATTCATTTAATAATTTGGGACGTCTGCTTAACATAATGCACTCACACCAAACTAAAGATCCAAATCTTGCAATTATTTCGCTGGATGCAGAGAAAGCATTCAATCAGGTTGAATGGAAGTATATGGTTAAGGTATTGCAAAAATTTCAACTGGGAGAGAATTTCATTCAATGGATTAAATTAATATATAATGGCCAGAATATTAACTAATAATATTTTAACCATGAAATTTCAACTGTCATGGGGTAATAGACAAGGTTGTTCATTATCACCATTGTTATTTGCCCTCATAATTGAACCACTAGCGGAAAGAATTAGAACTCATCCGAATATCCATGGATATAAGACAAAATATTCAAACAATAAAATATCATTATACGCTGATGATGTACTTTTGTACATCACAAAGCCTCATATCACTATACCCAACATTTTAAATTTAATTGAGGATTTCGGTTCATTTTCAGGTTATAGAATAAACTGGAATAAAAGTGAAATCATGTCAATAAAACCGACAGATTCAACTATCTCGTACAATTTCCTTTTAAAATAGCTGTGGAAAAATTTAAATATTTGGGTATTGAAATTACTAGAAGATATCAAGACATGTTAAAAGAAAACTATAACCCTGTACTTAAGAAACTACATCATTTAATTAAATTCTGGAAAACGCTTCCGATGTCCTTAATAGGTCGAATAAATGCCATAAAAATGATTTTTCTACCACAAATTCTTTACTTGTTCCAATCAATCCCATTTTATCTACCCAAAAAGGTTTTTTTTAAATTGGACTCAGATATTACAAATTATATTTGGGATTATAAGTCCCATAGAATACCAAGACCACACCTGAATAAACCCAAAGTAGTAGAGGGATTAGCACTCCCTAATTTTATGTATTATTATTGGTCGGTAAATATTAGAAAGATGATTCAATTGTTGGATAATTCTCTTCATCAACCGGAATGGATCATTATGGAGAAAGAGGACTGCTCCCCTTTTAACATTGTTGCGATCCTTCTTTCACCAATGACGGTGAATAATACAAACTACAACAAAAACCCAATTATATATAGTACAATCAGAATTTGGAAACAAATAAAATACAACTTAAAATTAAGAAACTTATCTCTCCTATCTCCTATTGCTAACAACCCTCTGTTTAAACCCTCAGTTATAGACAAAGCATTTATACAATGGGAAAGAGCAGGAATTAAAACTTTGGGAGATTTGTATGATACAGGAAAACTATTATCATTTAAACAATTACAACTAACATACAATCTGGGTAACAATCAGTATTTTAAATATTTCCAAATATGTGATTATCTGAAAAAACATGCACAAGAATTTCACAAAATGCCATTAGACTTACTAGATGAAGTAATGAATACAAAGGCGGAATCAGCAAATTTAATTTCATATATATATAATATTATACTAAATGCAGTAATACCAACAACGGAAGGTATCAGAGGTGAGTGGGAAAATGAACTAAGCATTAAAATTTCCAATGAAAGGTGGAAAGAATACTTATTAAATGTGCACAATTTCTCAATTAACGCAAGACACACTTTAATACAATTTAAAATTTTACACAGATTATACTACTCAAAAACTAAATTAAATAAATGTTTCCCTAATGTTTCACCAATTTGTGATAAATGCCAGTGTCAAGAAGCTACTATAGAGCACTCATTCATCTTTTGTACAAAAATTCAATGATTTTGGATTGAAATCTTTGAAATTTTCACAAAACTGTTTAAAATAAAAATGACACCAAAGCCAGAATGGACTATTTTCGGAATGACAGAAGGTAGTTCGGAATTAAATGTGTATCAAAAGAATCTATTTGATTACGGCTTAATAATAGGAAAAAAGCTAATCTTAAAATTATGGAAAAACGCTCCTATACCAACATTAAATACGTGGATTTCAACTATGTTTGTAACATTACATCTGGAAGATATGAGACTCCGCCTGGCAGGAAAATCAGATTGTTTCAATCAGACGTGGTCTGCATTTATAGAATTGCTACAAAGATAGGGTGCAGGAGTATCTCGGGCCTTGGTAAGGGGGGGATGAAAAACTATCAAGTTGGTGGATTCCTTTTGCGTGATATATATAATATAGTAACTGGCTTTTTTTCTTTTCTCTCTCTTTGTTCTAGGGTCTATCTCTTAACTCCCTTGCTCTAATTCTTTGACCAAGGGTTTTTTTTTTTCTTCTCCCCTTTTGCACGCTCTTTCACTTTCACAACTCTTTTCACCTACTTCACTCTCTTTCTTTCTATTCTTTTTCTTTAAAAGCCATAAAATTATGGGGTGCAATGATTGTAACATTATATGTGATGTACACTGATGTATTTACCTCTAATAAATAAAAATATTTAAAAAAAATAAAAAATGGTTGAATGGCAGAGTTGACGATGGGCCAAATGGCCAAATTCTGCTCCTAGAACTCATGGACCACTCCTGGCAGTGCGTTCCAGGCACCCACCACTCTCTGTGTAAAATACTTGTCCCGCATATCTCCTTTAAGCTTTGCCCCTCTCACTTTAAAGCACTCTAGTCCTTGACATTTCCACCCTGGGGCATGAAGGTTCTGACTGTCTAGCCTATCTATGTCTACCTGAATCGACATCTGCCTATTTCCTTCCATAGATGCTGCCTGACCCACTGAGTTCTTCCAGCACTTTGTTTTGCTCCAGATATCAGCATCTGCAATTTCTTGTGTCGCCATGCTTTGTCACACTTTTGTCTCAACATGCTGCGTTAACCACATTATTCTTCTCTGCAGCTTCAGTCGACTCTCCAACCAAATGGAGATTGCTCATTTGCTTCCTCTCTTGTTTATCAGATAACTTTGGCAATGGCTTCTGTCCCTCTCCTGAAAGTTGAGATGACCCACTCACCTATGTGCTGTATTTTATCAGTATTATCTACAGGTATAACTATCACGTACATGCCGCCATCAATCACCCTATCTTCGCATTATCTCCATCAATCTCTTTTGTTGGAACATTTGGAAATTATCCTGTCATGGTTTCTTCAAACATTTAATATTGGGAAGCCAATATTCTCAGCCACTCCCACACTTTTTCTCCACACCAGTTCCACCATCTTCCTCAACTAATAATCCCTGACTGAGGCAAACTCAACTGCAGCACAAGAACTGGCCCTTTGGTCCACAATGTCCGCATTGAACATGATGCAAAGTTAAATCTCCTCTGCCTGCATGCAATGAATATCCCTCCATTCCATGCTATTCATGTGTCTATCTAGTAGCCTCTTAAATGCTACAATCTAATTGTCCTCCATCACCACCTCTGGAGTGTGTTCCAGGCACCCACCACTCTCAGTGTGAAAAAAAAACTTGCCCTTTAAACTTTGCCGCTCTCACCTTAAAGCTATGCCCTCTAGTCTGACATTTCCACCCAGAGGAAAAAGTTCAATTTCTACCCAATTTATGTCTCTGTCTATCTATCTATGCTCGTGACTGCTATGGTCCTCTTAGTTGATGCAGAGGTGGGGTTTGGACAAAGCTCAGCTTCCTCCTTCGCTCTACCCATTGTATTGAGTGTGACCTAATAGTATTTGTATACTATTATCAAATTTGATTGGATTGTATACAAACAGGTTTTTTACTAGTACACTCAGTACTCAGTACACATGACAATAATAAACGTAAAGTGATAAGTGGATAAAGGTGAGGGGGGTTGAATGACAGGTGGGTGGAGTAAATGACAAAGGCTAAAGGTGAAAAGGGGACATAAGGGTGTCAGATAATGAGAGAAGAGTTAGTGAAATGTAAAGATGGAGGGAGGGATATGGGTGGAAGGGGCCAAAATGCAGGATGAAAGGGATTTGGGGGGAGAGTAGGAAGTAGGGGAAAGGAGCAAGTGAAATGTTCAATAAATCTACTCTGTGGAAACAGGAACTACAGATGCTGGTTTACAAAAAGAAAACAAATTGTTGAAGTAACTCAGCGGGTCAAGCAACATCTCTGGAGAACATGGATAGGTGATGTTCTGGGGACCCCACTTCAGACTAATCTGGTTTATAGATTAGAACTCAACAGAGGAGGCAAAGGAACTAATTAAGAGGGGGGAAAGAGCATGAAAGAAAGCTTGCGGGGAATATAAAAACTGACTGCAAAAGTTTATTTAGGTATGTAAAAAGGAAATGATTAGTGAAGACAAATATAGGTCCCTTACAGTCAGAGACAGGTGAATTTATAATGGGAAACAAGGAAATGGCAGAACAGTTAAACGAGTACTTTGCTTCTGTCTTCACTAAGAAAGACACAAACAATCTCCCGGGAATACTAATGGACAGAGGATCAAGTGGGAGGGAGGAACTGAAGAGAATCCACATTAGTCAGAAAATGGTGTTAGGTAAACTGTTGTGACTGAAAGCAGATAAATCCCTAATGCCTGATGGACTGCATCCCAGAGTACTCAAGGAGGTGGCCCCAGAAATTGTGGATGCATTGATGATCATTTTCCAATGTTCGAAAGACTCCTAATCAGTTCCGGTGGACTGAAGTGTAGCCAATGTAACTCCACTTTTTAAGAATGGAGGGAGAGAGAAAATGGGGAATTATAGACCAGTTAGACTTACATCGGTAGTGGGGAAGCTGCTTGAGTTGATTATTAAAGATGTTATATCAGCGCATTTAGAAAGCAGTGACAGGATCAGTCAAAGTCAGCATGGATTAATGAAGGGGAAATCATGTTTGACTAATCTTCTGGAATATTTTTAGGATGTATCAAGTAGAATGGATAACGGAGAGCCAGTGGATGTGGTGTATCTTGACTTTCAAAAAGCCTTTTACAAGGTCCCACACAAGATATTAGTGCGAAAAATTAGAGCACATTGTATTGGGAGTAGTATTGACATGGATGGAGAACTGGTTAGCAGACAAAAGACAAAGAATAGGAATTGATGGGACCTTTTCAGAATGGCAGGCAGTGACTAGTGGGGTGCCACAAGGCTCGGTGCTGGGACCCCAGTTGTTTACAATATATATTAACGATTTAGACGAGGGAATTAAATGTAACATCTCTGAATTTGTGGATGACACAAAGCTGGGTGGCAGAGTGAGCTATGAGGAGGATGCTATGAGGCTGCAGGGTGAGATAGGTTGGGTGAGTGGGCAGACCCATGGTAGATGCAGTATAATGTGGATACATGTGAGGTTATCCACTTTGATGGCAAGAACAGCAAGGCAGATTATTATCTGAATGGTGTCAGATTAGGAGAAGGGGAGGTGCAACGGGCCCTAGGTGTGCATCTACATCAGTCACTGAAAGCAAGCATGCAGGTACAGCAGGCAGTGAAGAAAGCTAATGGCACGTTGGTCTTCATAGTGAGAGGATTTGAGCTTAGGAGCAAGGAGGTCCGACAACAGTTGTACAGGGCCCTGGTGAGACCGCACCTGGGGTATTGTGTGCAGTTTGTGTCTTCTAATTTGAACAAGGACATTATTGCTATTGAGGGAGTGCAGCGCAGGTTCACGAGGTTAATTCCTGGGATGGCGGGACTGACATATGATGAAAGAATGGGTCAACAGGGCTTGTATTCACTAGAATTTAGAAGGATTAGAGGGAACTTTATCGAAACATATAACATTCTTAAGGGATTGGACAGGGTAGATGCAGGAAAAATGTTCCCGATGTTGGGGGAGTCCAGAACCAGGGGTCACGGTTTAAGAATAAGGGGTAGGCCATTTAGGACTGAGATGAGGAAAAACGTTTTCACCCAGAGAGATGTGAATTTGGGGAATTCTCTGCCACAGAAGGGAGTGGGGTCCAATTCACTGGATGTTTTCAATCGAGAGTTAGATTTAGCTCTTAGTCTTAAGGGAATCAAGGGATATGGGGAAAGAGCTGGAACGAGGTACTGATTTTGGATGATTAGCCATGATCATATTGAATGGCGGTGCTGGCTCGAAGGGCCAAATGGCCTACTCCTGCCCCTATTTTCAGTTTCTATCGCCCCCGAATCGTTACCAGTCGAGTCCATTGTCTCATCATGAATTTCTCCTCTCAGTCCTCTTCACCCATCCCCCTCCTGTCCCGAATCACCCCCTCCCCATTTAATCTACTTCCCACGCTTTGACCATCCCTCCCTATCCTCTCTCACAGCACCCCTCCTCCCTCTCTCCCACCCTCACTGGGCCAAGGCTGCTGGTGACTCTCCGGTTGCGTGCTGACGGGGTCTCTCTCTCTCACTATATATATATATATATGTGCCTCCCACCGGCGGCAGCGCACGCAGAGGCGGCGAGACGCATCTCTCCGGCGCCATACTGGGGTTATTGGTGGGGGAGGAGGAGAGGAGCCGTTCCGATCAGAGCAAAGCCCATGGAAGCGGGGCTCCCCCCAGCACCGCCCTCAGTCCAGTCGGTAAGTGACCCACAGCGGTGACAGGTGGAGTAACACTGACCCACACACTCACCCCATATACAGAATGCCAATGGTTTGGGGCGGGGGCGATGAACGGGGTGTCACCTGCTACATTTATATTAAATGCATTTAAATGGTAGCGGCCACGATGATCGAGTTGGGTTGGGAGTTGCAGAGGGTGCATGTTGGTTAAAGAGAGCTTCCCTGAGGTTATCTAGGGTGGTGAACAGCAACCGGCTTCGGATACCGCAGTGCCTCTGCACCACTCAATTCGCTTGTTGAAACCTGCAGCTTCGGCTCTAAAACCCAGGGCACTCACTCGACAACATCACATCCACCGCTGCCACTCTCTCTCTCTCTCTCTCCTCCAACAGCCTGCATTTAATTATACAATACTATTTGTTCGGTCATCGATGCACCTTTTTGTAAATTCTAAAACTTTCCCTTCCATTATTTGTACTGGCCGATATATAAATTTTCCAGACACTAGACAACTCGCTGCTTGTGGTATCTTGTGTGGGAAGGAATTGATTGCTATATATCCTAGCATTGACACTCAGAGGCAGTTCATTGGCTGTAAAACCCCTTGGGATGCCTGGACCATTCACAGGAGAAATTCGGCATTTTCGTGCTGTAACCGCTGGCCCTGCGTAAAAGATCCCTGGCACATATCTTCAGTGGACTGTCTTTGGTTGCACTACAGATATGATCTTTGCTACAGACCTTGTTTTGATTCACACTATTGTTGTTACCTGGTATTGTCTGAAGAAGGGTTCCGACCTGAAATGTCACCTACTCTTTTTCTCCAGAGATTTATCTTCTGTCTATCTCTGGTGTAAACCAGCCTCTGCAGTTCCCTCCTGCACAAGAATTGATTGTATGTTTGATTATTATATGTTAATTTGGTTTGGAGATATAGCATGGAAACAGGCACTTGGGCCCGCAGAGTCCATGCCAACCATCGATCACCTGTGCACACTAGTTCTGTGTTATTCCACTTTCTCATTCACTCCCTACCGACTGGGGGCAATTTCACAGGGGCCAATTGAACTCTACAAACCCACATGCCATTTGAATCCGCACGCCATTTTGTGAGGAAACCCACGCGGTCATAGGGAGAACGTGCAAACTCCACACAGACAGGATCGATCAGTGATTTCTGGCGCCGTGAGGCAGCAACTCTATCAACTGCGACTCTATGGTGTCCTCATTATGCTAATCAGAAAGGAGTTTAGTTTAGAGATACAGCGCAGAAACAGGCCCTTCGGCCCACCGGGTCCACGCCAACCAGCGATCCCCGCATATTTACACTATCCTACACACACTAGGGATCATTTTTACATTTACAAGCCAGTTAACTTACAAACTTGTACGTCTTTGGAGTGTGGGAGGAAATCAAAGATCTCCAGAGTTATGCCAGAGAAGCTAGTTGAGGCAGGTACAGTAACAATATTTAAAAGATATTAGGTCAGGTACATGGATGGGAAAGGTTTAAAGGTATATGGACCAAATGCAGGCAAAAGGGACTAGTGTAGATGGGGCATCTTGGTCAGCATAGACGAGTTGGGCCGAAGGGTCTGCTGCCATGCTGTATGATTTGATAACTATTATCTGTGTGTTATTGCATTTAGGGCCTGTGTCGGTACATATGACAATTAAACACTCTCGAATCTCACTATAGAATAAAAGCCCAAGCCCACCTGAGCCAAACAAGACCCAGGCACAAAGATTTAGGGGCGGCACAGTGGCCCAGTGGTAGAGTTGCTGCCTTACGGCACTGGAGACCTGGGGTCGAGCCTGACTCCAAAGACATAAAGGCTTGTATGTTAATTGGCTTTGGTAATATTGTAAATTGTCCTTGGTGTGCAGGATAGTGCTGGTGTACGGGGGGATCGCTGGTCGGCACGAACTTGGTGGGTCGAAGGGCTTGTTTCTGCGCTGTATCTCTAAAGCAAAGCATTAGGGCTCACATCCTGATGAGAAAGACCCTCTGGTGTTACCTGAGGAAGGATTGCATCCTGAAAAATCCCCTATCCATTCTCTCCACAGATGCTGCTTGATCTGCAAAGTTCCTCCATCACTTTGTGTTTTGTAACCTTGTTGTTTCCCTGTCCAACACTTTTCTTTCAACCAATGGTGAGAAAAATAAGATTATCTGGTAATTTCATTATTGCTGTTTATAGTTAATTACTGTCCCACATTACATTGACCGCTTTCCAAACATGCAGTGAGATGTTTAGGGATGGTCTAAGGTCACAAAAAGGTCTACATCAACTCTCATGAATGGTGCATTTGTCTGATACCCTGGGGCATTCCAATCCATTGTCTGTGGTAACACACAAACTGCTGTGCTCTGTAACTGCAGCTATGAGCATCAGCATTGAACAGGAGGCTGCCTTCTCTCCTTTGCGAGACATTTCCATTGCTTGGCTTATGTGCATTAGTCGGGAGACCAAAACCTCAGTCTTAGCTCCTTGCTGATCTATAAGAGGCACTGCCTCAAACAGGGAGCCTGTATCATCAAGGACCCACACTATCCTGGCCACACTCTCATTTCACTCTTGCTATTGGGATGATGGTACAGCATTCTGAAAACGGTGACCACATCTTCTAAAATACGTTCTTCCCAGCAACTGTCAGGCTTTTGAAGACTATAAACAATGGACTGTCTTTAGTTGCACTAAGGACTTCAGACTCTTGCATTAGTTTACCTTAGTTTAGTTTAGAAATACAGCACAGAATCTGGTCCTTCAGCCCACCAAGCCCTCGCTGACCATCGATCACCTGCTTACACTAGTTCTATGTTATCCCACTTTCTCATCCATTCCCATCACACTAGGGGCAATTTATAGTGTGCCAATTAACCTATAAACCCGCATATCTTTGGGATGTGGGAGGAAATCCACGCGATCACAGGGAGAACATGCAAACTCCACACAGACAGTATCGGGGGGGGGGGGGGGGTAGGTGGTTATTGATTTAATTATTTTTTGGTTTATTATCTGTTGTACTGTTTTTGCAGGCTGTTATGCTACTGCATGTAAGAATTTAATTGTTTTTTTTTGTACATATGACAATTAAACACTCTTTGACTCTTGTTAGTGTTGTCAGCACCAAAGATACTAGAGGAGCTCCTCTAGTATCTTTGGTCAGCATTCTGTAACTGCTACGACTGTATCCTGATGGGTTTGCTCCACTTTCTGCATGTCCTTTGCAAAACCTCTTACGTGCAGACGTAAATATAGCATTGGAGCACAGTGACTGACTCTTTGTGTGCTGGTCCCAGAAGAAGATTAATATCATTCAATACAATTGTTCCCCTTTTCTAAATCTCTATGCACTATCTGTTGTGCTTGTGTATGACTTGTTTATACTCATGTAAAATATGATCTGCATGAATTGGATAGCACGCAAACAAAACCTTTTCTCTGGATGTCGGTACGCGTGACAATAATAAGCCAATACCCATTCCAATTGTGACACTGAAGCAGGCTTTTGATCCAGCTATTGGTCTATGCTATTGTTTATGCTCCTCCTTCCCCCCACATCAACAGTAAACTTGAGACAAGCAAATCATTTCAGCTATGACAATGTAAAGTAATTAGTGAACTCAAAGTAGTGGTCACAGATTAGTCGTAAAGGTCTGGCAATTTAAACTGAGAGGAGCAGCTTCTTGTAGAAACAAGGAACTGCAGATGCTGGTTTACAAATAAAAGTGCTAGAGTAACTCGGTACATCAGGCAGCATCTCTGGAGGAATGGATAGGTGACATTTTGGGTCAAGACCCTTATTCATTGGAGTGGTTTCACGGTTGTGAATGTTCATGGATGTGGACAGATGTCTACACAAGTTAATTGAATAGATTTTTGGATGCTGAGGTGACCAGGAATGTGTGGTGCGATGAGAAAAGGGAATTAAGATAAAAGCTATTACGTGATTAAATGGTGACGAAGGGTCAGCATTACAAGTTTAGAAGTTTATAAACTTATGAGAGACATAGATAGGGTAAACAGTCAGAACATGTTTCTGTGGTGGAAATGCCAAAGACTAGAGGACATAGCTTTAAGGTGAGAGGGGCAAAGTTTAAAGAAGATGTGCAGGACTAGTTTGTTTTACAGAGGGCGGTGAGTGACTGGAACATGCTGCCAGGGGTGGTGGTGGAGGCAGATACGATACTGTTATTTAAGAGGCCATAAGACAACCTCCCCATTTTTGGATCTCTTTTTATTTAGTCAGAGAGTTATGCAGTACGGAAACGTCAGACCAAGTTGCCCATACTGACCAAGATTCCCCATGCATGCTAGTCTGGCTTCTCGGTGTTTGGCCCATATCCCTCTAAACCGTTCCTATCCTTGTACCTGTCCAAATGTATTTTAAATGTTGTTATAGTACCTGGGCTCAACTATCTCTTCCGGCAATTCATTCCATTTACTCACCACCTTATGTGTGGAAAAAGTTGCCCCTCAGGTTTCTATTAAATCTTTCCACTGTTATCTTAAACAATATATGTCCTGTTATTGGTTCCCCTACTCTGGGTAAAAGACTGATCACCCTATCTGTTCCCCTCGTGATTTTATACACCTCGAGAAGATCACCCCTCAGATTCCTGCTCTCCAAGGAATAAAGTCCTAGCCTGCCCAACCTCTCCCTATAGCCCAGACCATCAAGTTCATAGCTTTTAATGTTTCCATTTATTCTCAGGGTTGGGAGTCATTGGCTATGTCTGATATGTTTCACAGACCTATGCATTTCTTTTGAGTCATTTATTTTTAGTACTAATGTAGGTCACTGGATTGTTATACCAGTAAAATTAAAAATTACAGAACATTATCCAGGCCATAACTCACTTGATTTGTATTTTCTCAAATCCTTTATTGGTGGTCTGCCAAGGCTTCTCTCTAAGATGGTCTTGACAGCCAGTCCTGTCTAACGACTAACCCAGGTTAGCTCTATGTCAACTTGTTCAGGGCTGCCAACATTGGGTGAGGGTTGAGAGTGAGAAATTGCGAGGGAGAGTAGCGACCGAGGGGGGGCGGGTGTGGGAGTGGGGGAAACGGGTCCTATTCTCATAATATTATTCACCTCAAATAAGTATTTTCTTCACCTCCGTTGCTGCAGAGAATACAATCCCAGTTATCAAATCTTTCTTCAAAGTAAAAAAAAAACTAGCCCTGCCAACATGCTCATAAATCGCCTCTGGATCCTCTCCAGAGCAATTGCATCCTTTCTACAGTGTATCATAGTCTTACAGTATGGAAACAGGCCCTTCATCCCAACTTGTCCATGAAGATCAAGATGCCCCATCTAAACTAGCATCAGTTATCCGCATTTGGCCCAAATCCCTTTAAACCTTGTGTGTGTAAGGGTGTGCGCAAGGGTGTGTGTGAGTGTGTGTGTCAGTGAAGTGGCGACGACACCCGGAGTGAGCGGAGACTTGGCGATGCCCGGGGAGCGTTTCCCTCTCCCCCCCAACCCCCCCCCCCCCCCCCCCCCTCCAGGGATTGCGGGCTGGCCCAGGAGCTCCGTGTCCAGCTGGGGTCCGAGGGAGGTGAGGGTCACTGACCCGGGGGTCCGGGGGAGGTGAGGGACAGTGACCCGGGGTCGGGCATTGGAGCGGAGCTATAGCCCGTGATTCATCCCCGCGGCTCCGGAGGCGGCACCGACGCCCCCACTCACCTGGTCCACTCCTGGCTCCGGGCCTGGGTTAAAACTCCATGGGGTGTGGACAGAGCGGCCGCCGGACACAGAGCCGCCGGAGGTGATGGTGGGGGGTGCCTGGTGGGGGGGTGGGGGGGGGGGGGGGGGGGTGTCGGTGCTTGGACTACCGCCATGTCTCACCTATCACACCATCTGCACGGGAATGTGAATGCGGGTGAGGCAGCATCTATAGAGCAGTAGACAAAAATGCTGGAGAAATGCTTGAGTGTGAAGAAGGGGCAAACTCAGACACAGATGCTGCCTCACCCGCTGAGTTTCTCCAGCATTGTTGTCTACATTGCCATTTTAAATAGTGTGCGATGAGCTTAAGCCAATTAAATTGCTCGTTCTTTACGGGGAACCCGCCGACAGAAAACTATTCTGTTGTTAAAGAAGGAACTGCAGATGCTGGAGAATCGAGGGTTACACAAAAAGCTGGAGAAACTCAGCGGGTGCAGCAGCATCTAAGGAGCGAAGGAGATAGGCGACGTTTCGGGTCGAGACCCTTCTTCAGACCACTATTCTCATTGGCGAGTGTGGTGAAGTGTGACTTTATTTATTTATTCATATATTTTTTCAAATATTTTTTTGAGCGTGAGAACTTCTGTCATCAGCGTGAGAGCGTGATAATTTCCTCAAATGCGTTAGTCTCACTGTCAATGCGTGAGAGTTGGCAGCCCTGACTTGTTTAACTAAGTCTAATTTCACACTGCACTTTGACATTAACTGGAAAAGACCCAGTGACCGTCAAGCTATTGAAGCACCATGCACAACCCTAACTATAAGCTATAGAGTACTGCCCATAAGATAGGGTACTGTCTGATTCATCTCTACCCCATTGAGGACATTGGACTTTGTCTCTGGAACGGATGTGCTACAATGCTGAAATCTATTCTGCATTCTGTATCTTCCTCTTCCCATTACCTATTGTACTGGAGTTTTGCTTTTGAAGATACAGTATGGAAACAGGCCCTTTGGCCCACTGAGTCCATGTTGGCTGCTGATCACCCATTCATGTTAGTTCTATATTCATGCCCCACTTTCTCATCCACTCCCTATCCACGAGGCAATATACAGAGGCCAATCAACCTACAAACCTGCATGCCTTGTGGGAAGAAACCGGAGGAAATCCTAGTGGTCACGGGTAGAACGTGCAAACTCAACACAGGCAGTATTCGAGGTCAGGATCGAACCTGGCTCTCTGGTGCTGTGGGGCAGTGGCTCTACCAGCTACACCGTTGTGCTGCCCAAACTAATTGATTGTATCTTTTGTACGGTGTATCTGATCTGATTGGATAGCACCTCAGTATGGGTGAAACATGAAACTAAACCACAACCCTATCTAGGCTTTGAACGTCAATGCGCTATGAGGGTTGACTTTGCTATGACTTTACGCTATGAGGGTTGACTTTGCTATGACTTTGCGCTATGAGGGTTGCTCTATGTATTTTGGCTTTACCTATCATGATCTGGATTACCTGGAGTAATTGATAATTAATTGTATATTTAGTTGTTGTACTGCTCCCTTTAACATGCGAGTAAAGCTGCAACAAGTAAGAATTTATTGTTACATAGGACAATTAGACTTTCTTGACCTATGACTTTGTAAAGAGGCATTTTGATGGGTCTGTGTCATTCTATAAGTATAGCGTAGGAGTGCATTATTGACATAGGGGCAGGGAATAAAAAGCATTTCATATAATCAAAAAAAGTCAGAGAAAAAAATGTGATAACATGCGCTGTGATAAAAATGTGATAAAATGTGATCGCACTGCCACGGCAACTGGTCGCCGTCGGCCACTTTCTCCCTCCCTTTGCATTGTGGGAGATCTGGCCGCCATTGCTGTCCGCTCGCCGCGACCACTGAAAACCAACTCAGAATCAATCCCTGGAGCTGGAGTAATTCCCTGGAGTAACTCTTCCTTCTTGGCTTCCTGGTCCTCCACAAATATTCCAAATGGAATTTAAACAGGAGTGGACCCACCACCACCAAACTCCAAACTCTGAAAAATAACAGCCTATTGCACTTTATCTGTTTATTTATTGTGTATATATAAGGTCTATGATATATAGACACACTGAACTTTTATCTCCTGTTCTGTATTATGTTTACATATTCTGTTGTGCTGCAGCAAGCAAGAATTTAATTGTCCTATCCGGGATACATGACAATAAAACTCTCTTTACTCTTGGCTTGGACTTAAGCAAAAAAGGGTTCTTGGGAAATAAGAGCTACCATAAATTTAGTTGCGTCTGGTTGGGTAACTAGGGTAGGGTGAAGACTATTCCATGCATTAATTGTGCGGGGGAACTCCATGGAGCAGCCAGCATCTCTGGATAGAAAACATTGGGTGACGTTTCGGGTAGAGACCCTTCTTTAGATTTCCTCAGGTTTTAGTGTTTCTAGTTTAATTTAAAGATACAGCATGGAAACAGGCCCTATGGCCCAGCGAGTCCACGCCGACCACCGATCACCCGTACACTTGTTCTATCCCACACATTAGTAACGTAAGTCAAGAGTGTTTTATTCTCTCACGTCCCAGTTAGAACAATTAAATCCTTACTTGCAGCAGCACAACAGAATATGTAAACATAGTACTTTGTAAACAATGTTATAAACGAGAAAACAAAACTCCACACAGACAGCACCCATATTCAGGATCAATTCCGGGTCTCTGGCAATTTTAGGCAGCAACTTTATGGCCAATGTACTGCCCCATAGTCTTGAACTGAATTAAAACATACAGTCGCTGTAAAGGGGGACATAGCGTCACTTAGAGATTTAAGACTGAAAATTGATCGTTTCTTTTTTTTTAGTAACCAAAGTTATCAACGTACAATTTTGTGTGTGTTGGAAAATAAAATATAGTGGCAAAGCTGGTGGATTTGCCGCCTCACATGCCAGAGATCTGTATTCGATCCTGTCCTCAGGCACTGTCTGTGTTGAATTTGCACATTCTCCCTGCAAGCGTGTGGGTTTCCTCCCACATCCCAAAGACGCATTGGCCTTGTAGCTTAATCTGTCTCTGTAAAATTGCCCCTAATGTGTAGGGAGTGGGTGAGGAAAGTGGGATTGTGTGAATGGTAGACATAAATGCTGGAGAAACTCAGCGAGTGAGACAGCATCTATGGAGCGAAGGAAATAGGCGATGTTTCGGGTTGAGACCCTTCTTCAGACTGATGTGAGGATAGGTGTGGTGTAAACTGCCCAAGCGAAATATGAGGTGCTGCTTCTCCAATTTACGGTGGGCCTCACTCTGACCATGGAGGAGGTCCAGGACAAAAAGTTTGGATTCGAGATGGTATGGGGAGTTGAAGTGCTGAGCCACCGGGAGATCAGGTTTTGTTAGTGCAAACCGAGCGGAGGTGTTGGGCGAAGTGATCGCCAAGCCTACGCTTGGTCTCACCGATGTAGAGCAGCGGATGCAATAGATGAGGTTGGAGGAGGTGCAGATGAACCTCTGCCGCACCTGGAAAGACAGCTTGGGTCCTTGAATGGAGTCAAAGGGGGAGGTAAAGCGACAAGTGTAGCATTTCCTGCAGTTGCAAGGGAAAGTGCCAGGAGAGGGGATGGTTTGGGTGAGAAGAGACAAATTGACCAGGGAGTTACGGAGGGAGCGGTCTCTGCAGAAAGCCAACATGGGAGGGGATGGGGAGATGTGGCCTGTGGTGGGATCCCGTTGGTAGACAAAGCTGGAGAAAATCAGCGGGTGAGGCAGCATCTATGGAGCGCAGGAATAGGCGATGTTTCGGGTGGAAATCCTTCTTCAGACTGATGTCATGAGGGCGGGGGGGGGGGGGGGGGGGTGCGGGAAAAAGAAAGGAAGATGCGGAGACAGTAGGTTGTGGGAGAGCTGGGAATGGGAGGGGAAGGAGAGAGAAAGCAAGGACTACCTGAAATTGAAGAAACCAATGTTCATACCATTGGGGTGTAAACTACCCAAGAGAAATATGAGGTGCTGTTCCTCCAATTTGCGGTGGACCTCACTCTGGCCATGGAGGAGGCCCAGGACAGAAAGGTCGGATTCGGAATGGGAGGGGGAGTTGAAGTGCTGAGCCACCGGGAGATCAGGTTGGTTATTGCGAACTGAGTGGAAGTGTTGTGTGAAGCGATCGTCAAGCCTGCGCTTGGTCTCACCGAAATTGATCATACGCTGAATAATCCACCCAGATTTTTGTTTGGAAGTGGAAAGAAATAATAGAAATTGCAATCATTGCAACGTGTAAAAAGAGATGAGATACTGTACTGTAAATTTTGCAGCATATCATTGTGGTATATATCATGTCTTCATTGGTGAATATGTTTAGTTTGTGACTTTATTTGAAGCAGAAATAATATGTGAATGCTTCAATGAGCTTCATTCCGACTGGTAACTACGCACTTCGTCCGAGCACATTATCGCATGTGTCATGCAAGCCGTCTTAAATGACCACCTAAACTGTCATTTGGCAACCTAAAAAGTTGCCTAGGTTGCCCGGCTGGCAACAGAGAAAAAAAGTTAAGTAAGAGCCCTGCATTGGTAAGGCCACATTTGGAGTATATTGTTCCGTTTTGGTCAAGGTGCTATAGGAAAGATGTTGTTAACCACAAAAGAGTGCAGAAAAGATTTACGCGGATGTTGGCAAGAAAGTGATGTTTAAGAAGCCTTTACGACCCGATCAAGGTCCTGAGCTATAGGGCTTTATTCCGCAGAGCGTAGGATGAGCGGTGATCTGATAAACGCGTACAAAATCATGGGAATAATAGGTTGAGGAGATGCACAGAGTATTTCACCCAGAGTAGGGAAATTAAGAACCAGGAGACAAATGTTTAAGATGAGAGGGGAAAGAACAGAGGGACAACTTTTTCACATACAGAGTGGGAGTTATATGGAATGAGCTGCTTGAGAATGTAGTTGAGGCAGATACTATAACAACATTTAATACATCTGGACAGGTACATGGACAGGAAAAGTTTAGAGGGTTTTGAGGGCAGGTGGGAATGAAGTGGATGAGGCAGCTTGGTCGGCATGGTCAAGCTTTTTAGTTTAGAGATGCAGCGTGGAAACAGGCCCTTCAGCCCATTGAGTTGGTGCAGACCAACAATCACCTGCACACTAGTTCTACCCTGCACATTAGGTATCATTTACAGAAGCCAATTAACCTACATACCTGCACGTATTTGGAATGTGAGAGAAAACTGGAGCACCCGGAAAAAAACCCCACATGGTCACAGGGAGAACATACAAACTCGACACAGACATCACCTGCAGTCAGGTGTCTGGCGCTGCAAGGCAGAGACCCGACCCTACTGTTGTGCCACTCTATGTTGGGCACCTCTTTTATTCAGATAGATTTCCAAAGAATATTTCATAAAGTCCTTCAAAACTGCAAGCATTGGCTAAAAGGAAATTATAACAAAATATTAGCAGGAGACAGACAGAGAGTCAAGATAACGTAAAGGAAGTCAAACTGGCAGGATTAGCTTGAAACTCTCTCTTCTCCCCTCCCCCATCAGGTTAGAGGTACAGAGGTGTGAAAACGCACACCTCCAGATTCAGGGACAGTTTCTACCCAACTGTTATCAGGCCACTGAACCATCCTATCACCAACTGCAGTAGAAAGTGGTCCTGACCTCCCATCTATCTAGTTGGAGACCCTCAGGCTATCTTTAATCAGACTTTACTGGACTTTATCTTGCACTAAACGTTATTTCCTTTATCCTGTACCTGTACACTGTGGGCGGTTTGATAGTAATCATGTATAGTTTTTCCGCTGATTGGATAGCATGCAACAAAAAAGTTTCAAGTTAAGCTAAACTAAACTGGGGAAATTACAAGAGATGATGTATGACTCAATGACAGTGACTAACTGAGCGAACTGTTTTTTTTGTTGTTTCCAACTGCAATCCCTCCTTCTCTCCACAGCCCAGGTGGAAGGATGTCCATTTTATCTGCTGACTCTCCCGTTTCAGCTCAATCACCGTGATGGGATGAGTGAAGTTCATTATTCTGTGCTCCACAGCCAGTGACCTGGGGACAGAGGAAAGCAGCCACCACATTCTCCAGTACAAGGTCAGATACATCCTATTCCCACTCTCTCATTGCAAGCTCAGAGGTCATTGAGTTGGGAAAGACTGAAGAGTGCAGTTTATGAAGATGTCGCCAGGACTCTAGGGTCTGAGCTACAGGGAGAGGTTGGGCAGGCTAGGACTTTATCCCTTGGAGCAGAGGAGGCTGAGGGGTGATCTTACAGAGTTCACGAGTTCAGTTTAGTTTATTGTCATGTGTTCTGAGGTAGACAAAAGCTTTTGCTGCGTGCTAACCATTCAGTGGAAAGACAATCCATGATTTCAATCGAGCCATTCACAGGGTGCTGATACGTAAGGGAATGAAGTTTAGTGCGATAAAGCCAGTAAAGATAGTCCGAGGATCATCGATGAGGTAGATAGTAGTTCAGGACTGCGGTTGGTGATAGGATGGTTCAGTTGCCTGATAACAGCAGGGAAAAACAGTCCCTGAATTTGGAGGTATTTGGAGGTGTGTGTTTTCACACTTCAGTACCTCGTGCCTGATGGGGAGGAGATAAGAGAGAGCTTCAAGCTAATGTTGCCAGTTTGGCTTATTTTGTGGACCAAAGGGCCTGCTGTACTGTTCTATATATGTTTTGTTTTATTTTGGGATGTTCAGGAGTTGAACCAACAACACCTCTGTGACTAAAGCTAAATGGGCCAAAATAAGCCAACATTCCAAGATGTTAATAATCAGACCAGCGCAGAACTTGCACTCTGCAAATGTATAAGGCATTGTGAGCTTTTGGCCGTCGCTGCCATTGCTGCCTCTGAAGCTGTACAAAATGCGCCAAGAGAGTTAAATTACATTAAGAATTTTAAATTTACAACTTTAAATACCAGAACTGGAGAGTGGTGGGTGGTATGTGAATATTTAATTGTAGTCCAAAGTCACTGGTAACAGAGCAAACCATTTCCAATGTGGCACTGTGGCGCAACTGGTAGAGCTGCTGACTCGTATCGCCAGAGACCCGGGTTCGATCCTGATCTCAGGTGCTGTCCGTGTGGAGTTTGCACGTTCTCCCTGTGACTGCATTGGTTTCCATTGGGTGCTCCAATTTCCCACACATCCCATATGTTTAGTGAGTGGACGTGAAACCAGTGTGATCGATGGTCGGCATGGACTCATAAAATCATAGAAAATAGGTGCAGGATTAGGCCATTCGGCCCTTCGAGCCTGCACCGCCATTCAATATGATCATGGCTGATCATCCAACTCAGTATCCTGTACCTGCCTTCTCTCCATACCCCCTGATCCCTTTAGTCACAAGGGCCACATCTAGCTCCCTCTTAAATATAGCCAATGAACTGGCCTCAACTACCTTCTGTGGCAGAGAATTCCACAGACTCACCACTCTCTGTGTGAAAAAAGATCTTCTCATCTCGGTCCTAAAAGACTTCCCCCTTATCCTTAAACTGTGACCCCTTGTTCTGGACCTCCCCAACATCGGGAACAATATTCCTGCATCTAGCCTGTCCAACCCCTTAAGAATTTTGTAAGACTCGGTGGGCTGAAGGGCCTGTTTCCATGCTGCTTCTTTCAATCAATTCAATCATGCAGTGTCTACATACATCTGTGATTGTGATCAATTTGAATCCTAAGACATTGCACCAAGATCAGGATGTGTGGATTGAAGACTGCAATATTTGTCACTTGTTCTCATAAGTTAGAGAAGCATAATTATGCCATTCGAGTCAACTCCACCATTCATTCACGGCTGCTTTGTATTTCCCTTTCAACTCAATTCTCCTGCCTTAAAAATAGGCTTGGCTTCCACAACTGCCTGTGACAATGAATTCCACAGACTCACCACCCTTTGGCTACAGAAATTCCTCTGTATCTCCTTTCAAAATGTTTGTCCTTTTATTCTGAGTCTATGCCCTCTGGTTCCAGACTCTCCCACTAATGGAAATATTCTCTACATCCACACCATCCAGGTCTAAGAGAAGGGACCCCCTCTTTCCAACATCAGAGGCAAATCCAGCCTTCATGCACCACGCTCATTGCAAACTATACTACAAATTACCCAGGGAGCAAACACAGCACTGAATCAATTGCTTAATCCTTTCATCCCCCATGGGTGCTGAAAGCAGACAACTCCGTCTCAGCTGAGAAGCCTGTTTTAACATGTACATTTACTCTTGGGTATGTCTGGTAGCAGCCAACTTCCTGAGGGACTGTGGTTATATTTCCTTAACAGGAGGGTCATTTTAGAACTCCGGGCTGCAGTCGGCGACCGCCAACGTGAGGACGATGGATTGTCTTTGTCAGTCCAACACCAGGGGCTAAGGTCGGGAGAAAAGCACGAGCCTTGGTAAGGTGAATTAACATGACATGTGCTCTGTAGCAAATGGTTGACAGATGTGACCAGGTGCCATCTTGTCTAATGATACAGCTCAGAGGAAGGCCATTCAGCCCATTGAACTGCTGCTCGCTGCGTGTAAAAGTCATCCAATAGCATTAACCCCTCCATTGAGCCAGAGAAAATCACATCCAAATTTGTCCAACCTCTCCTTATAACTAGTAATCTCTAATCTAGGCAGAATCCTGGTGAACCTCTTCTGCACCCTCCCAAAAGCCTCCACACCCTTCCTGTAATGGGGTGACCAGGCATTTAAGAGACTTGGATATTGCAGGGAATGGAGGGATATAGATTATATGTAGGCGATAAAGATTAGTCTTGGCATCATGTGTAGGAAGCAACTGCAGATGCTGGTTTATACCAAAGATAGACACAAATTGCTGGAGTAACTCAGCAGGTCAAGCAGCATCTGGGAGAAAAGGAATAGGCGATGTATCAGGTCTGAAGAAGGTCTCCGACCCGACACATCGCCTATTCCGTTTCTCCAGAGATGCTGCCTGACTCGCTGAGGTACTCCAGCATTTTGTGTTAATCCGGTCTTGGCATTATGTTCACCACTGACGTTGTGGGCTGATGGGGCTGTTCCTAAGCTGTACCGTTCTATGTATTAGCTATAAACAGTTCTCCAAATGCAGCCTAACCAGAGTCCTGTAAAGCTGCAACATGAGATCCTGACTATTATACTCAACGTCGTGTTTGATGAAGACAGGCGTACTACGTGTCATTATTGCCATCCTATCTACTTGTGTCACCGCTTTCGGCAAATATATAAAACTATGAGAGGCCTACAGGGTAGGAAGCTAGAATCTTTTTCCCAGGATGGAAATATCAAATACAAGCGGGCATATCTTTAAGGTGAGAGGGGCAAAGTTTAAAGGGGACGTGTGGGACAGGTTTTTTTACACTGAGGGTGGTGAGTGCCTGGAATGCGCTGCCAGGGGTATTGGTGTGGGGCAAATACGATAATGGCATTTAAGAGGCTTTTGGTTGGGCACATGGATATGCAAGGAATGGTGGGTTATGGATCATGTACAGGCAGATGAGGTTAGTTTAACTTGGCATAATGTTCGGCACAAACATTGTGGGCCGAGGGGCTTGTTTCTATTCTGTGCTGTTCTATGTTATAAGAGAAAGTGATAGGGTCGAGGAGGGAATATCTGGTAACACAAGGACCCTCAAGCAAGGGCAAAAACTGTGCTGAGTGTAAATTGTATAATCTATTAGCAGCATATCAAAGGATTTTTTAATGTAGAACACAAAGTGCAGGAGTAATTCAGTGGGTCAGGCAACATTTGTGGAGGGTGTGGATATGCGACATCTTGGGTCGGGATCCTTCTTCAGGCACATAGCTACTTTATATTTTTAAGGGCGGCACGGTGGCACAGCTGATAGAGCTGCTGCCTCACTGTGACAGAGACCTGGGTTTGATCCTGCGGATGGATGCTGTCTGCGTGGAGTTTGCACATTTTCCGTTACCACGCAGGTTTTCTGGCGCTCCAGTTTCCTCCTACATCCCGAAGACAAGCGGGTTTGTAGTTTAAATAGCTTCCGTAAATTGCCCCTCGTGTGTAGGAAGTGGGATAACATAGAACTGGAGTCAACGGTTGATCGATGGTCAATGTGGGCCGAAGGGCCAGTTTCCATGTTGTATCTTTAAACTAAACTAAATATTCACAATTGGGACCTGTTGTCATTATTAGTGCCAACATTGTTTGAGAGGGATACCTCTAGTTTCCCTCTCCCATGGCTCTCGGTCTGAAGATAGGTCTCGACCCGAAATGTCACCTATTCCTTTTCTCCAAAGAGTGTAAACCAGCATCTGCAGTTCCTTCCTACACACTTGACTGTCCATTCACAGTTACCCCTGAGAGTATGATCAGAGGCTTCCTGTCCTTTAATATTTATTCTGCAAAGGGTGGGTTTCATTGCAAAGTGGGCTGATGTGCAAGGATGTGATGTTGGTAAGCCAAATGCAGGCAGGTGGGACTAGTGTAGATGGGAACGTGTTGGTCGCTTTGGGCAAGTTGGGCCGAAGCGCCTGTTTCCATGCTGTGTGACTCTATGATTATCTTACTGAACGAGACTCTGCTTTATTCTGCAGTACCGTACTTATAAAGACACCGTTTAATTCGATCTGGACTAAAGGGAGAAGGGAAAGAGATTTATCGGTGCAAGAATTATGTGTTCTGGCTTGGGTGATTCTGGTCTGAGTGCCTGGGTGTTTCTGTTGCCAGGAAACAAGAGGCTGTTGACTGTGTTTTGTTCACCTCCTGCCAGTCACTCAGCACTGGGGTAGATGTTTTTGGAATTCTAAAGGGGAGTTGGCTGCGTTCCTGCTGATATTCCACTTGCACTAAAGCGATTGCAGTCGGTTCAATTCAGAACGGCGTCTAACCTTTGTAGATACGTAACTTCTTTTAAACATTGGAAATAAATACATTCCAAGGCAGTTGAATTGCAAATGCACACTGAGCTTGGAACTGCTGAATCATTGAAGCTTCCAGCTCAGGAGAAGGAGATGTGGTCTCTGCATTACTTTAGAGACACAGAACGGAACCAGGCCCCTCGGCCCACTGAGTCCACACCGACCGGCGATCATCCCGTACACTAGCACTATCCCACACACTAGGGACAATTTACAATTTTGCAGAAGCCAAATAACTTACAAACCTGTGTGTCTTTGGAATGTGGGAGCACCCAGAGATTGTGGTCTACAGTGCATTCAGAAAGTATTCAGACTCCTTCACTTTTTCCACATTTTGTTACATTACAGCCTTATTCAAAAAAGGATTAAATTCAAGTCTTTTCAACATGGATCTTCTGCTTTTCCAGGTTGCCTGGAGGTTCCCAGCAGTGAGCCCCATGTCAGGATCAGGAAGAAGACCACCAGCACGGAGGTACACCACTCCACTACTACTGCTCATCACCTATGCTTCAATGGAGTGGGCAGTCCGAGGCTGACCTGTTGGAGATCGAAATAATTTGACAGAGT
This sequence comes from Raja brachyura, assembly GCA_963514005.1. The sequence goes on from OY740802.1 coordinate 25,018,765, forward strand.
AGATGCAGAGACAACATGTTTAATTGCAAGAGATGCCAGGTGGAACAGTGATGCAGTGGGTAGTGCTACTACACAACCGCCCAGAGATCCGGGTTCAATCCTGACTTTGGGTATAGACTTTAGCGATACCGCGTGAAAACGCCCACCCGAGTCTGCGCCAACCAGCGATCACCTCGTACATTAGCACTATCCTACACACTTGGGACAATGTACAGAAACCAATTAACCCACAAACCTGGTGTCTTTGGAGTGTGGGCGGAAACCAAAGCACCCGTAGAAAACGCAAGCAGTCACGGGGAGAACGTACAAATTCTATACAGACAGCACCCTTAGTTATGATTGAACCAGGGTCTCTGGTGCTGTAAGGCAGCAACTCTACTGCTGTGCTACTGTGCCACCCTGAATGATACTTTATCATATCAGGGTTCAATGGTACTTTTTTGTCACGTGTACCAAGGTACACTGGAATATGTTTTTCGCATACAATTCAGTAAAAATGTAGATGATCTGATCATTGAGTTTGCAGATGACATGAAACGTTGGCAGGATTGTGGATGGGGAGAAGATTGTGAAAGGGTAAGGTAGCCTATAGATCAGTTACAGATATTGGCAGAGAATCGGCAGATGGAGTTTAGTCCAATCATGTTTGAGGTGTCGGATGGGGATATGACAGATACCTGTAGAGCGATCCCATGAACAGTCACTTGTCAGTGTGGATGGGAAGAGATGGTGGTGGTAGCTTCAAGATTGTCATTAGAGTTAATTGTCATACGTACCTAATAAAACAAATAAATCCTTACTTGCAGCAGCACAACATGTAAGTAAACATAGAACTCGGTAGAAAACATTAAACCAACAAAAAGTTAAATAAATTAAAAAACAACAACAATTTAGTGCAAAGACAAAAACGAAGCCTGAAGTCCTTAGCTTTTTGGGGTGAAATAACTATTTGAACAAGGAACTGCAGATGCTGGAATCTTAAGCAAAATACAAAGTGCTGGAGGAACAGCGGGTCAGGCAGCATCTGTGCAGGGAATGGTCAGATGACTCGTCTTCATTTTGAAGTGGAGTCCCGACCTGAAATGTTGACTGTCCATTTCCCTCCAGAGCTGCTGTCTGACCCGCAGTTGCTGGAGGAACTCGGCGGGTCAGGCAGCATCTGTGGGGGGAAATGTAGAAAAAACTTAGAAACATAGAAACATAGAAAAATAGGTGCAGGAGTAGGCCATTCGGCCCTTCGAGCCTGCACCGCCATTCAATATGATCATGGCTGATCATCCAACTCAGTATCCCGTACCTGCCTTCTCTCCATACCCCCTGATCCCTTTGGCCACAAGTGCCACATCTAACGCCCTCTTAAATATAGCCAATGAACTGGCCTCAACTACCTTCTGTGGCAGAGAATTCCACAGACTCACCACTCTCTGTGTAAAGAATGTTTTCCTCATCTCGGTCCTAAAGGAATTCCCCCTTATCCTTAGACTGTGACCCCTTGTTCTGGACTCCCTCAACATCGGGAACAATCTTCCAGCATCTAGCTTGTCCAACCCCTTAAGAATTTAGTAAGTTTCTATAAGATCCCCCCTCAATCTTCTAAATTCCAGCGAGTACAAGCCGAGTCTATCCAATCTTTCCTCATATGAAAGTCCTGACATCCCAGGAATCAGTCGGGTGAATATTCTCTGTACCCCCTCTATGGCAAGGATGTCTTTCCTCAGATTTGGAGACCAAAACTGTACGCAATACTCCAGGTGTGGCCTCACCAAAACTCTGTACAACTGCAGTAGAACCTCCCTGCTCCTATACTTAAATCCTTTCGCTATGAATGCTAACATACCATTTGCTTTCTTCACTGCCTGCTGCACCTGCATGCCTACTTTCAATGACTGGTGTACCATGACACCCAGGTCTCGTTGCATCTCCCCTTTTCCTAATCTGCCACCATTCAGATAATAGTCTACCCTCATGTTTTTGCCACCAAAGTGGATAACCTCACATTTATCCACATTATACTGCATCTGCCATGCATCTGCCCATTCACTCAGCCTATCCAAATCACCCTGCAGCCTCCAAGCATCCTCCTCACACCTAACTATACCCCCAGCTTGGTGTCATCTGCAAACTTGGAGATGTTGCATTGAATTCCCTCGTCCAAATCATTAATATATATTGTAAATAGCTGGGGTCCCAGCACTGAGCCTTGCGGTACCCCACTAGTCACTGCCTGCCATTCTGAAAAGGACCCGTTTACTCCTACCCTTTGCCTCCTGTCTGCTAGCCAGTTCTCTATCCACATCAATACTGAACCCCCAATACCGTCTGCTTTAAGTTTGTATGCTAATCTCTTATGCGGGACCTTGTCGAAAGCCTTCTGAAAGTCTAGATATAACACATCCACTGGTTCTCCCTCATCCACTCTACTAGTTACATCCTCGAAAAATTCTATCAGATTTGTCAGACATGATTTACCTTTCGTAAATCCATGCTGACTTTGTCCAATGATTTCACCACTTTCCAAATGCGCTGCTATCCCATCTTTAATAACTGACTCTAGCAGTTTCCCCACTACCGATGTTAGACTAACTGGTCTGTAATTCCCCGCGTTCTCTCTCCCTCCTTTTTTAAAAAGTGGGGTTACATTAGCTACCCTCCAATCCTCAGGAACTACTCCAGAATCTAAGGAATTTTGAAAAATTATCACTAATGCATCCACTATTTCTGTGGCTACCTCCTTGAGTACTCAGGGATGCAGACTATCTGGCCCTGGGGATTTATCGGCCTTCAATCCGTTCAATTTACCCAACACCACCTCCCGGCTAACCTGGATTTCACTCAGTTCCTCCATCTTATTTGACCCCCATTCCACTGCTATTTCCGGCAGATTATTTATGTCTTCCTTAGTGAAGACAGAACCAAAGTAGTTATTCAATTGGTCTGCCATGTCCTTGTTCCCCATGATCAATTCACCTGTTTCTGACTGCAAGGGACCAACATTTGTTTTAACTAGTCTCTTTCTCTTCACATATCTATAAAAACTTTTGCAGTCAGTTTTTATGTTCCCTGCCAGTTTCCTTTCATAATCTATTTTCCCTTTCCTAATTAAGCCCTTTGTCCTCCTCTGCTGGATTCTGAATTTCTCCCAGTCCTCCGGTAGGCTGCTTTTTCTGGCTAATTTGTATACCTCATCTTTTGTTTTTATACTATCCCTGATTTCCCTTGTTATCCATGGATGCACCACCTTCCCCGATTTATTATTTTGCCAAACTGGTATGAACAATTTTTGTACTTCATCCATGCAGTCTTTAAATACCTTCCATTGCACATCCACTGTCAACCCTTTAAGAATCACCTGCCAGTCTATCTTGGCCAATTCACATCTCATACCTTCAAAGTTACCTTTGTTCAAGTTCAGAACCCTTGTTTCTGATTTAATTTTGTCACTCTCCATCCTAATGAAGAACTCAACCATATTATGGTCACTCTTGCCCAAGGGGCCACGCACAACAAGACTGCTAACTAACCCTTCCTCATTACTCAATACCCAGTCTAGAATAGCCTGCTCTCTCGTTGGTTCCTCCACATGTTGGTTGAGAAAACTATCCCGCATACATTCCAAGAAATCCTCTTCCTCAGCACCCCTGCCAATTTGATTCACCCAATCTACATGCAGATTGAAGTCACCCATTATAACCGTGTTATCCTTGTTGCACGCATTTCTAATTTCCTGTTTGATGCCATCCCCAACTACAATACTACTGTTAGGTGGCCTGTACACAGCTCCCACTAGCGTTTTCTGCCCCTTAGAGTTTCGCAGCTCTACCCATATCGATTCCACATCCTCCACGCTAATGTCCTTCCTTTCTATTGCATTAATCTCCTCTCTCACTAGCAACGCTACCCCACCTCCTTTTCCTTTTCGTCTATCCCTCCTGAATATTGAATACCCCTGGATGTTCAGCTCCCAGCCTTGGTCACCCTGGAGCCATGTCTCCGTGATCCCAACTATAGCATAGTCATTAATCGCTATCTGCACCTTCAACTCATCCACCTTATTACGAATGCTCCTCGCATTGAGACACAAAGCCTTCAGGCTTGTTTTTACAACACTCTTACTCCTTATACAATTATGTTGACAAGTGGTCCCTTTCACATCGATCCCTATTACACTTGGCCATACTCTCCTATCCCTTTGTGAGCTTTCTTTCCCGTTAATTCTGGGGTCATTAACCATCCCTTTACTCTCTTTCCCTTTAACTCCGTCCTCGACTATCCCATTTGACACCCCACCCCCCTTATTCAGTTTAAAACCATCCGTGTAGCAGTGGCAAACCTGCCGGCCAGAATGCTGGTCCCCCACCTGTTAAGATGCAATCCGTCCCTTTTGTACAGTTCCCCCTTACTCCAAAACAGATCCCAGTGATCTAAGAATCTAAATCCCTGCCCCCTGCACCAGTTCCTCAGCCACACATTCAGGTCCCGTATCTCCCTGTACCTGCTCTCGCCAGCACGAGGAACTGGAAGCAAACCGGAGATAGCAACCCTGGAAGTCCTGCTTTTCAGCATTTTTCCGAGCTCTCTGAAGTTCCGCTGCAAAATTTTCATCCCCTTCTTTCCAACATCATTTGTGCCAACATGCACGACCACTTCTGGCTGTTCACCTTCGCCCTTGAGGATTGTCTGCACTCTGTCCGTGACATCCTGGATCCTGGTACCAGGAAGGCAGCACACCATCATTGAATCCCGTCTGTTGCCGCAAAAACCCCTGTCCGTACCTCTCACAATGGAGTCTCCAACTACAATGGCGTTGCCCGGCTTTGGCCTCTTTGGTTTTGGCTAAACAGCCCTTTTTGTTTTGCAAGCCAGTCCGCTGCTCAGTGAGATACCGTCTTCTGTCCCGGCAGCTTCCACGTGGGGGAACCTGTTCACAAGAGGTACAACACCCGGGGACCTTTGCATTCCATGTTTTCCTCCCTTTCTCACCGTCACCCACCTTCTCTCTTCCAGTGCCTTGGGTGTAACAAGCTTACTGAAGGACTTGTCGAGGAACGACTCAGTTTCTCGGATGAACCTGAGGTCATCCATTTGTTTCTCCAGTTCCCCAACACGGTCCTTGCTCTAGAATAGCTAGAGCTTGACATTCTCAGCCTCCCTACATCCAGGAGACGCAAGAGATGACGCGGCCGACAGAGTCCATGTGTGATCATCTGTTCACACTAAGTCTGAAGAAGGGTCTCGACCCGAAACGTCGCCTATCTCCTTCGCTCCTTAGATGCTGTTGCACCCGCTGAGTTTCTCCAGATTTTTGTGTAACCCTCGATTCTCCAGCATCTGCAGTTCCTTCTTTAACACACTAATTCTATGTTGCCCCACTTTCTCATCCACTCCTACAATTCAAGTGCAATTTACAGAGGGCTAATTAAATTGCAAACCTGCATGTTTTGGGGGTGTGGAAGGAAACTGGAGCACCCAGGGGGAGAATGTGCAAAGTCCACACGGACATCAGCTGAGGTGAGAATCTAGACCGGAGTGCAGGTTGGGTTTGGTGTCTGTGCAGAAACTGGATGATCTGTGTGGACGACGAGCGGGTTTGACTGAGCTTCTGACGCCTTCTCTCCCCTGCATGCAGTCGGGGCGTCCATGGAAGGACTGGCTTCTCCTCCCTGTTCAAGTCGGCGCTGAGCCCGAGTGCAGGGCGGCAGGAGATGCAGCCGCTGCTGACGCGGCCCAGACGGACCTCCCCGCCGGTCGGACGGCTTGAAGCCTGCGCCAACTCCTCGCTCAGCAGCAGCAGCAACTCCGGCTCCTACAAGGGGAGTGACAGCAGCCCCACACTCAGGTAACCCAGGGAGATGACAGGCCGCCCACACATCCATCCACCCATCCACCCACCAAGCCCAGCCGCCCACCCACCAACCATCGCTTGGCGATGCGAGGTGTTGCATTTTTGGGAATCTAACATGGGCATGACCAACACAGTGAATGTTTAGGGCTCTGGGGAGTGGTGTAGAGCTAAGGGATCTAGGAGTGCAGGTACATATTTCCTTGAAAGATAGGGTGGTCAAAAAGGCTTTTGTCAGTCAGAGTATTGAGTTGAGACATTACATTGTAGTTGTACAACATGTTGGTGAGGCTGCACTTGGAGTATTGTGTTTTGTTTTAGTAACACTGCTATAGGAAGGATGTTCTATGTCTATAAGGTAGACAGAAATGCTGGAGAAACTCAGTGGGTGAGGCAGCATCTAAGAAGCGAAAGAATAGGCCACGTCTCCGGTCGAGAACCTTGTTCTGTAAAGTACTTTGTCACAGTGGCATTGTCTCACAGCTCCAACGATGCAGGTTCATGCCTGACCCCGGATGCTGACTGTGCAGAGTTTGCACATTCTCCCTGTGACTGCATGAATATCCTCTAGGTGCTTCGGTTTCCTCCCACATCCCGAAATCATGAGGATATAAGTTAATTGGCTGCTGTAAGTTGCCCCCAGTGTTTCGGTGAGGGGGAGTTGATAGGAATGTGGAGAGAATGGGTTAGAGGGAAAATTAGGACCAGGGAGCTAGCATCGACTTGTTGGTCCGAAATTACTTCCTTCTCTGCTTGAGATAGAGAAGCGATCTTCCGAAACGGTAGACATTCAGAACTTTCATCCCAGGCTGGAAATGTCAAATACTAGAGGGCGTAGCTTTATGGTGAGAGGGGCAAAGTTGAAAGAAGATGTGCGGGCAAGTTTTTTACACAGAGGTGCTGGTGCCTGGAATGCACTGTCGGGTGGTAGTGGAGGTAGACAAAATAGTGGCATTTAAGAGGCTTTTCAATAGGCACAAGGATATGCAGGGATGGAGGGAGATGGGTGACGTGCAGGCAGAGGAGATGCGTTTAACTTGTACATTGTGTGCCGAAGGGCTTGTACCTGTGCGGTGCTGTTTGTGTATGTGTGACTTCTCCATTCTGCCTCCTGTCCTCTAAGGCGTTTGGTTGTGAACCCCCTCTGCAGACGTTCCAGCAAGTATTCCTCGTGCAGCGAGAACCATGGCATCAAGCCCCCCACCCCTGAGCAGTACCTGACCCCACTGCAGCAGAAGGAGGTGTCCATCCGCCACCTGAGGGCAAAGCTAAAGGAGTCGGAGGAAAAGCTGGATGAGAGGTAGGGTTGTGTGTGGGAGGAGGGAGATGGGTGGTGCAGGGGACAGCCAAGGGCAGGTCGTCACTTACTGGTCAATTTAGGTTTAGGTTTATTATTGTCACGTACCCAGATACAGGGAAAAGCTTTGTTTGCATGCTGTCCAAACAGATCAGATAATATTGTTCATACCTCTCCCTGTAACTCGAGCCCACAAGCCTTGGTAATATTCTGGTGAATCTCCCTTGCACCCTTTCCAACTTAATAACATTCTTCGTATAGCGGGCGACCAGAACTACACTCAGTACTCCAGGTGTGGTCTCATCAACGACTTGTACAGCTGCATCATGATGTCCCAACTTTTGTATTCAAGCGCCAGGCACCCGGGCTGGTTCCTGACTATGGGTGCTGTCTGTACGGAGTTTGTACGCTCTCCCTGTCAGGCTGTGACCCATGGGTTTTCTCTGGGTGCTCTGGTTTCCTCTTACATTCCAATGACGTACAGGTTTATAGGTTAATTTGCTTTGGTAAAAATTGTAAATTGTTCCTAGTCATAAGGTCATAAGTGATAGAAGCAGAATTAGGCCATTTGGCCCATCAAGTCTAGTCCGTCGTTCAATCATGGTTGATTCATCTCCCTCTCCTAACCCCATTCTCCTGCCTTCGCTCCTTGCCATTTACAATATACATCAATGATTTGGATGAAGGAATTCAAAGTAACATTAGCAAATTTGCAGATGACACAAAGCTGGGTGGCAGCGTGAACTGTGAGGAGGATGCTATGAGAATGCAGGGTGACTTGGACAGGTTGGGTGAGTGGGCAGATGCATGGCAGATGCAGTTTAATGTGGATAAATGTGAGGTTATGCACTTTGGTAGCAAAAACAGGAAAGCAGATTATTATCTAAATGGTGTCAAGTTGGGAAAAGGGGAAGTACAACGGGATCTGGGGGTCCTTGTTCATCAGTCAATGAAAGTAAGCATGCAGGTACAGCAGGCAGTGAAGAAAGCGAATGGCATGCTGGCCTTCATAACAAGAGGAGTTGAATATAGGAGCAAAGAGGTCCTTCTGCAGTTGTGGGCCCTAGTGAGACCACACCTGGAGTATTGTGTGCCGTTTTGGTCCCCTAATTTGGGGAAGGACATTCTTGCTATTGAGGGAGTGCAGCGTAGGTTTACAAGGTTAATACCCGGGATGGCGGGACTGTCATGTGCTGAGAGAAGAGTGGCTGGGCTAGTATACTCTGGAGTTTAGAAGGGTGAGGGGATCTCATTGAAACATATAAGATTATTAAGGGTTTGGACACGCTAGAGGCAGGAAACATGTTCCTGATGTTGGGGGAGTCCAGAAGCAGGGGCCACAGTTTAAGAATAAGGGGTGAGCCATTTAGAACAGAGACAAGGAAACACTTTTTCACTCAGAGAGTTTTGAGCTAGATAGGGCTCTTAAAGATAGCGGAGTCAGGGGATATGGGGAGAAGGTACTGATTGGGGATGATCAGCCATGATCACATTGAACGGCGGTGCTGGCTCGAAGGGCCGAATGGCCTACTCCTGCACCTATTGTCTGTAAATTGGAACATCAAATTTCACTGTACCTTAAATAAACTGACCTAGACCTTGAAACCTTGACATTGTCCCTAGTGTTTAGGAACGTGTCAGTGGGTGGGAATCGTTGGTCGGCGCGGACTTGAGCCGTTGAAGGGCTCCGTCCCAAAACATCACTTATTCCTTTTCTCCAGAGAAGTTGCCTGATGTGCTGAGTTACTCCAGCATTTTGTGTCTACCTTCAGTGCAAACCAGCATCTGCAGCAGTTCCTTCTTGCAAATTAACCTATTGGGGATCCTGTTTCCACAGGGCGGCCGAGGTGGAGGACCTGAAACTACAGCTGTCCAGGATGCAGGAGGACTGGATTGAGGAGGAATGCCACCGGGTGGAGGCTCAGCTCTCACTGAAGGAGGCCAGGAAGGAGATCAAGCAGCTGAAGCAGGTGATCGACACGGTAAAGAACAACCTGGTGGAGAAGGACAAGGGCATCCAGAAGTACTTCATCGACATCAACATCCAGAACCGCAAGCTGGAGACCTTGCTGCAGAGCATGGAGTTGGCTCAGGACGGGACATCTCGGTCCACCTCCGCCTCCCCGGCCAGGCCGCTTACCCGAAGCTCCACCTACACCAAGCTGAGTGAGCCTGCGGCCATCCTGCCGGGTGCCCAGGGGAGTCTCGTCCCCCACCACAGTTCCCTCGCGTCCGGGATTGACCGGGCCATCGAGGGACCTAGCTTCACCGCAAGGCCAAGGCCATTGTTGGGCCGTAAGGCTGATGGGGGGGTTTCCCAAGCTGGGACCCCCAGGGTCGACATACGGGACCAGAGCGTTCAGACGGACCACCTTCCCCACAGTCCAGAGTCAGAAACCGCGAGGGAGAAGGTGTTGGGATCTGGTGCTTGCAGCCCCAGTGATGTCGGACCAGAAGGGGAGCCACCAGGGTCATTCCTCGACCTACAGACTCGCTGGATGCTCAGCGGCGACCCAGATGAGGGGGGCACCGATGGCCGGTCAGTTGCGGAGACGTTGTCCGAGACCGCCAGTCAGGGAGAGGCTGACGATGCCCCAGACCAGTTGAGTCACTGGAGCCGTTACTACATGGTGGACCTGCTGGCAGTGATAGTGCCAGCCTTGCCCACCCTGGCCTGGATCATCCATACCCAGCGAGGCCGCTCCCAACCCCTCTACAACCTGGGCGTGCTGCTGCGCAGTTGCTGCGTCATCGCCCTGCATTCCCTGCGCCGGCTGAACACCAATGCATCTTCGCCGCACTGTCCCGATCTCCCATCCTAGCCCCCACTCCATCTCCATCCAAACATTGCCCATCTCAGTCGCTTAACACATGCCTCATATCCCCTCTCCATCTTAGAGTGCTCACCCATTCCATCCAGCCCACTCCCCCATTCCTGATCAATGGGCTGAATTGCCTAATTCTGCTTCCATATCTTATGAACTTATGGTCCCCTGCCCTCTTCCCATTGTTCATTGTGGAACCAAACCCACTCTTTGCGTTCCTTCTCCATCAAAGACCACCAACCCATTCCACCACATCCACCTCCTTTCCAATTCCCATTCCTACCTTCTTCCACCAGTGTCCATCTCTGATCCTCAATGCACCCCTCACATCCCTTCTCCCACATAGACCGCCCTCCATTCCATCCTGCCCCAGTTCCACCCCATCCTTCATTCAACATTCACCATCCTGCCGACTCCACCAACTTTTGTCCAAGTCCCTCGATGACCCACCACAGCCCAATCCAAAAACTCATCCTTGCCTCCATCTGCCACCAACATGAACCGCCCTCCCCAACACCATCCTGTCCTCTCCCTCTCCTCCTTCGATCATCTCCCAGTGAGATACAAAGTCGTATCATTCTCACCCACTGATCAGGCTCTTTGTATCAATGTCAACAAATCATCGATACACCCAAATATATATTAATATATATATATAATATATATATAAAAATTATAGACAGAGATTAATAAATAATCTAAGTGAATGTTTAAAAGCCAGGACCTTATAAATCCATCGCATGCCTGTACAGTGCGTCAGAAGACTGTCGACCATTTCCATCACAGTTCAAAGACTATATATTTGTGTTATTATTTAAAGGCAAAGTATTGCAGCAAGTTTTATTAGACTCTGGTCAGTAGTGGCTACAAAGCACAGCCTACACTTCATTAATGCAGTTCATCATTTGTTGTTCTGGTTCGCACTCGGCTCGTATAGATCTTCAACAGTCGCTTGTAACCATGGCTCTGATTGATATATAATAGCAGTAAGTAGTCTACTAGCCTGTCCACCTCCCTCCTCTTTATGTGGTGTTAGCCTTATTTATTGTATTCACCCCTCATGTATCTATCTATCTATTTATTTTTTTTATCTATTTATCTATTATCTATTTATTTATTTAATTCCTTGCCTGTTTTTTAACCGTTACCTAGGATACATGTTTGCACTGATCAACGTTTGCTGTACCACTTCTTGAAAACGGAAATGGAGGAGGTTATCGCACCCAGATTAGTATAGAGATACAGTGCGGAAATAGGCTCATTGGCCCACCGAGTCTGCACCAACCTGCGATCCCCCGTACCCTAGCACTATCCTAGTCAAAAGATGGGCAAAAACATTCTAAATAGACAGGACAACCTGAATGAATTTTGAGTAGATTCAGGGTGTCTTCACCAAAGGGTTCAGGGAAGGAAAAATATTTCAAATATAAGACCATGTACTGTTTTTACAGTAACTTGTTTGTGCAGTGAGTCCTCTTATTTAGGTACAGGAATTTCCAAAATGTTCTTTATAAATGATCAGAGAGAAATCAATGCACTACGGTTTAAAATTTGTGCATTTTCTACATTTTAACTACTACAGAGTCGCGTTTTTAATACTTCCTGTAGGATGTGTACACCTTGTTGGCTGGACTCCAAGGTGCCCCTGGCGGTGATGATAATGGACCTCTCTGATCCATTGGCAGTCCAATTGACAAAGATGCCAACTGATGGGGTGTTGATCTACTTCTTTGTGATGGAGCATTGGTACATGTCCAGCTCGGGGGCAAGTGGACGGGAGTGGACGACGGGTCGAGCAATGTTTAATGTGTTCCTGCTAGAGAAACCGCGTGACTTGTCTCCTGTGGGACCTCTGCTCACTTTGTGAGGATCTCGCTTCAACTTTGTCCCAGATCTCCTTCATGCACAGAGTACAGGCCAGAAAAGAGCAGTGGTTATCTCATTCAATTATGTCTTTGTTCTGTGTGGCTGTTTGAGTTTTGTGCAGCGTGTGCGTGTGTGTGTGTGTGTGCGCGCGTGCCTGCGTGCTTCTATGTCTGTGCACACAAAGTACAGGTAACACTGAGCCCCTTGCTCCATGACTGGTGGTTGAGGGGCTTTGGCACGGTTTTGGTTTATCACTTGTACCACTCACTCTGTAGCGCTGAACTGTTCATGAAATAAACACATGAAACCTCTGGCCGCATGTCTAAATGAAAAATCACTAAAGCATGTAAAACGTTGTCAACAAAGATTAGAATCATCAGTTCATCTGATGCAAAGCAAGAATTTCATTGTCCTATCAGTGACACATGACAATAAACTCACTTGAACTTGAACTCATAAGTTGTAGGAGCAGATTTAGGCTATTCGGCCCACCAAGAGTACTCTGCCATTCAATCATGGCTGATCTATCTTCCCTTGTCAACCCCATTTTCTTGCCTTCCCCCTGTAACCCCCGACACCTGTACTAATGAAGAATTTATCAATCTCCACCTTAAAAATATCAATTGACTTGCCTCCACAGCCATCTTTGGCAATGAATTCCACATCAGTCTGAAGAAGAGTCCAGACCCAAAACATCATCTATCCATCTTCGCCAGAGATGCTGACTGACCTGTTGAGTTACTCCAACATTTTGTGTTCTTTCCAAATCTCATCTTGAGCAGGGTATCACTAGGTGTGTCATCTGCTTCCACAGATCATCAAAGGTGGTGGATCAAAGGAAAGCTGTTGTAGCACATTACTCTACATCCGCTTATAGTTTGACCCCGAGTCACCAAGCTGAAAATAATGGCGCAACCACCTCGGGGTTTGTACGATGTAAGGTGATTTTTATGGTTAACATTTGTGCTTTTATTAGTTACATTTCAAAAGATGGTGACAAGAAAATTGAAGCAGCATTTCACACGTTGAGAACCTTTGCCCAGAGTAGGACAGGATCAGGAACCATAGGTAGGTGATGGATAATGCTACTGCTCGGTTGGTGCTGGATGAGGTGAGCGATTTCACCCTGACTTGATGCTAGCATGGGCAAATTTAGAACTTGGTTATATCCCTCTCCAGTGATCCCAGCAGTTGAACATTAGGGAGCATCTCTCAGCTTACCAGGTGGGAATTCCAAAAAATCACTTTAATTTTAGATTAGATTAGACTAGACATACAATGTGGACACAGGCCCTATGGCCCACTGCATCCGCACTGACCAACAATCACCCTTACACTAAGTTCTATTCTACACACTAGGGACAATTCACATAAGCCAATTAACCAACAAACCTGCACGTCTTTGGATTGTTGGAGTAAACCAAAGCCCCCAGAGGAACCATACGCAATCACAGGGAGAATGTACAAACTCCGTACAGACAGCACCAAAGGGTCTCTGGCGTTCGCAGAGCCACTCTGCTGCCATAATTGGCCGATTGCTTGGTTCCAACTGCTGGACAGTCTGTGTGACTAATTGTCATGCAATGTCCTACTTAAGCTGATGTTGAGGGTCTTTGGTTTACAACGTGCTGTGTTGCACTTTTACTGCACACAATTCCAATTGCTAATGATTCTTATTGTTTTTTGATCCACAATTATGCTTTTAACCACCTGCTGATTTTAGGTTTATTATTGTTACATGCACCAAGGTACAGTGAAAAGCTTTGTTTTTGCATGCTATTCAAACAGATCAGATATACTACACATAGATACAATCAGTTCAAACTCAAGTATAATAGGTAGAACAAAGGGGAAGATACAGAGTGCAGAATATAGTTCTCAATATTGTAGTGCATCAGTTCCATAGACAAAGTCCAATGTCCATAATTGGGTAGCGGTGAATCGGACACTACCATACCTAATGGAAGAACCGTTCAGAAGCCTGATAAGAGGGGAAGAAGCTGTTCCCAAGTCTGGTGGTGCACAACTTCAGGCTTCTGTAGTTTTCCAGATGGGAGCAGGGAGAAGATGGTAATGTTTATCCTTGATTACGTTAGCTATTGGGAATGCTACTGTGAATTCAATGATGGATTCAACGATGAAGCATAGAAACCAGCCCTTAAACCCACTGAGTCCACAACGACTATTGATCACCCATTCACACTAGTTTTGTGTTATCCCACTTTCACATTCACTCCCTACACATCAGGGGCAATTTACAGAGAGGCTAATTAAACTACAAACCCGCACGTCTTTGGGATGTGGGAGGAAACCGGAACACCTGGAGGAAACCCACATGGTCACAGTGGTTTAACCGCAAATGGTTAAAAGTGACGAGAAGGCAAGGGCAGCATGAAGCACGGACTGCTGCAAACTCGCGTCACTTCTAAACAACATACAGATGAGAAGAGAGTTGAGGAGTGGTCAGGCGACAGAAGATGGGTCCACACTCGATCCTCACTGAAGAAGAACCGGAGTGAGTCGAAAGCCTTACACCTCTGGGGTGGAGTGATCCATCAGAGAGACAAGACCAAAGGACATCCTGGAAGAAAAACAACACACCGTTATTTGGGCAACATCCCAAAAGTCGTACATTCCAAAAAGTACAAATATCTTGGAGCAGAGAAGACTGAGGGAGACACAAGAGACTGCAGATGCTGGAATTGTGGGCAGAACACAAAGTGGTTGGTTCTGAATGTATGGGTTGTGAAACACAAGACTGCAAAGGGTTTGGATGAGAGGCAGGAGGGTTAGAGGTGATCTTTGGGGAGATGGCCATCACGGAATTGCCTGGAGAGGTGACAGTGAAGATATGCTCATGATAATCAAGGCATAGTCTACACACCCAATGATGGTAAATCAAATTAGCGTAGTTAGGTACAGAAGGGGTAGCAGAGACATGATGGGATAAAGGGCCAGTTTTTATGCTACATGAACCTATGAGAATAATTGAAACTTATTCATAGCACCACAAAATCAAAATTTAACAGAGAGCACATAAAAATAGACGCATTGACCAAAAAGAGGTTGGTTTCAGTTAGTTAGTTAAGGTTATTGCCACGTGCACAGAAATACAGTGAAACACTTTTTGTTGCATGCTAACCAGTCAGCAGAAAGACCACACATAATTACAATTGAGCTGGCCACAGATACAGGCCGTTTAGTGCAAGGTAACGTCTGATTATAGATAGTCTGATGGTCTCCAAAGAGGTAGATGGTAGGTGAGAACCGCTCCCCATTTGATAATAGGATGGTTCAGTTGCCTGTTAACAGTTGGGAAGAAACTGTCCCTGAATCCGGAGGTATAAGGAGCATCTTAAAAGGGAAGAAGGCGAGGGGCAATAATGTTGGTATCGACATGGTGGGCTGAAAGGCCACTTTCTACGTTGCACAACTCTGCAGATACAAGGAACTGAAGATGCTAGTTTATACCAAAGAACACAAAGTGCTGTAGTAACTCAGCGGGTGCGGCAGTATCTCTGGAGAACGTGGATAGGTGATGTTTCAGGTCGGGGCCCTTCAGATTTCTTTGTAAACCAGCAGCTGCAGTTACTTGGTTGCTTGTTTCTACAAGGCGGCGAGGGAGCTGGAGAGACCTACAGTTAAAGTATCAGAGTAGAGGACCCAGACAGAACTCCGATTGTGTGCTCTCACCAACCACTTGTACAGCTGCATCATGATGTTCCTGCTGGGCATACTCACCGTTTAACCATGTGTTCAAAGACAGCTTTTGGCATGACCGTGAGAGTAACTGTGGTCCCCGCCGCGGCTAAAATGTCCATGATCTGAGAGTCCTGAGAAAAGGAGAACGGATGTGA
Organism: Raja brachyura; assembly: GCA_963514005.1. Next base: position 25,034,449 of record OY740802.1, read on the forward strand.
ATATCCTGCAGATATAACACAAGCAGCAACTTCACTATGAACATGTACCTGGGGAGGACGTAGTTTGGGTGGGAAGCGATAAGCGAACCAATGGAGTTTCAGAGAGCGCGGTCTCTGCAGAAGGTGGAAAGGGCCGTCTCCACGTTCCCTACCACTGACACCAACTACCTTGGCCAACAAACTAAAGATACAAACTGCTGCTATAACAGACTGCAACAAGCACTACACAACTGCATATCTGAACATTTTAAAAAGTACAGAGACAGTTTACAAAGACTTTGTGGAAATTCACTCCATGAATGTAAAGCGTAAAGTGCTGGAGTAACTCGGTGGGTTGGGCAACACCTGTGGAAGGAATGGACAGTCAATGTTTCGGGTAGGAATCTTTCTTGCATGCAGTTCTGTTCGCCCCATTACAGGAAGGACGTGGAGGCTTTGGACAGGATGCAGAGAAGGTTTAATTGTACAAGGCATTGGTAAGACCAATTCTGGAGTATGGTGTACAATTTTGGTTACCTAATTATAGGAAGGATGTCAACAAAATAGAGAGAGTACAGAGGAGATTTACTAGAATGTTGTCTGGGTTCCAGCAACTAAGTTACAGAGAAAGGTTGAACAAGTTAGGTCTTTATTCTTTGGAGCGCAGAAGGTTAAGGGGGGACTTGATTGAGGTCTTTAAAGTGATAGACAGAGTTGACGTGGATAAGCTTTTCCCATTGAGGGTAGGAAAGATTCAAACAAGAGGGCATGACATAAGAATTAAGGGACAGAAGTTTAGGGGTAACATGAGGGGGAACGTCTTTACTCAGAGAGTGGTGGCTGTGTGGAATGATCTTCCTGCAGAAGTGGTGGAGGCAGGATCGATTTTAACATTTAAAAGTAAAGTGGATAGGTATATGGACGGGAAGGGAATGGAGGGGTATGGTCTGAGTGCAGGTAGATGGGACGGGGAAAATAAAAGGTCGGCACGGACTGGAAGGGCTGAGAAGGCCTGTTTCCATGCTGTAATTGTCATATGATTATTATATGGTTATAAGCTTTACCAGAATGATGCCTGGATTAGGGGGTATTAGCTACTGGGGGAAGTTGAACAGACTTAGATTGTTTTCTATGGAATGTTGGATATTGCAGGTAGACCCAATAGAAGTATTTAAAATTATGAGAAGCATTGATAGGGTAGACTAGGGGGTGGGGAACCTGCGGCCTTATAGGCCATTAAGTGCGGCCTTTTGAATTAATCCAAATTTTGTAGAACAATTCTTTTTCATTTTATTAATATGTTTTTGTTCGTCTTTTATTATTTTTTATTTTAATCTTAAAATGAACGTATTTAAAATACCAAAGAGTAAAAGAAGATTCAACGAAATAATCCTTGCTGACTGACGGCCACAATTAAAACATTAGTAAGTCATAAGGGCTATTTTAACACCTGTTATGTTCATGATTTAGTTTTAATGCAACTCTAGAATGTACGTTTATCTCCCACAAAAAGCAGTCACAACAAAGTTAAAAGGTTAGTTAACTTTAGAATTAACAACATTTTTTTGGTTAGTACATAGTAATTAGATTTTTGCAAAATAATGTACAGTTCGAAGAATATATAATTGAAGTTTCTTGAATGCAGCCTTATTGGATTACAGCTAAGTTAATGCTGCATTTCAACATGAAAAGGTTCCCCACCCCTGGGGTAGACAGTCAGAACCTTTTTCCTAGGAGGGAAAAAAATCAAATAGTCAAGGGCATAACTGTGAGCTGAAAGGGGGCAAAGTTTAAATGAGGTGTGCGGGGCAAGTTTTTATTTTTAGACAATGGTGGGTACCAGGGTGGTGGTGGAGACAGATATGATGGTGGTGTTTAAGAGACCTTTTGATAGGCACATGGATATGGAGGAATATGAGTCATGTGGGTTATGTGCAGGCGGATAAGAGGTAGTCTTGGCATTGTGTTCAGCACAGACATTGTGGGCCAAAGGGCCTGTTCCTGTGCTGTTCTATGTTCTGGCCTATTGAGAGGAGAGGTCACTGACCAGGAATATTGGCCATTGCTCCTCTCTCCACAGATGCTGCCCAACCTGGAATAGATCAGGTAGACGACCAGAGTCTCTTGCCCAGAGTAGGGGAACCAAATACCGGAGGAAATAGATTTAAGATGGGGGGGGGGGGGGGGGGGGGGAGAGAGATTTAATAGGAACCTGAGGGTTAACTCTTTCCACACAAAGGGTGGTGGGTATTTAGAATGAACTGCTGGAGGAGGTAGTTGAGGCAGGTACTGTCAGAACGTTTAAGAAACATTTCGACAGGTGCATGGATAGGACGAGGTTCAGAGGGATAAAGGCCAAACACAGGCAGGTGAAACTAGTGTAGATGGAGCATGTTAGCCAGTATGGGCACGTTGGGCCAAAGGCCTTGTTTCCATGCTGTATGACTATGACGGGCCAAGTATTTCCGGCATTGTAGCTTCAAGTTTTCAAAATCTGCCACATTTTAGCCTGTGGATCATTGACGCTTTTTGGATCACTCCTCACCTTCAGTCCAATGACATTCTGGCCGTTGATCTCGCAGATGTTGTGACCGGTCAGAAGCCCATTCCTGGCGGCCGAACTATCCTTCACAATGGAGGTGATCTTCCCCCGTTTCTGGATGAAGCCAATGTGCCCGCTGCTATTCTTGTGCATCGTGATCGTTCTCTGGAATGGCCTTGAGTGAGAGAAATCATGAGAAGGAGAGGTTTGATCTGGTACTGCAACGCGTCGCTCCCAGAGACAAAGACCAATGTCGGCAATGGGGTAGAATGGACATTACCCTAACTTAAGGTAGACAAAAGTGCTGGAGAAACTCAGCGGTTAAGCAGCATCTATGGAGCAAAGAAATAGACAACGTTTCGGGTCGAGATCCTTCTCAGACGACCCTAACTTATGTCGGAACTGTTCAGAGGCTTGATAACAGAGGGGATGTAGTTCTATGGTCTATGTACCAAGCATAAGGATCTCTTATAGTCTAATGCGTAGAATGGATGAGCCGTCTCATGTGAACTGGCTAAGCCTTTATCTGCTGGTGTGTAGAAGGGAAATGGGGTCTTTATGGAGACAAGAACCTGGGGGGTATCGACAGGGTGGGTGTTTCCTCTTGTGGGTGAATCTAGAACTAGGGATCATTCTTTAACAGTACACTTCACCCACTCAAGAACAATGAGGTGAATTTGTTTTCCCCTGAGACTTTAGATACAGCGTGGAAACAGGCCCTTCGGCCCACAGTGTCCAGCGATCACCCCGTGCATTAACACTATCCTACATACTAGGAATAATTTACAGTTTCTAACTGAAGCCAGTTAATCTACAAAACTGCAGGAAGGAACTGCAGATGCTGATTTACATTGAAGATAGACACAAATTGCTGGAGTAATTCAGCGGGACAGGCAGCATCTCTGGAGAGAAAGAATGGGTGGCGTTTCCTTCTCGACCTGAAACGCCACCCATTCCTTCTCTCCAGAGATGCTGCCTGTCCCGGTGAATTACTCCACATTTTGTGTCAACCTACAAACCTGTACATAATTGAAGTGCGGGAGGCAACCGGGGCACCAAGAGAAAACCCACGCAGTCACAGGGAGGACGTGCAAACTCCGTACAGACAGCATCCCGAGGTCAGGATCAAACCCGGGTATCTGGCTGTGTAAGGCAGCAATTCTATCGCTGTGCCACTGACTCCCACAGATCTTTGCAACTCTTTTCCTTAAATGGGTGTTGGACATGGAGTCTTTGAGCGTCAGCAGGACAGGGAGCAAGAACATTCTTGACGAACAGTGGGGTGAAAGGGTACCACAGGCGGGCAGGAACAGAGAGCTGAAGTTCCTAGCAGGTCTGTCATGTTCACATTGAACAATAGTGCAGCACAAGGGGCTGAGGGGGTACACCTGCTTGATATCAAGACTTATGAAGCAGGTATCTCGAGCCAAACTCAAAGTGCTGGAGGAACTCAGCGGGTCAGGCAGCATCTGTGGAGGGATTGAACAGGTGATGTTTTGGGTCAGTTCCAACAAATAAAGAAATTCGATGGCTTGCAGTCCAATGAAGTGTCCCAACCCGAACCACCTTCTGTCCGTTCCATCCACAGATGCTGCCTGACCCACTGAGTTACACCAGCACTTTGTGATCCACTTCAGTTTTGGTTAGTTTAGAGATACAGCATGGACACAGGCCCCTCTGCCCAACGAGACCATGCCGGCCATCAATCACCCATTCACACCAGTTCTATGTTATCCCACTTTCTCATCCACTCCCCACACACGAGGGGAGAATTAACCTACAAATCTGCATGATTTGTGGGAAGAATGTGGGAGGAAACCAGAGCACCCAGGAGATCCTCGTGGACAAAAGGAGAACGCGCAAACTCCACAGGGACAGCACCCAAGGTCAGGTTACAACCTGGGTCTCGGGTGCTCTGAGATAGCAGCTCTACACACTATACTCATTATTTAGCTTTAAGAAGTCTCCAGTACTGTCAGAGAGTTGATTCTTACAGATATTTTGTGAGGATGAGGGGTGATCTTATAGACATGTGTAAGATCACGAGGGGAATAGATAGGGCAAATGCAGAGTCTTTTACCTAGAATAGAGGAATCAAGAACCAAAGGACCCAGATGAGGGGGGAGGGGGGAGATTTAATGGAAACGCGGATAAAAACGTTATTTTACACAAAGAGTGGTGGGTATATAGATCGCGCTGCCAGAGGAGGTAGGTGAGGCAGGTACTATCACAACGCTTAAAAAACATTTGCCCAGGTACATGGATAGGACAGGTTCAGAGGGATATGGGCCAAACGCAGGCAGGTGGGACTAGTGTAGATGGAGCATGTTGGTTGGCGTGGGCACATTGGGCCAAAGGGCTGTTTCCACACTGTATGATGCTATAGTTATGGGGGCTTTGTAACCACAACAGTGCAGTTGCGACATCTTCTCACCGGTCTCGGACAATAAGCGAGATCTTGTCCTCTGGTGCCTGTTTCAGCGCCTTGTGAGCTTTGTCGGTGCTCCACCCTGTGCATAACTTCCCATCCAGCTGCAAGATCTGGTCCCCGAATCTCAGCCCAACAAGAGAAGCAGGAGAATTAGCCTGCACCAGCTGGACAAAGATTCCCTGAAATAAACAGAGAGAATTGACCATGGTTAAAAGAATCCTGTTTTGTTTAGTTAAACATAGAGTCCTACAGCAGGGAAACAAGCCCTTCAGCCCAACTTGTCCATACCGACCAACATGTTTACTTTAGCTGTGTTTATTTTCATGTGGTGCAGTGAAAAGCTTTTCGTTGTGTACTATCCGGTCAGCAAAAAACGCACATGATTACAATCTAGCCATCCACTGTGTACAGATACAGAATAAAGGGAATAATGTTTAGTGCAAGATACAGTCTAGTAAAGTCCACTTAAAGATATTCAAAGGTCTTCAGTGAGGTAGATGGTAGCATGCCGCATCTACACTAGTCCCAGTTGCCTGCGTTTGGCCCATATCCCTCTAAACCTTTCTTATCCATGTACCTGTTCAACTGCTGTTTAAATGTTGTTATAGAACCTCCTTTTGCAACTACGTCGTCTGACAGCTCGTTCTATATACCCATTACCCTCCGAGTGAACATGTTATTACTTTATATTTGCGAGTCATAGTTACACTTCATGGAAACAGGCCCTTACCAGTTTCTACAGATGCACCATTGAAAGCATCCTGTTTGGAGGCATCACAGCTTGGTGTGGCAACTGTTCTGCCCAACACCATAAGGAACTGTTGCCGTAGAGTTGCTTCTTTACAGCGCCCGAGGTCTGGGTTTGATCCTGACTATGGATGCTGACTGTACGGTGTTTGCACATTCTCCCTGTGGCCGCATGGGTTTTCTCTTGCTGCTCCCACACTCCAAAGACGTATAGGTTTGTACGTGAATCATTGGAGTGTGGGAAAAAACCAGAGCACCCGGAGGAAACCCATGCGGTCACAGGGAGAAAGTACAAACTTTGTACAGACAGCGTCTGTAGTCATGATCGAATCTGGGTCTCTGGCGCTGTAAGGCAGCAACTCCACTGCTGCACCACCCAGCCACCCTGTACTGCATTGAAATGCACATGCTAGAATCTAGCGCAAAATCAAAACGCTGGCGGAACTCAGCAGGTCAGGCAACAGCTATGGAAGGAAGGGACAGTGAGGAAATCTGCCATCCTTACCCAGTTTTGCCTCTAAGTGACCTCAGATTCACCCCTTGTGGGTCTCAACTGCCCTCTGAGATTACCTGGCAAGCCTCTGAATTACAGCCAATTTATTTCCCCTTTCTGGTCAATTCGAGATTGGGCACTAAAGTCTGGCTCTGCTAGAAACATCCAGATCCCCAAAACAAACACATAAATTAGAAAAACAGGTAAAACTGGTTCCCAGAGCTGGTTTCTCTAACCAAACAAGGAAACCAAACTAGGTATTGCAGGCAGTTCTGGTTGCCACATTATAGGAAGGATGTGGAGGTTTTGGAAGGGGTGCAAGGAAGATAAGGGGGAACATGTTATTACTTTATATTTGCGAGTCATAGTCATGTAGATGGTTTTGCATGCAACCAATAACATAGTTACCTCAGTACCATTAACCCCGCCCAGTTAACATCAATCATAACGCCTTCCCCTTCCTGGATACGGTTCACTAGAATAATGTAGCCAGTATTTGAGGATGTATGTAATACCTTGTGCTATCATTAAAATGTGTTGAACACTTTTAGAGTTTGTAAATTGCTTATTTACATGGTGTCGGAGCTGGAAGATACTTGCGCCTACCTGTCCATCGGGTTTTATTTCTTTTATTTGATTTGTGCCTTTTGTGCTTTATCTCTCTGACCATGGCATCCTCGTGCAGAAAGCCCGCGCAGCTTGTCTTTGATGCTGATATTTCTGAGCGCTGGGCTACGTTTGAAATTGATTTCACCCACTTTGTCAACGTCGCTCACCGCAATGATCCTGACTCCCTCAAAGCCTCCCTCCTACTCAACCTTGTCGGACCTGATGCCATGAAGAGAGCCAGAACTTTCGTCTATGCTCCAGCGGTCCTGGACGACAACAACGTGGTGGTTACCCCTGCAGAATCTGCCAGTGACCCTGCTTGCCTGCTACGCAAGTTCAGGGAGATTTGTGACCTGCCCTCGAATCGCATTCTAGAGAGGGCACGGTTCTTTACAAGGAGACAGCTGCCGGAGGAACCTGTTGAATGTTTTATTGCCGATTTGCGTTATCTCGCCCAGCGGTGCCGTTTCGGTGACATGACAGACCAGCTCACTAGAGACATTTTAGTAACTGGCATGCGTGACCAGAAGCTGCGATGTGAGCTTCTTAGGGATCCAGATCTAACGTTAGCAAAAGCCATGCATGCCTGCAGATTGTCTGAGGTCGTTGTATTGCCAGGTGATCACCGGGACTTGGGAGATAAGTCTGTTCACCAGGCTGGATTTAGTAGAGCCCTGCCTCAGAGGGGAAACAATGCTTTTCTGCCGCGTGCCAACCCTGGTCCTGCTGATGTGCCCCCAAAAAGGTGCCCTAACTGTAACTACATGCACCACAGACGGTCGACGTGCCCTGCCTATGGCAAGGCTTGTAACTGTTGTAACAAACTGAATCATTTCGCTTCTGCCTGCCGCTTATTCCGTTCTCGTGGGAGACAGGTACAGATTTCCAGACCCAGTCTAAACATGCTTAAACAATCTGATAGCTGTTCCAACCCACAGCCCGATGTTGCTGAATCCTATGATGCAGATCCAATTAATTCTCCCGAGGATTCGAATGTGTTTACCCTCCTCCAGGCACCTGGCCAACGTCTTGATCCCTCCGTGTCTGTGACTGTCAACAATGTAACCTTCCTTGCGAAGTTAGATACTGGGTCAAAGGTCAATGTTTTGTCAATAAATCTTTTCAACAAGATAAGGACTAATGAGGCCTTGGTCGCTGACAATGCTACTCTACACGCCTATGGTGGAGAAATTCTCAGGCCTGTGGGGAGGGCCACTTTAACTTGCAGGCTACAGAAGGCCACGAGAAACTTGATTTTTTATGTTTTGAACTCTGACTGTGTTACCCTGCTGGGAAACCGTGCGTGCCAAGATCTTGGCCTGGTGTCCTTCGACCACACGGTCCACAAAGTGCAACTGTCATTTAACCCGATTGCAGAATACCAGGACCTGTTCAACGATGACCTGGGGAAGTTACCACTGACATACCATATTTCCATTGACCCAAATGTACAACCCGTGGTCCGCGCACCTCACAGGGTGTCCCACGCCATGAAAGACAGGGTCGAGGCGATGCTTAACAACATGGTCGACAAGGGGGTGCTAGAAGCGGTCAGCGAGCCCACCGATTGGGTCTCCACCATGGTTGCCACGATAAAGAAAGACAAGAATGAAATACGTGTGTGTATCAACCCCAAGGACTTAAACCTTGCCATCAGGCGACCACACTACCCCATGCGGTCTGTTGAGGACGTGGCGGCTCAGGTCGGGCAAGCCGCCGTCTTTTCGGTCCTAGACGCTAAGAACTCGTTCTGGCAGATCCCGTTGGACAAAGCATCTTCCGACCTGACAACCTTCGCCACACCATTCGGCAGATTCAAATTCCTGCGAATGCCATTCGGCATCAATTCCGCTAGTGAGGTGTTCCAGCGAACGATGGAACAGATATTCTCGGGCCTGCCATGTGCCATCATCGTGGATGACATCTTAGTCTATGGGAAGGACATTGCCGAACATGACCAGAACCTCCGCCGCGTCCTGGATCGGGCGCGAGAGGCCAACCTGAAGCTGAACCCAAAGAAGTGCCGGTTTCGTGTCTCAGAAGTCACGTATGTTGGACACGTTTTCACCTCTAACGGACTAAAACCCGACCCTTTGAAGGCAGCGGCCATCTCTGAGATGGCAGCCCCCACCGACGTGCCAGGTCTACAACGTTTCTTGGGCATGGTGAACTACCTTGGGAAGTTTGTAGCACATCTCAGTGAGCTGAGTGCTCCCCTGCGGCAGCTGACAAAAAAGGATATCGCCTGGGTCTGGCTCCCACAGCACCAGCAGGCGTTTGACTGTCTCAAGTCGAAACTGATTAACACTCCGACGTTGCGATTTTTTGATGCGAGTCGCCCCATCACCGTCACATGTGACGCTTCTAAGTTCGGCCTGGGCGCGGCATGCCTCCAATCTGTCGATGGATCGTTACATCCTGTCTCCTATGCCTCCCGCACCATGACGGACACCGAGCAGCGGTACGCTCAGATCGAGAAGGAGCTGCTTGCGGTGGTGTTTGCCTGCTCCAAGTTCAGAGACTTCCTGTTTGGCAGCAGATTTACAGTCGAAACCGACCACCAGCCACTGGTGACAATCCTGAACAAGCCGATTCATGCTGCCCCTGCCAGGCTGCAGCGTATGATGCTGCAGCTCCAGCGCTTTGATTTCGACATCGTCTACAAGAAAGGCACCGAGATGCACATCGCGGACACGTTATCGCGCGCCCCGCGGGCCTCCTGTGCTCGCCACCCCTACGAAACAGAGGACTTGCTCGTACTGGGCGTCAATTTTATTCCCACCAAGCAGCTGCAGCTTTTGGCCGAGCACACCGCTGCCGATCCAGTTTTGCAACGGCTTGCGTCTGTGATTAAATCAGGGTGGCCAACAAAGCGCTCCGCTGCACCGCCTGAAACACATCCCTTCTTCCTGGTCCGTGACGAACTGGTGCTCCAGAATGGCGTTATCGTTAAGGGACATAAAGTGGTGGTCCCGTCCTCCCTGTTCGATTCTTACTACTGCGCAGCCCACAGCGGACACCCCGGGGTCGATGCAACACTCGCCCACGCTCAGTGCCAATTCTACTAGCCTGGAATGGCCAAATATATTCGAGACCGTGTTTCTGCCTGCTCCACGTGCAACAGTCTTGCTCCACATCAGCAGCGACAGCCCCTGCTGCAACAGCCCGCTCCTGCCTTGGCCTGGTCCTCGCTGGCTGCCGACATCTTCGAGTGGCGTGGTAACCACTACCTTGTCCTGGTCGACTCGTACTCAAACTGGTTCGAGGTGGATTTGCTGACATCCCTCACGTCGGAGATGGTGATCCGGAAGCTGCGGAAACACTTCTCCACGTTTGGGTCCCCTGTCAGGCTGCAGACTGACAATGGCAGGCAGTTTACCAGCCGTGAGTTCAAAAGTTTTGCTGACAAATGGAATTTTGTGCATTTCACCAGCAGCCCGGAGTACCCACAGAGCAACGGCCTTGCTGAACGGGCCGTCCGCAGCGCCAAGCTTCTGATGGAACAAGCGAGACTGTCTAACTCTGATTTGTATTTGGATCTCCTGAACCTCAGGAATGTTTCCAGAGATCCGGTCATGGGGTCCCCTGCTCAGCGTCTGATGTCCAGAACAACCAGATCTACCATCCCGATTGCCCAGCGTCAGCTGAAACCTCGGGTGCTGGAGCCTGCCTCTGTGCAGAGGCGCATTCAAGAGAAACATGACAGCCAGCGGCGTTCCCACGATCGGTCGTGCAGACCACTCGATCCTCTGTTGCCTGGACAGGTTGTTCGATTGCAAACCGCCAGTGGTCACTCCCGTCTGGCTACTGTGGTTGGGGTGGCCGACTCACCTCGTTCGTATCTGGTCGACTATGAGGGAACCATCTACCGTAGAAGCCGACAACACCTGCTTGCGGTTAATGAGCCGAAGCCGCAGGCCCCGGGCCCCTATGCCCCGCCGCTCTCATACCAGCAGCCGGCTCCTGTCCCAGCCAGCGTTCCCTGCATGCCTCGGTCCCCATATCGAGCGCCCGGTTCCCCTCTGCGCGGGTCACCTGTTGGCGGTCGCGGTTCTCCCTCTCCTGTTCCTCCAACCCCACCGCCCTTCCCTGGTTCCCCTGCTGTCTCGGGTCCCCCTGTTTTTTCTGCTCCTCCGGGGGAAGGGGGAGGCATCCGTACGCGCTCGGGCCGGATCAGCAAGCCACCTGTTCGTTATGGCGATTCTGTTTAATTCTGTTGTAGTGACAACGGTCTGTTTCTTTTAAATTTTCTAAGGGGAAGGATGTAGATGGTTTTGCATGCAACCAATAACATAGTTACCTCAGTACCATTAACCCCGCCCAGTTAACATCAATCATAACGCCTTCCCCTTCCTGGATACGGTTCACTAGAATAATGTAGCCAGTATTTGAGGATGTATGTAATACCTTGTGCTATCATTAAAATGTGTTGAACACTTTTAGAGTTTGTAAATTGCTTATTTACAAATGTTGTTATAGAACCTCCTTTTGCAACTACGTCGTCTGACAGCTCGTTCTATATACCCATTACCCTCCGAGTGAACATGTTATTACTTTATATTTGCGAGTCATAGTTACACTTCATGGAAACAGGCCCTTACCAGTTTCTACAGATGCACCATTGAAAGCATCCTGTTTGGAGGCATCACAGCTTGGTGTGGCAACTGTTCTGCCCAACACCATAAGGAACTGTTGCCGTAGAGTTGCTTCGTTACAGCGCCCGAGGTCTGGGTTTGATCCTGACTATGGATGCTGACTGTACGGTATTTGCACATTCTCCCTGTGGCCGCATGGGTTTTCTCTTGCTGCTCCCACACTCCAAAGACGTATAGGTTTGTACGTGAATCATTGGAGTGTGGGAAAAAAACAGAGCACCCGGAGGAAACCCATGCGGTCACAGGGAGAAAGTACAAACTTTGTACAGACAGCGTCTGTAGTCATGATCGAATCTGGGTCTCTGGCGCTGTAAGGCAGCAACTCTACTGCTGCACCACCCAGCCACCCTGTACTGCATTGAAATGCACATGCTAGAATCTAGCGCAAAATCAAAACGCTGGCGGAACTCAGCAGGTCAGGCAACAGCTATGGAAGGAAGGGACAGTGAGGAAATCTGCCATCCTTACCCAGTTTTGCCTCTAAGTGACCTCAGATTCACCCCTTGTGGGTCTCAACTGCCCTCTGAGATTACCTGGCAAGCCTCTGAATTACAGCCAATTTATTTCCCCTTTCTGGTCAATTCGAGATTGGGCACTAAAGTCTGGCTCTGCTAGAAACATCCAGATCCCCAAAACAAACACATAAATTAGAAAAACAGGTAAAACTGGTTCCCAGAGCTGGTTTCTCTAACCAAACAAGGAAACCAAACTAGGTATTGCAGGCAGTTCTGGTTGCCACATTATAGGAAGGATGTGGAGGTTTTGGAAGGGGTGCAAGGAAGATCACCAGAACGCTGTCTGGATTAGAGGGTGTTAGCGAGAAAGGAGTTGGACTGGCTTGGATTGTTTTCTCTGGAACACCAGAGGTTGAGGGAAGTCCTGATGAAGGTTAATAAAATTATGAGAGGCATAGATAGTGTATGCAGTCAAAGGCAGGGCAAATCTTTTGGGTGAGAGGACAAAGTTCAAAGGTGATGTGCGGGGCAAATATTTATTTTTGCACAGAACGTGGCGGGTGCCTAGAATGCACTGCTGCGGGTGTTGTGGAGTGGTGTTTAATAGGCTTTTAGATAGGCGCATGGATATACAGGAAATGGAGGAATATGGATAACGAACAGTCGGAGGAGATTAGTTTAGTTTGGCAACATATCCGGTATAGACATTGTGGGCCGAAGGGTCTGTTCCTGTGCTGTACTGTTCTACGTTCAAAACAGAAAAAAGTCTTGGATGACGCAATGTGGGACTAAATGAGTTATGAAGTAACCTCGGGGAGGTTTAGGGTGGCACTGTAGTTAAATAACAGTCAGTGACAAAATGACGTGGACTTAAGAGAAGCAAGGACAGGTAAGGGTGGAGATGGTTTAGGTTTATTATCGTCACAGTGAAAAGCTTTATTCTGCACGCTATGCAATCGGATCATACTATACCCAAAAATAATCAAGTCAAACGCGAGTACAGTAGATAGAGTGAAGGGGAAGATACAGAGTGCAGAATATAGTTCTCAGCATTGTAGCGCACCAGTTTCATGGACAATGTCCAATGTCTGTAATGGGGTAGAGGTTCAGCAGATGTACCCTACCTTCTGGAAGGACCGTTCATAAGTCTCATAACAGAGGGGCTGAAGCTGTTTCTGAGTCTTGTGGTGGGCACCTTCAATATTCTGTATCTTATGTGGGATAGAATCATAGGAAATAGGTGCAGGAGTAGGCCATTCGGCCCTTCGAGCCTGCACCACCATTCAATATGATCATGGTTGATCATCCAACTCAGTATCCTGTACCTACCTTCTCTCCATACCCCCTGATCCCTTTAGCCACAAGGGCCACATCTAACTCCCTCTTAAATATAGCCAATGAACTGGCCTTAGCTACCTTCTGTGGCAGATAATTCCACAGACTCACCACTATCTGTGTGAAAAAAGATCTCCTCATCTCGGTCCTAAAAGACTTCCCCCTTATCCTTAAACTGTGACCCCTTGTTCTGGAGTTCCCCAACATATAACCATATAACAATTACAGCACGGAAACAGGCCATCTCGGCCCTTCAAGTCCGTGCCGAACAACTTTTTTCCCTTAGTCCCACCTGCCTGCACTCATACCATAACCCTCCATACCCTTCTCATCCATATGCCTATCCAATTTATTTTTAAATGATACCAACGAGCCTGCCGCCACCACTTCCACTGGAAGCTCATTCCACACCGCTACCACATTGGGAACAATCTTCCTGCATCTAGCCTGTCCAACCCCTTAAGAATTTTGTAACCCTCTATAAGATCCCCCCTCAATCTCCTAAATTCCAGCGAGTACAAGCCGAGTCTATCCATCCATTCTTTCTTCATATGGAAGTCCTGCCATCCCAGGAATCAGTCTGGTCAACCTTCTCTGTACTCCCTCTATGGCAAGAATGTCTTTCCTCAGATTAGTAGACCAAAACTGCACGCAATACTTCAGGTGTGGCCTCACCAAGACCCTGTACAACTGCAGTAGAACCTCTCTGCTCTTGTGCTCAAATCCTTTTGCTATGAATGCCAACATACCATTTGCTTTCTTCACAGCCTGCTGCACCTGCATGCCTACTTTCAATGACTGGTGTACCATGACACCCAGGTCTCGTTGCATCTCCCCTTTTCCTAATCGGCCACCATTCAGATAATAATCTACCCTTCTGTTTTTGCTGCCAAAGTGGATAACCTCACATTTATCCACATTATACTGCATCTGCCATGCATTTGCCCACTCACCCAACCTATCCAAGTCACCTTGCAGCCTCCAAGCATCCTCCTCACAGCTAACACTGCCCCCTAGCTTTGTGTCATCCGCAAACTTGGAGATGTTGCATTCAATTCACTCATCCAGATCATTAATATATATTGTAAATAGCTGGGGTCCCAGCACTGAGCCTTGCGGTACCCCACTAGTAACTGCCTGCCATTCTGAAAATGACCCGTTTACTTCTACTCTTTGCTTCCTGTCTGCCAGCCAATTCTCCATCCACATCAATACTGAACCCCCAATACCGTGTGCTTTAAGTTTGTATGCTAATCTCTTATGTGGGACCTTATTGAAAGCCTTCTGAAAGTCCAGATATAACACATCCACAGGTTCTCCCTTATCCACTCTACTAGTTAAATCCTCAAAAAATTCTATAAGATTCGTCAGACATGATTTACCTTTCATAAATCCATGCTGACTTTGTCCAATGATTGGGAGCAGGGAGGAGGAATGGCCAGCCTGGGATTATGTTAAGGCAGCGGAAGTATAGATGGAGTCGTTGGTTGGCAGGCCAGTAAAAGACACAGGCATGCAACATGATGGGAAGAGCGAAAGAGCTGGCGAGTCTGTGGTTCAATGCTACAAGGTTGTACGGCGGGACATTGGGTCCATGTGGATGGGGGGCACTTACTCTGTCGATGGAGCGCAGGCGGAGTCCAACCTTTCTATCCTGGTCCTTGCAGAGGGTCACCTCGCGGACACCGGCTTTAATCTCCGCCCGGTGGAACCCCATGTTGTTCCCAGTCACCGGGGCCAGCATGTTACCCAGGGTAGACTGACCACCGGCAACCTGCTGCAGATCAAAACAACAATGAAGAAATAGTAGCCGAGGGAGCGAAGATCAAACCAGATGTAAACTTCCCCATAACCCCAACGGAATCGCCCAAAACCGCTGGCGCCAAATACACGACCAAGACATTTGGCGTTAGTCACAAAGTGCTGGAGTAACGCAGCAGGTCAGGCAGCACCTCTGGAGAAAAAGGATGTGTGGGGTTTCAGGTCAGGACCCTTCTTCAGGTGGTGGGTATATGGAATAAGCAGCCAGCATAATCTAATATACCTGCATCTGCAGTTCCTTTTCTCACAAAACATTTGGTGGGCTTTGTGAATCCTGGATGAAATCCACAGTGGGATTCATTTCAGGAGTGTGTTTCTTAAGCAGAAAACACAGGCTAGAGGAACCCAGCAGGTCAAGCAGCATCCGCAGATGGAAGAACATAGGAGCAGATTCAGATCTGGGCCTTTCTTAACATTGGTTGACTCCAACTCCGAAATTTGGTTAGTAAAATGTAACACAGAAATGTAATTCGACCTTGAATCATTCAATGAGATGATATGCATGTGAACACTGTGAATATAGGAGCTAATTAACAACATCTGGTACCTTGACATTATATGTCCATCCTGTCTATTCCCCTCAGAGTCTTTAATAACCTGTAGGGGAGTCAAAAGCCAGACGACATAGGTTTAAGGTGAGAAGGGAAAGATTTAATAGGAACCCGAGGGGCAACCTTCTCTCACAGAGGGTAACAGGTATATGAAACAAGCTGCCAGAGGAGGTAGTTGGGGAAGGACATTTGGACAGGTACATGGATAGGATAGGTCTAGAATGATATGGCCCAAATGCAGGCAGGTGGGACTAGCACAGATGGGGCATCTTGGTCAGCACCGACACGTTGGGCTGAAGGGCCTGTTTCCATGCTATATGACTCTATTGGGTTAGAATGCCGCTTTGGAAAGTGTGGGATCTCGAGTTGGGAAACTTCCTTCACTAACTGTAGAGTCATAGAGTCATCCAGTACAGTAACAAGCACTTCAGCCAAACCTAGCCCTGCCGACCAAGAAGCCCCATCTACACTAGTTTCACCTGCCAGTGTTTGGCCCATCTCACTCTAAACCTTTCTTATCTATGTTCCTGTCCAAATGTCTTTTAAATGTTGTTTTAGCATTTAGCGAGAAGGGAAATGGAAGTAAAACAAGGAACATTTATCACACTCTCCCGCTGACCAGCACGGGTCTCTGGACAAGGCCAGGAACAGTGGCAGTGTTGGGGTGATGGAGCAGCTGGAGCAAGCTAGGTTGGGCGAGTTTATTACATTCACCTGTCCCCATCGGATACTTACCCCAGAGTCAGTGACAGGCACCAGAGACATGTCTTCCTGTAGCTTCTCGCTGTTCAGGTCTAGACCCATGTAGTCACCCAGCTCCTGCAGGTCTGGGTACAGAGCTAACATAAAATGGAAAAGCCATCAGTCAGAAAGCCTGAGTGCATGGTCCTTTCCCCTTGCACGCCACCCCAAATACAGCCGCACTGGAACATAGCACACAATATTTGTGCTGAACACGATGCCAAGTTAAACTGATCTAATTTGCCTGCACATGATCCATATCTTTCCATTCTCTGCACTTCCAGTTGCCAAAGTAGAAGCATCTTAAACTCCACTATCATAACTGGCTTCACCACCACCTTTAGCAATGCATTCCTGGTCCCCACTACTCTGTGTAAAAAAACATGCCCCTCACATCCCCATTAAACATTCTCTCACCTAATGGCTGTACCCTGTTGGACTAGACCACTCAGAAGTTTCTAGTGTTTCACCCCAGGAATAAGATCTGGATTCTCTACCTTATGCCTTCCAAAATTTTATATACTTTCATCGTCTCCCCACAACCTCTGATGTTCCGGAGAAAACAATCCTGGTCTGTCCAACCTCTCCCTGTAGCTGATCCCTCTAATCCAGGCGGCATCCTAGTAAACCTCCCCAGCACCCTCTCCACATATTTCCTGTAATGGGGTGAACAGAACTGCCCGCAGAGTCACAGAGACATGGTAAGGTGACATCAATGGTGAAGATACACAAGAGACCAAACCAAGATCTGGTTCACGAACTAGAAGTAGAATCTGGAAGAAGAGGGAAATGCAGACATCCATAGAGAGAGCGTAGAGACACTTTGCTGCAACTCACCATTTTCAGCAGCCACTGGCTTGGCTTCAATTGCCACTGGCTTGGCTTCAATTGCCACTGGCTTGGCTTCAATTGCCACCGAGGCCTGTTTGGCTGCAATGGTGGACTGAGCCTGTAGAAAAGACACATTGAGGTAAATGGAGGTACAAGGAACTGCAGATACTGGTTTCCAATAAAAAAAGGCACCAAGTGCCAGATAACTCAACGGGCCAGGCAGCATCTCTGGAGAACATGGATATCCATTCTCTAGAGATGCTGCCTAACCCATTGAGTTACTCCAGCATTTGTGTTTTTTTAATTATGAAGTCAATGATGGACGTACAAAACCTTGCCACCAAGTGGATGTTGGAATAGACAGAGTGAATGCACGTGCTTCCGAGCGGTCTAATAAGCTAGAATACTGTCCGATTCACATCTACCCCATTTCAGACATTGGACTTTGTCTATGGAACTGTTACGCCACAATGCCAACAACTATATTCTGCACTCTGTATCTTCGCCTTTACTCTACCTATTGTACTCGAGTTTGGATTAAATGCATTTATGTATAGTAGGAACTGCTTTGATTGGATAGCATGCAAAACATAGATGAGATCAATTATTTATGAAATATTCTGAGCTAGGAATCAGCTTGCAATTGACCATGTGTTAGTTAATACGGAGCTGGCCAAGAGTGTTAATCTTCACTATCATTTGACCCGACTTAAACAACTTCTAAGCTATGCACATTTTGTCAGAACGTACCTCAATTACTTTGGAG
Organism: Raja brachyura; assembly: GCA_963514005.1. The sequence goes on from OY740802.1 coordinate 25,052,405, forward strand.
ACCTTAAGGTCCTCTAGTGATGGATACAGAGCCATCTTTCAGTTCAACCTGTAGGTAGAAATGGACAGAATCAGCAGTTATTGATCCATATTAAAGATATTGAAATTGCACCATCTCAGGAATATGCCCAATTGACATCAGTTCCATCAGGTGCCTCGAGGCTCTCAGCATGGGGTCAGGTGGACTCTACTGCCCCGACCCTGACCTGACCACATTCTGCCTGGAAGTATGAATAGTTATTGTTCTGTGGTTGGTATATATGACACTTAAACACTCTCAATTCTCTTGCCTCTTGGGTCAGATGCAGAGGGCCAACTGCACCCAAGACTGTCAAGGTGTTGGGGTTTGGGGCAGCTCCCTCAGCATTCCAGTTCAGATTGAGTCATAGACATAGAGAGATAAATATAGCATGGAAACAGGCCCTTTTGTTCATGCTGACCAAGTTAGTATTCTGGGCTAGTCCCAATTATCTGCATTTGGATAATCTGCATTATCTGCCTTCAAAACCCTTCCTATCCTAATATCCTTTGAAAGTTGTAATCATGACTGCTTATTGTAGGCAAGTACCGATGGGCACTACATCAAATCCAGCTTGATTTTTCTTTCACAGTTTAACAAAACCCACTCCTGTACCTCTCTCCTCTTCCTATTATCTGCCAGAGTTATTTTGGTGATTGAAAAACTGCTTGAATATATCTTCCAAGTATAATCTTACAGAAGATCTCGTTCATGTTTCAGCTTGTTTGAACAACTCTACACTGTGGAAAAACATCCGGGCGCACTGATCAGGTCTGATTTTTGTAGCAAATTCTGTATGTCCATCTCATCATCAATAACAACAAGGGTTGCAAGAGCTTTGGGACGTCGAATATAAGAGGAAAATCTACAATTAATGGCAAGACCCTTCACAACGTTGATGTAAAGAGGGATCTTGCAGTTTGTCCATAAATCCCTGAAAGTGGAAACTGGAGTACACTTTAGCCCTTTACACTTTAGAGATACAGCGTGAAACAGGTCTTTCGGCCACCAAGTCCGTGCCGACCAGCGATCACCCTGTACACCAGCACTATCCTGCACACTAGGGACTAGTCATCCCATTACAGGAAGGATGTGGAGCAGAAAAGGTTTACCAGAATGTTGCCTGTTTATTGGCTACAGGGAGAGGTTGGGCAGACTTAGATTGCTTTCTCCGGATTACCGGAGGTTGAATAGAGACCTGATAAAAGTGTATCACATTATGAGAGGCAGAGAGCGGATCAGAACCTTTTTTTCTCCCAGATGGAAGTATCAAAGGGATACTTTGAGAGGTGTAAAGGAGATGTGCTGGCAGGCTTTTTTTCCCCAAAGATGGTGGTGGAGGCAGTTACAGTATGATAGCATTTTAGAGACTTTTAGATCAGCACATGGATATGGATTATGTGCAGGCATATAAAACATTTGACTTGGCGTCATGTTTGGCAAAGACATTGTGGGCCAAAGGGCCTGTTCCTTGGCCGTAATGTTCTATGTAGGGAAGGGATGGAAATGGATTTGAGTCATTAATGGATGGTGGTTTAGGCACACTGGTTCCTCTTGTCATCCCACAGTTGTTGAACACAAATGGTTTGGTGGAATTTAATTTTTAATAATTTCTTGAAAAGGTATAGAAAAGATTTACGAGGATGTTGCCAGGACTACAGAGTGTGAGTTATAGGGAGAGGTTGTGTATGCTGGATCTCTATTCCATGGAGCGTAGGAGGATGAGGGAAGATCTTATAGAGGTGTACAAAATCATGAGAGGAATAGATCGGGTAGATGCACAGAGTCTTTTACCCAGAGTAGGGGAATCGAGGACCAGAGGATATAGGTTCAAGGTGAAGGGGAAAAGATTTAATAGGAATCCGAGAGGTAACATTTTCCACACAGACGGTGGTGGGTGTATGGAACAAGCTGCCAGAAGAGGTAGTTGAGGCTGGGACTATTCCATTGTTTAAGAAACAGTTGGACAGGTACATGGATAGGACAGGTTTGGAGGGTTATGGACCAAGCGCTGGCAAGTAGGACTAGGATAGCTGGGACATTGTTGGCTGGTGTGGGCAAGTTGGGTCAAAGGGCCTGTTTCCACACTGTAATAATCTATGGCTAAATGCATCCGAGCCATTTTTAGTCATGCAAATGGCACACTGATATAATCAAGTCTGAATGTATTTTAACTCTTCTTCCTGTTTCTTCACACCCGTGACTCCGGTCTCTCCCTCCCTCAGTGCACTATTGCAGGGAGAGGCACAAGGAACTTTTCAATCTGACGGTGTGAAGGTGGTGGGTATATGGAACAAGCTGCGAGAGGAGGTAGTTAAGGTACAATAACAGTTAAAAGACACTTGGATTAAAACAGTTAAAAGTACATGGATAGAAAGGATTTAGTAGGATATGGGCCAAATGCAGGCAGGTGGTACATGTGTAGATGGGACATCCTGGTCGGCATGGACAAGTTGGGCCGAAGGTCCTGTTTCCATGCTGTATGACTCTATAACTGCAGGACGCTGGAACCTTGAGCAAAACACAAAGTGCTGGAACAACTCAGCCGGTCAGGCAGCACCTGCGGAGGGAATGGACGGACAATGTTTTGGACTGGGACACTTCCTTTGGCATGGTGAGCCAAACCTATAACACTCAAAGGGATCACAGTAACACAACCTACTTCCCCACTATCCATTTAAATGTGTTTTTAACCTGTTATTGATTGTGAATCAATAACCAATGATGAAAGCTGGCACTTCACCACTGGAATGGTGTTTGCCTGCTCCCGTACCACAGCAACAAATGAACTGCAACAGTAACATATCAGATCAGAAAATCTTTGCTACGTCACTGCCTATTTGTTTATACCATCCTCTTCCTATTAATCCATACAAGGTTTAGGCACTGCATGATTGAATGACCATTGTTCATTATTTGTAAAAGGCATATTTCTAAACCTCTAGTTTTTAGAGATACAGCATGGAAACAGGCCCTTCGGCCCACGTCGACCAATGATCACGCATATACTAGTTATATCCTACACACTAGGGACAATTTACAGAAGCCGATTAACCGACAAACCTGCACGTCTTTGGAATGTGGGAGGAAATCGGAGCACCCAGAGAAAACCCACACGGTCACAGGGAGAAGGTACAAACTCTGTACATATAACACAGCACCGGTAGTCAGGATCGATTCCCGGTCTCTGGCACTGTAAGAGGCAACGACTCTACTGCTGCACCACCCTCTAAATTCGACAATTCAGTGCTGTTCCCATGATGTACAACTCCCCGACTCAGGTTGCTTAAGGGGTAGGTCAGAAGTGTGCAAAGCCTGCGGGCCAGGGGGAGTGGGGTTGGAGGGAATGGTGTTTGGGAAGTCGATGAGCAGAGGTGTTGGGACAGATGTAGGCAGTTGGTTACTGTTGCTAAACGAAGGACGTTGTGATCTGGACATCCAGTCTGAAGAAGGTCCCAACCCCAAAATGGTGTATATCTCTGGTGAACTCTGCTGAGTTCCTCCAGCACTTGGAGTTTTGCTCACGATTCCAGCTCTGCAGTTCCTAGTGCCGGTTTTATTTACATCCACAAGGCAGTTGTTCAGGGTAGTGACGTCTAGCTCTAAATAAATAGTTTACGCCCTTAATAAATATTTATAAATGAATCATTCCAATTAAAGACTTAAAAAACATCAAGACACAAGAAACTGCAGATGCTGAAATCTTGAGCAAAGCACAGAGTGGTGGAGGAACTCAGCGGGTCAGGCAGCATCTATGGAGGGAATGGACAGGTGACATTTTGGGTCGGGACCCTTCCTCAGATTGGTGGAATAGGGGAGAAAGCTGGAATAGAGTGGGGGGGATGGCAAGGCCTGGCAAATGATCAGTGGATACAGTTGAGGGGGCACTTGGGTGGATATCGTGACATCGGCTAGAGGTGATAAGGAGACAAAAAGCTGTCAGTTAATGGAGGTAGAGTGAGATTTAAAGCTGGGGGGAGGGATATGGGTGGGAGAGAAGGGGAGGGATGGTGACATGGGGTGTGGGAGAAAGGTGAGCAGGCGGGTGTGGTGGGAATGAGGAAGAGTGTGGATCAGTGGCCTATTGCTTGAAATTGGAGAATTCAACATTCATGCCATTAGGTTGTAGGTGACCAAAGTGTAATGGGATGTTTTTCGAAACACATAACCGTAAAATCATGAATATCAGCTGCTTTACACCAAGATTCTTTAGAACGAATGACTTTTATTTCACAACTTAAACAACCTGTTAACTAGATGTAGTCATAGTTTTATTCCTTCCCATTTAAAAACAAACATTTATTTGACAGGCTTGGAATGGCATTTCCAAATAAATTATTTCAAAGGGAATTTGACAACTCCCAATGAAGACATAGACACAAGGAACTACAGTTGTTGATTTACAAAAAAAGACACAATGTGCTGGCGGAACAGGTAGCACCTGTGGAGAATATTGATAGGTGACGTTTCGGGTCGGAACCCTTCTTCAGACTGGGGGTGGAGGGGAGAAAGGTGGAGGGGGTTACTGGATAAAACCAGGCAAGTGGATGCAAGCGGAGAGGGGTTGTTTCTGCTTTACAGCGCCAGAGACTCGGGTTCGATCCTCACCTCGGGCGCGGTCTGTACGGAGTTTGGTAAAACCGTGTGGGTTTCGTCTCACATCCCAGAGACGTAGAGATTTGTAGGTTAATTGGCTACTGTAAATTGTCCCCAGTGTGTAGGATAGTGCTCGTGTACGGGGACTCGGAGTTTCCATGCTGTATCCTTAAAGGGAGGAAAGATTGGACTTACCTGTGAGGGCAACGACTCGAAGTCAATCTCACTCTCCGCCCAACCTGATGCACAAACACACCCGACCGACCGACCGCCCCTGTTGTGAAGCTGCAGGCTCCGCTCACAGATCTTTGCTGCGAAGGAGGAAACAGGAAGGAATCGACGGAGGGGCAGGTCCTGGAGTGAGATGGTGGGGTGGGTTGGCTCCCTCGATAATTTATTCACTCTAATGTACTCCACCCGAGGCACGTTTTGCCGATTGGCGTTTGACTCAGACTGGGCGTGGGCTGTTAAGTCCCCAATTCCCCTGGAGTGAAAAAGGACACAAAGTGCTGGAGTAACTTTAGAGTCAAGAGTGTTCTGTCACAAACAGAACAATGACATTCCTACTTGCAGCAGCACAACAGGACATGTAAACATGGTAGTCTGTAAAAACGTAACAACATGAAAAAAAGTTTGCATATGTAGATGTATATATGTAGCTATCTACAGCTATATATACATACATATAGAAATACATACACACATATCTATACATACATAATATTTCCATACACATACATACACATACAACAAACAAACAAACAAATTGCCCCCAATTCTATATAAACTTTTTGCTGTTGTTTATTATGGTGTTTACAGAGTAGTATGTTTACATTTCTGTTTACATTTCTGTTGTGCTGCTGCAAGTAAGAATTTCATCGTTCCGTTACGGGACATATGACAGACAATAAAACACTCTTGACCCCAGCCAATCCAGGTTGTCTACATTACATGAGAACTTCTTTAACAGTGGAGACACAAGAGAGTGCAGATTGTGGACCAGGAGCAACAAAGAAACTGCTGGAAGAAACTGGCGGGATGGGCAGCACCTGTGGAGCAAAATGACTGGTCAACGTTTGTTGATAACAGAACAGTACTGCTCAGGAAGAGGCTCTTTGGCCCACAATGTCCATGCCAAGCATGATGCCAAGACCAACTAATCTTGTCTGTGCGCATGTGATCCATATTCCATCATTCCTTGCATATCGATGTGCTTGTCAAAAAAACTCTTAAATGTCACCATGATATCTGCCTCCACCACCACCCCCAGCAGCACGTTGCAGGCACCACCACCCTTTGTGCGAAAAAAACTTACCCTGCCCATCCCCTTTAAACATCCCCCCTCTAACCTTGAAGCTACAATCTCTAGTCCTTAACATTTCCATCCTGGGGAAAAAGTTCTGACTGTCTACCCTATCTATGACTATCATCATTTGATATACTTTTGTCAGGTCTCCAACGCTTCAAAGAAAACCATCCAAGCTCATCCATCCTTTCCATAGAGCTAATACCCCCTAATCCAGGTAGCATTTTGGTAAACCTCCTCTGCATCCTCTGCTTACACTTCCTTCTCGGAATGGAGTGACCAGAGGGGTTGAAATCCACCATTAGTCCACAGGTGCTGATCGACCCACTAAGTTCCTCCAGCAGATTGATTGTTGCTTAAATTAAGGGTGCACTATGATTAATGGAATGGCAACTTGTTGATGGATCTGAGCTTGCTGTCTGCATAGTTTGTGACTGATAGGGCCACCAGTTGGTCTAACAGAGGGTGTAGTCAAGTACATGCACATAACTGTGATCCAGTAGTCCTGATTTCACTGCTCTTTTGGCCCATTCAAAAATAGTTGCTATGTTTGCTGCGCCACTGCCTGGAATAAAGGGCTGTGGTGTTGGTGAAGTTGGCCGCAGGAGGTCCTACAGCAGCTGGGTGAGCGTGTGGATGGAGTGCAGCCTACGGCAGTTGCATGGAATGGCAGTGGAAGGAGCCAATGGCATCACGCTGGGTCAGCTCGACCCCTATTTCATCGATCCAGTCCTGCCAGGACACTGGGCCTCAAAGTGAGAAAATAAGAAATGAACACGGTCCTTGGGCCACAATCAGACTTTTCATAGATCTAGAAGTTGCAAGATGGCACAGGAACTGAACGACTTTCTACGCTCTGTTTCAGAAGATCTATTGTTTTCATATATTGTATGATATCAAGATGAGAGAAACAAGGTTGAATAGGAACCCAGGGACAACCTTTTCACTAGAGGATGGTGGGTACGTGGAACGAGCAGTCAGAGGTGGTATATGAGGCAGGTGCTATAACAGAATTAAAACAAACACTTGCACAGGTTCCTGAATAGGAGAGGTTCAGAGACACACGGGCCAAATGCAGGCAAATGGGATTAGCTGAGCTGGGGTATCTCGTTGGGCCGACGGCCCTATTTCTGTCATGTATGACTCTGCTTGGCTGGATAGCATGCAGAATAAACTTCTCACTGCATCATTGTACACGTGACAATATATAAACAAAACTAAAATTTAGACTCTGATCAACTCGGCTATATCATTTCAGGAAGTTGTTGTATATACGGCTGTGGTATTTACTATCAAGTATGGAAATATTAAGCTTCTGCTGTCGGCAGAATACAAAAGCTTGAAAGAACTTACCACCAGATTCAAGATCAGCTTCTTCCCTGCCATTAGCGGACTTTTGAATACTCAAGTACTAAGGGTGCATTTGATCTCCCAATATATTTTGTTGTTTCCCTTGCCATTTTTATTATTTGCTCTTTCTCTGCAGCTGTAACACTATATTTTGCATTGTTTCCACTCTTTTTGCGCTACCTATTGTACTCGTGTATAGTATCATTGCACTCATGTATTGTATGATTTGCCTGGAGAACACACAAAACAATGTTTTCCATTGTATCTCAGTACACGTGACAATAATAAACCAACACCATACAGTCAAAGGGAGGTAAAGGGACAAACTCATAGGCAAATTTCTGAAAAGTGCAAAGTCTCCAGGATAAATAGTGGATGATTTCAATGACTCTACTAACTAGGCTGCAGTCAATGTAAAAAGTGAAGCAGGCATTGAATTCCTAAATTAAATCGGGTGAACCGTGGAAGGATGTGCTGGCATTGCAGAGGGTCCAGAGGTTAACAAGGACGATCCCAGGGATGGTTGGGTTAACATATGATGAGTGTTTGATGGCACTGAACCTGTACTCAGTGGAGTATAGAAGGATGAGGGGAGATATCATTGAAACTTACCAAATAGTGAAAGGCCTGCATAATGGATGCGGTGAGGATGTTTACACTAGTGGGAGAATCTAGGACCAGAGGGCACAGCTTCAATATAAATGGATGTACCTTTTAGAAAGGAGATGAGGAATTTCTTTAGCCAGAGGGTGGTGAATCTGTGGAATTCATTGCAGTCAGCTATGGAGGTTAAGTAGTATTTTTTAAAGCGGAGATTGACAGGTTCTTGATTAGTAAGAGAGCCAAAGGTTACAGGGAGTACAGGAGAATAGGATTGTGAGGGAAAGATAGATCAGCCATAATTAAATGGCAGAGTAGACTCAATGGGCTGAATGGCATCATTCTGCTCGTATGACATGAATGTCTGAGACAGAAGCTTGAAAGCTCTGACGCCAGAATGAAGTAGTTTCCTTGTCACTGCTATCTGCCTAAACCATCCTTTCACACCTCCTTCCTGGAGATGCTGCCACTCTTAACTCTACCTCACTTGCTGTTTTGCATTGTTCTTTAATATGTTTGTTGCACCAATTTGGAATGCACTACAATCTTCGCTATTCTTTTGCATTCACGATTGTATTTATCATTACTGTATGTATACTGTTTATTCAGTGAGCTTCATGTGAACCAGGGATGGAAATTGATATCAAAACATGTGGCACACACAAATGTTTTAGCGCATGCGCACACACACGCGAGGCTTCGGCTGTGGGCCCTGTGGACAGTAACATAGGGAGCCCATGATGTGAACAAGGAATTGCATTGCATCCATGTGTATATGGCAATAAACTAATCTGAATCTGAATCTCTTATCGCATTTAAAATGTACTTGGACGTGCAGTTGAAAACTGGGACCCCCCAAGGACCTGCCCCAGCGTGGGAAGGTGAAATTAGCCAGGGTAGCTCACTTTTGTGCCGGTGTTTGCACGATGGATCAAATGATTCCCCCGTGCAGTGTTTTGCATGAATATTTTATATTTGTGGGATCACTTGCAGCAGTAATTGATCAGATCATCATTTTATTTTACCTAGTGTGTAGGAAGGAACTGCAGATGCTGGTTTATACCGTATTCATAAAATGCTGGAGTAACTCAGCGGGTCAGGCAGCATCTCTGGAGAAAAATAGGTGCGTTTCGGTTCTGAAGAAGGGTTAGAAACATAGAAAAATAGGTGCAGGGGTAGGCCATTCGGCCCACGAGCCAGCATCACCATTCAATATGATCATGGCTTAGCATCCAAAATCAGTACCCCGTTCCAGCTTTCTCCCCATGTCCATTGGTTTCAACATGAAATGTTACCAATTGTTTTTTGGGGTATTGCTCGAGGGATACACACTGGAGTAATTCCCCGAGTTTGTAAATGCTGTATCATGCCACCTTTGCAAAATTTTTGGTCTGGTAAATTAATTTGACCATTTTATGAAAAAAATGCAACGTACAGTGGCTTGCAAAAGTTGTCATACCCCTTGAACTTTTCCACATTTTGTCACGTTACAACCACAAACGTAAATGTATTTTATTGGGATTTTATGTGATAGACCAACACAAAGTGGCGCATAATTGTGAAGTGGAAGGAAAATGATACACGGTTTCCAAATTTTATTACAAATAAAAGATTGAAAAGTGTGGCGTGCAAAAGTACTCTGCCCCCCTGAGTCAATACTTTGTAGAACCACCTTTCGCTGCAATTACAGCTGGAAGTCTTTTGGGGTATATCTCTACCAGCTTTGCACATCTAGAGACTGAAATTTTTGCCCATTCTTCTTTGCAAAATAGCTCAAGCTCAAGCTCAGTCAGATTGGATGGAGAGCGTCTGTGAACAGCAATTTTCAAGTCTTGCCAGAGATTCTCAATTGGATTTAGGTCTGGACTTTGACTGGGCCATTCTAATACATGAATATGCTTTGATCTAAACCATTCCATTGTAGCTCTAGCTGTATGTTTAGGGTGTGAACCTCCGCCCCAGTCTCAAGTCTTTTGCAGACTCCAACAAGTTTTCTTCCAAGATTGCCCTGTATTTGGCTCCATCCCTCTTCCCATCAACTCTGACCAGCTTCCCTGTCCCTGCTAAAGAAAGGCATCCCCACAGCATGATGCCGCCACCACCATGTTTCACAGTGGGGATGGTGTGTTCAGGTGATGTGCAGTGTTAGTTTTCCGCCACACATAGCGTTTTGCATTTAGGCCAAAAACTGCAATTTTGGTCTCATCAGACCAGAGCACCTTCCTCCACATGTTTGCTGTGTCCCCCACATGGCTTGTGGCAAACTGTAAACGGGACTTCTTATGGCTTTGTTTCAACAATGGCTTTCTTCTTGCCACTCTTCCATAAAGGCCCGATTTGTGGAGTGCACAACTAATAGTTGTCCTGTGGACAGATTCTCCCACCTGAGCTGTGGAACTCTGCAGCTCCTCCAGAGTTACCATGGGCCTCTTGGCTGCTTCTCTGATCAATGCTCTCCTTGCCCGGCCTGTCAGTTTAGGTAGATGGCCATGTCTTGGTAGGTTTGCAGTTGTGCCATACTCTTTCCATTTTTGGATGATGGATTGAACAGTGCTCCGTGTTCAAAGCTTGGGATCATTTTTTATAACCTAACCCTGCTTTAAACGTCGCCACAACTTTATCCCTGACCTGTCTGGTGTGTTCCTTGGGCTTCATGATGCTGTTTGTTCGCTAATGTTCTCTAACAAACCTCTGAGGCCTTCACAGAACAGCTGTATTTATACTGAGATTAGATTACACACAAGTGGACTCTATTTACTAATTAGGTGACTTCTGAAGGCAATTGGTTGCACTGGATTTTATTTAGGGGTATCAGAGTAAAGGGGGCTGAATACTTTTGCATGCCACACTTTTCAGTTTTTTATTTGTAAAAGAATTTGAAAACCATGTATCATTTTCCACTTCACAATTATGCACCACTTTGTGTTGGTCTATCACATAAAATCCCAATAAAATACATTTACGTTTGTGGTTGTAACGTGACAAAATGTGGAAAAGTTCAAGGGGTATGAAAACTTTTGCAAGCCACTGTATGTACACATTTAAAAATGCAAGGGGTTTTGATATATGCTTTTGTTTATCAGCATTTAGCCTTATTCTATATTCAATCTGAGATTTTCAGAACTTAATAATAGTTTTTTTTTCCTCCTTGTTTAAAAAATTGTTTTTGTTGCCAGCCAGTATGATGTCATCTTGGCTACAGTACAGCAGGGATCCCCTTAAACTAAAATCGAACATGGCAAAACATCCAACATGGACAAGTTTTCACTCAAAAATAATTTCTCCACGAAGACCTTGAATTTAACTCAGTCCAACTGGCTAAACAACAGGAAGAAAAGCTGTGTTCTGGAATATCCTGTACGAAAGGATGCCAGTTGCAAATACAATAGTAGTTACAGATGTGAATTGGATAATCACTCAAGAGTTAAGGTAATAGAGCCGCCCAGTTAACCCCGTGCTGTCATAGGTGATGTTGGTATGATGTCTGACTGCTTGGAAGGTGGGAATGTGCCGAGCAAGAACTAGATTTTGCTGGTGACAACTCAAAAGCAAGTGACTGGATGAAAGGTGACAGAACAAGCTAGGAAATTTTAAATGCCTTGAGTTGTTTTTGTCATTTCAGCAGATCCCTTCCACAAGAAATGCAGGAAGGAACTGCAGATGGTGGTTTATACCAAAGATAGACACAAAATGCTGAAGTAACTCAACGAGTCTGGCAGCAACTCTGTCGAAAATGGTAATGTTTCGGGTCGGAGCCCTACTTCAGACACTCCTTCCACATGAGTCAGGTTTCAACACGGGGTGGGAGATTGTAACCTTCACGTGGTCCGCCCTGTTTCGACGAATGCAATCAACCCAGCGTGCACAGTCAGCTAAGATCAAATAGAACAAGTTGTCCTACAACTTTAGGCTGTGCACGCCATACGCAAGAAGGTTTCAACACATGCCGCGATATTTTAAATTAGAATTTTGCCTTGAGCATCGTTTGGGTGTGCCTCTGCGTTTTATTTTAAAATATTTTGTGAAGTATGGTCACTACAATATAGGGAATTCCACATTAAGTCCCACAAACAATGTTTTATCAGTGACTTCACGGATGAATGTTAGCCAGGAAAAGCGTCATGTGGTTTAAACGATACCCGAGTACAGATGGCGTCTGAATATAATGTCCTGCAAAATCCTGCATATTCAGTTCTATTGCAGCCCATTTCGGTTTCAAATTTCTCCAACTATTGAAGGATAGAAATTGTGCCAGTTTTTCACCTGGAATTGGAACAATTCATGAGCAATGTTCTGTGCTCAATAATTTCTAGCTCAATTTTAAAAAAGACACAAAGTGCTCGAGTACTTCAACAGAAGAGGCAGTGTTTCTCAAGAACATGGATGTGATGTTTCGGGTCGGGATCCTTCTTCCTTCAAAAATTACACAAATGCTAGAGTAACTCAGCAGGACAGGCAGCTTATCCGAAGAACACGGATAGGTAATGCTTTGGGATGGGATCCTTCAAACCAGCATCTGCAGTTCTTTGTGCCTACAATTTCTTACTCAATGCTATGTTGTAGTTTGCTGGGAAATAGGTAAAACCAGCATTATGACACCTGGAGATCTAAACTTTACATTTCACAGAAATTTGATTTTGCTGAATGGAGCAGATAGTGCAACCCGCTCAGGCAATTGAACAACTAGAGAGCGGTCCTGAGCTACCATTTACCTCATTGGAGACCCTTGGACTATCTTTAATTGGACTTTATCTTACACTAAACGTTATTCCCTTTATCTGTACACTGTGGATAGCTCGATTGTAATCATGTTTAGTATTTCTACTGACGGGATAGCACGCAACAAAAAGCTTTTCACTGTACCTCGATACACATGACAACAAACTAAACTAACTCTTCTGCAAATACAACTACTAAAGTATTTGTTCAAAACTATTTGGTGTTTGGAAAACCAGGGCTGTTGTTCCACCACACCAGCAAACATTTGGCTTCAGATCTACTGGGAACCCATCACCTTCGAGGGTGTTGTTGATAAGATCATCTTGATAAGTGTTGTCTCATCCTGAACACAACTAAGACTAAAGAGATGGCGGTTAACTTTGGCAGGTCTAAGCTCCCCCATCAGCTGCAGGGGCTGACATTGAGGTGGTGCAGACATAAATACCTTGGAGTGCACCTGGATAACAAACTGGACTGGTCTGTCAATTCTGACGCCCTCTACAAAAAAGGCCAGAGCAGACTCTTTTTCCTCAGAAGGCTCAAATCCTTCCATGTGCGTAATTATATGCTGCATATGTTTTACAACACTGTGGTTGCAGGTGTTATTTTCTGCTGTTGTCTGCTGGGGCACCAGCATTAGTGCAAAAAACAACAAGAAGCTGGACAAACTGGTTAAACGAGCTAGCTAAGTGAGCTGGAGGGGAGAGTGGACTCTGGGACGGATGTGCTTGAGAAGCGTATGAGGCGCAAGGTGCAGGTCATCCTGAAAAACCCCAGGCATCCCCTCCATGTAATTCTGGAGAGTCAAAAGAGCACTCGGAACAACAACCACTCCTCTCCCTGCCCTATAGAACGGAGCAGTTCAGGAGATTCTTCACCCCTGCAGCCATTAGATTTTATAATTCAGACCGCTAGGCTGTAGGGGGATGCATTTTTTAAATTTTAATTATTTACCTTTTTAAGTATTTATTGCTCTCAGTCCACATTGTCTTTTATGTATTTTCTGTCTGCGTTTGTTTTTAATGTGTGGGTTTGTGGTTGGGGGCTTATGGACATCTGAATTTCCCTGAGGAGATTAATAAAGTATTTATTATTATTATTAGATGTCGAATATTTCCAGCACACTATGGAAGTTGGAATATGGCCGTTTAGGCTCAAATAATAAAATGCAGTTCAAAGTCCATTGCAGGGCCTATCCTGCACTACAGTACAGCACAGGAACAGGCCCATTATGCCCAGTCAAACAAATTAATCTGTCCATTCTCCACTTTATCCGACTCCGGGTGACTTGTGCAGATTTGTGTCTGAAAATGGTCAATAATTAATTTTACTGCAATTTCTTTAAAAAAGTTCACATCAGAAACAGTTGAAAATGGTCAAAAGCATTTTATTGTAAAAGCATCTTGGATTTCATTGAATAGAACAGAGTGCCACAGCGCAATGAAAGGATTACAAGCAACACTGAAAAGGAGTTGGCAGCAGTGACGACCAGCTTACAAATATGTTGTTAGCACCTATTTAATGTTATAAAGAGGCACACTGCTTGTTCCACCAAAGGAAAAAGTGTAGTAATAAAGAGATACAGCAGGACAACAGCCCATTCTGACCATGACCTTACACTTACAATAATTATACATTAATACCTTTTATTATTGTTCCCCAAATTTACAAGGACTCCTGCTAGATTCTACACACTCACGAGGGGCAATTTATAGTGGTAGAAATAACACAAATATCCAGGTATTTGGAATGTAGGTGGAAACCCATGTGGTCAGAGGGAGAAAGTACAAACTCCACACAGATGTCATCTAAGGTCAGGATTGAACCTGGGTCTTCAGTGGCTCCACCACTGTGAGACGAGGTGGACTTCCAGGAATAGTCACCATCTCAAGCAGAGTGTGGTATTACAGGTCCACCATGATCACCTGGTAACTGACGGTCCTGATCCCTCCCGTAATACCCACACCCCCCCCACTGAAAATTTGGTGCCGGGGGGGGTGAGGTGGCCAACCTCTGTTGGTCCGGCAAAATGGGCAATGCAGAAAGTCTCTGGAACTAAGGGTGCCGGTAAATCAATGGTGGTCCTGTATTCTGAAACATTTTTTAGTGGAAGTACTTCACTGGCAATACTGGCTAGTGACACTAATTAAGACTTAGTATGCCAGACCCCCTGATTAGTTGCCCTTCCTAAGACTCTTTACCTCTAATGATTCATGCCTGCTGTCATGCCGACACTGTATGCTCTCTTAAGACGAGTGTGTTCATACACTGCCTATATTAACAATTGATCATTTTTGCAAATGTACAAATGATGATCTACCATTCTACTCGATAGTAATCTTTCAATTGGTGAAGAACAGCAGACCCTGAAGAGGATACAGTCGCAGGTAAAACAGTATTGTTGAAATGACACCAATCAAGATAAATGTGGTTTGAAGATTGTAACCGTGAACTAGCAGACAAAAGTAGTGGAATAAAAAAAAAAAAAAATCATGCAACTGGGTGGGTAAAACCGATTTCCTTCCTAACCTGGTCACAAAATATCCCACATTTCAAATGTATTCACAAATCTTTTATTTAGCTAATTCAGGATAAAGCCCCAATAATGAATGTTACGGTGAACGCAAGCTCAGACAACATATGGAGGCCTCAACAGTGAATTTTCTCTATTCAAAGATACGTTTAAAAATACAATAGTCTACATGGCCATCTTGTCACTCGTTTTCAAACAGTTTGTGGCTCTTCAATGCATCAATTCAAAATGACTATCTTGTGGTTGACCATTAAGTGGTAACCCAACAATGGTTTGCTCTCCTTTCTACTTTTAGGCCCCTTAATAATGCTTGATGATGTGCAATTCAAGCAGCGCATGATGAAACTAAAATAAAAATTCAAGATTAAAATAATCAGATTTTACTCCACAGCCCAAAAGATAAACAAAGTGACAAGCAGGCTTGTTGCTGACATACTGTACGTTGTAGATCATCAAGAGTGCAGTCACGACCTCCCATCATCCACATTAGAGACATTTGAATTATCTTTAATCGGATGTTATATCTTGCACTAAATGTTGTACCTTCATCGATCTGTGCACTGTGGACGGCTTAATTGCATTTAAGGTATTGTATTTTCTTTGACGGTTAGCACGCAAACAAAAGCTTTTCAGTGTACCCTGGTACAAGTGACATAATGAACTAAACTAAAAGATGGAAACGGTAAATGTAGTGATTTTAGCTGGTTCCTGCATTTTCAATGCACAATCTTCATGCTCCTCCTTATTTATGTGCCAAAAGCAGGATATAAATCTGTCAAAACATGAAAAAAAAAATCACTGATTGTGCCACTTATCTGCACTAAAGATAGCAGTATCCGATCAAGTAGAAAATCCCCTTACCAAGATATTTTCACTCAATTTTCAAGAGCTCTACGTCAAATGTCAAAGTTGCATTAGGTGGAATGGTTCCAGGGTGGCCAGAAGCTCCATATGCATAGTCAGGAGTGCAGGTCAGCTTGGCTCTCTGCCCAACACTCATCTAAAACAAAAATCAAGAAACTGAGCACAAACGAATAGTTCATAAGTTTATGCACACTCTTCTGCACCATCTAGCTAGGCATACCCAAACCCAGGACGCACAAATCGGAACTATTTTTGTAAAAGAATATTGACTCTCTATTGTAGTGCTGAAAATGACCTGTTAATAAGTCTAGGAAGTAGTCTACACTCAGATGTTAACACTCGTGTTAAAAAGGAGTAGATTCTCTGATTTGTTACTAAACATCGCAAAAATAAATCATCTGGTTATTACACTGCTGTTTGTGGGAGTTATGTGTGTGCAAATCGACAGTGGCTGATGTTTGAAACAACATTAGCTATAAAGTGCTTCAGACTGTCCCAAAATCATGAAAACCGCAAGGCTTTAACATATGACGTTAGTTAACTCCTTAACGCAGAGAGTGATAGGTGCCTGGAACACACTGCTGGGGAAATGGTGGAAGGAGAACCAATAGCAACGTTCAAGAGGGACATGGGGAACGGCATGGAATGGAGGGATATTGCTCAAGAGCAGGCAATCTGCAGTTTAGTTTAGATACAGTGCAGAAACAGGCGCGGAAACAATTGGCATAATTGTTAGCACATATATTGTGGACCGAAGGTCTTATTCTATGTTCTAATCACATAGCATGGAAACAGACCCAATGTCAACACCAACCAAAGGACACACTTCTCTATTAATCCCATCTCTAAGAACTTGCTCCATAACCTTATAAACCAGACTGAATCAATGATTATCTAATCACCTCTTAAACGTTATCAGCGACTCTGCTTCCACCACTCCCCAGGTAGTGCATTCCAGCTACTCGCCACTCTCCAAATTACTTCCCCTAAACCTATGTTCTCTAGTTTTATATACTTTTATGGGATAAAGACAGTGCACGTGACCATAAACTAAAGGTTGGGATTGAATGTAGTTTGCCAGAACTGTGAAGTAGCTTACTGCACCACCTGTTATATAATGTATTTAAAAGGGACTAGAGCATATGCAGACCCACTGGGCCTGACGGAGGGGTGACTAAACTCGTGCAAAACAGCAGATGTTTAATCCAGAGCCTGGCTGGGGGTGGGGAGGGACTCGGAGAGGGACACAGAGAAAGAATAAAATTCAATGGTATGAAAAAAAGAAATAAACAATGTGTTAATCCACAGCGGGGGGGGGGGGGGGGGGGGGCACATTGGGGGAGGGGCCAGGAGGCATGTGGGCATTGTGACGTAGCAGCGAATATATTTTAAAAAGTGGTGTTTGTGAACAACTTTATTCAAAATCTGGGGAAATAATTGACCAAAATTAGAGAGGAGTGCACTTATGAAACCGTAAGTTAAATCCCTACCGAAATCGTAAAAATCTCCGCGTTTTTGCGTCTGGTTTTCGAGGACATATGTTTCAAAGGCAAAATGACATACACCCACACAGAGTTTTAAAAGTAGATAGATAAGATGCGTATGCAACTGAAGTGGAACCAGATCTGTAACTCATGTTTACTTCAAGAGTCCAATGTGGCACAAAACCTGTCAAAGATTTCATACAGAAGTACAGCAATGTGATACAGTGAAGGAGTGTGAAGTTCCGATCAGATTTCTCTATTCAAAAACTCATGCCAATTAAGCAATTCCCACAGGAATGGAATTACTTCAATAGAGTAAACTTTAACTCATTTGTTTTAATTTTTGAGATACAGCGCGGAAACAAGCCCTTCAGCCTATCGAGTCTGCGCCGACCAAAGATCACCCATACACTAGTTCTATTCAACACACTCGGGACAATTTACTGAAGCCAATTAACCTACAAACTTCCATGTCTTTGGAATGTGGTAGTTTAGTTTGGAGATACATTGCATAAGCAGGCCCATTGGTCCACCGAGTCCAAGCCAAACCGCGATCTCCTCATACACTGACACTATCCTACACATGAACTAGGGATTACAATTTTACCAAGCCAATTAACCTACAAACCTGCACGTCTTTGGAGTGTGGGTGGAAACTGGAGCACCCGGAGAAAACCCATGCGGTCACAGGGAGAACATACAAACTCCATACAGACAGCAACCGCAATCAGGACCGAACCTGGGTCTTTGGCGTTGTGAGACAGCAACTCTACTGCTGTGCCACCCTGGTGCCTACAGCATAATTTATTTTTGAAAGGAGAATTAGAGTCTTTTTATATTACTCTTCACATAAATACAATTCTGGTCTATCTTGGGTATCATAAATTTCCTCGGTAAATTGGAAAGCCGTTTAACGTTCCACAGGAAGAGGAGCAGACTTCTGCTTGAAATCATTAACCAGTAACACCCACTGTAAAAGCCATGTACACAGCCAATGAGAACCCGAGATGAATGTGGAATAACATTCTACACAAATAATCTGTTGGCATTTACTGTAAACTGTCACAAATTAATTTCACTTGAGCAAGTCAGGAAAATTATATCGCACAAGAACTGACGACTTCAGAAAGGGTGTAGAAAAAAACAATAATTTTTTTTAATAACCTGAGCTAATCCTTCATCCCATCCTTTGATGACAGCATTTTTACCAATTCTAAAACTAAATGGCTTATTTCGGTCCCGGGAGGAATCAAACTTTGTCCCATCTGTCAGTAAACCTGTTGGCAATAAAGCAGCAAAATGTTAGCAATATCAGAACATAAACACACGATAATATAATATAAATTGCTTCAATATAGACAACCATTCCTTGTTACACCTGCTCATGCAAGTTCTGGTTATTAACCACTGTGCTAAAGTTGAACCCGTTCAACTTCTGATATTTACAGAAGTGCCAAATTAATGTGACAAGACTTAAAAGATCAAGTGCACCAAGACTTTAATCCAGGCTACCAGGTGTAAAACTGGATTATTTTCAATTCGGATATTGTTCCTCCTTCCTCCACTTTCCCAGTATGGAGTAACTAAACTAACAAAATGTGTTGGTGTACTAATTATTAAAAAAAAAAGATTAACTTTAGAAGTTATGTTTGCATTGATTGTCCTCCCTCAAATGCTTTCAAGATGGCGGTGAATCTTTGCAGTGTTTCTGGTGAAATTATTCCCACAATCGTGTTTTCTGGGCAGTGCCTGCGAATTGCCCGAGTCACAATATGTTGCCATGTCATGGATGTGATGCTACCTTGGCCCTGCTGTATTTCATTATAATCCTGACTATCTACACTTCTCATAATCTTATGTACTTTGCCAGATCAATGTTCAGCCTCTGATGATGACCATTAGGGTTAGGGTTAATCCAAGTTTGTCCTACTTCTTCTTACATCCAATACACTCTGAGCAACATATCGGTGAACTTCTTCTACATCCTCCCCAAAGGCTGCACATTATTCCAGTAAGTGGCAATTAAAACTGCACACACTATTTGAAATATGGCCTAAGCAAAGTTTTATACAGCTGCAACTTAACTTGCTGACTTTTATACTCTGCATTGACTAATGAAATCAAGCATGCTGCATGCTTCTTTACTATCCTATCCACTTTCAGGAGCGATGGACATGGACCCCAAAGTCCCTCTGTACATTAATCCTCCTGCCATTCACTACATATTCTTTATATTTTTTTCTTTCATTTGACTTCCCAGTACGCACCACTTCACACTTATACATGTTAAACTTCATCTGCCATTTCTCTGCGCAAATTTCCAACTGATCTATATACTTTGACAATCTTCTTCACTATCCACCACTCTACTGATTTGCATCATCCACAAACTTATAATCATCTACGTTTTTACATAATCTACAAACTTACTAATCATCAACTCCTGCCTCGATAAGAACCTCGACCCACTACAGTTCGTATACCACCAAAACAAGCCAACGGGGGATGAAATTTCACTGGCTCTCCATTCCGCAATGGACCACTTGGACAATAAAAACACTTATGTCAGGCTGTTGTTTATAGACTACAGCTCGGCGTTTAATACCATCATCCCTTCCAAGCTGGTTACCAAGCTCACGGAACTGGGCCTCTGCGCATCCCTCTGCAATTGGATCCTCGACTTCCTCATCCACAGACCACAGGCTGTTTGAATTGGCGGAAACACTTTGTCCTCAGTAACAATTAGTAATGGAGCACCTCAAGGCTGCGTGCTCAGCCCCCCTGCTTTACTCACTCTATACCCATGACTGCGTAGCCGGACATAGTGCAAACTTCATCAACGACACCACTGTTGTTGGACGAATCACAGATGGGGACGCGTCAGAGTATAGAAGTGAGATAGACCGACTGACCAAATGGTGCCGTGCACCACAACCTGGCTTTCAACATACTAAAGTAAGACTAAAGAACTGATTGTGGACTTTGGTCAGGGAGGGATGAGGACCCACAATCCTATTGGGACGATAGTGGAGTGGGTCAATAACTTCAAATTTGTGGACTGGGCGTGCATATATCTGAAGAACTTTCCTGGACCCAGCACGATGTAATTATAAAGAAGGCACATCAGCAACTCTACTTCCTGAGAAGATTACAGAGATTCGGCATGTCGAAGACGATTCTTCTAAACTTCTACAGGTGCATGGTAGAGAGCATTCTGACTGGTTGCAACATGACCTGGTTCAGCAACTTGAACATGCAGGAGCGAAAAAGACTACAAAAAGTTGTGACCACTGCCCAGTCCATTACCGACTTTGACCTCCCCACCGTCGAAGAAATCTACCTTAGTCGCTGCATCAAAAAGGCGGCCAAAATCATCAAAGACCTACACCATCTTGGACACACACTCATTTCACCATTGCCATCAGGAAGAAGGTTCAGGAGCCTGAAAACTGTAACGTCCAGGTTCAGGAGCAGCTTCTTCCCTACAGCCATCAGGCTTTAAACACAACAACGAATAAGCTCTGAGCTCTGAACTGCAAAAGACTATATTATCAATGCACTATATTTATTATTTATTGAACTTTTTCTTTTTTTTCTCTTCCACGTTATGCACTATGTTTACATGTTCACGTATTCTGTTGTGCTGCAGCAAATAAGAATTTCATTGTCCCATCCAGGACATATGACAATAAACTACTCTTGGCGAAGTTTAAGAAGGAACTGCAGATGCTGGACTATCAAAGGTAGACAAAAATGCTGGAGAAACTCAGCAGGCGAGGCAGCATCTATGGAGCAAAGGAAATTGATTCTGAAGATGGGTTTCCACCTGAAACGTTGCCTATTTCCTTCGCTCACTAGATGCTGCCTCACCTGCTGAGTTTCTCCAGCATTTTTGCCTACTCGACTCTTTTCATGCAAGTTATTTATAGATATTAACAGATATGCCAGCACTCATCCTTGCAGAACACCTCCGGTCACAACCTGCAGTTAGAACTATACCCAACTGGGACCATCGTCAGATCTGTTATAATGAGAAATATGTCCACCTCTACCTAGGAATCCACATGCATCCAAGATAGAGTTATTTAGAATAGTTATATTTATTGCTTATTTCCTGCTCCCCGTGTGCGCGACTTTGGCGCCTTTCAGAAGGGGGCAGGTTTTAAACGCCGTTTTTCCCTAGACAGTCCAAATCGATCCATGTCGGGCGATTTGGTTGCTAAAGAGAAATCGCTCCGACATTTAATCTATGAAGCTATTTTTAAACCATGCTAGATTATTTATTAACTAGAGTAGTTTAAAAATCATCTTCTAAAGCTCTGAACGCCGACAGCAGAATGGACCTAACGTAGGGGAGAAAATAAAGTGCAGTTTATTTTTACATTAAAACTTGGTTTTTAGGAAGCCTTTAATCACATTTTCATGTTGCGAAATGGGGACAAAAAAATGTATGAACCGGCAGAGTTTTTCATGCCGACTTCACTGCAACGTTCCAATCCACCGTGTTCCACTAAAACCCACTCACAAGTTGATTTAAATTGCCATTAATTTACAGGCATTAAACACTAAATTCCCTCCATTTGGCCTATAAATTCATGAAAATGAGATTTAAAATTCATGTTATATTGTGGATTATTGTGAATGTTATATGGACACTTAGGCAATTTAAAAATGTTTATCATTTCTTAAGAAATTGATAGATGTTTAGATCTAGTAATTGAATTTTGTCATTTGCTACAATTAGATAACTAACTAATTATATGCTTTAATTTCAGGTCATCCAAGTAAGACTGTTTCATATTTGTTTCAGAATGCTTCAATCTATAACAACTGAAAATGTCATTGAGTTCTCTTAATTTTTAAGAAAGTTATGGGCTTTTGACTGTCCTTGATCACAGCTTTTGTGTTAAGTCAATGGAAAGGCAATGGGGAACAAGATGCTAATTTCCAAGTTTGAAAATGGCCCTAACTTAATACTGAAGATATGAAAGTGAATTAGGTGTCAAATTAAACTTCTTTTTATGCTTTATCTGTTGGGATAAATTGCAGACTTGATTTTTTAAATCTCAAAATTTTGTAACATTGCTACATCAATTATGTCTGATCTATCACGATACAATTTACTTAGAATAAGTTATCATTTATTGGAAAAATTACCGATGCTGTGTTTGTGAAGCTAATGTCATGGTCTGGTTTACTTAGCAGAAGTGGTCATATATTGTTCAGTTTTTGTCTTTTTGCATTTAATGTGCCTGCAAAGCTGCAGCAAGTAAAACGTTCATTATTCTGGTTCCCATGCCAAATAAACACTTGATCTTGAACTCTAACAAAACTTCAAACCGTCTTGGTTGCACTAGGAACTTCGGGGTATGTTTCGTCCTGTGCTATATCACCCCCTCCCCCTCTCCCTCTCCTCCCCTCCCCCTCTCCTCTTTCCCATCCTCCTCTCCTGGGAGGTTTGCATGCAAAATCCCCCGGGGACTAACATGTACACTCCGGGGGGGGGGGGGGGGGGGGGCGACATGCACAATCGCGGACCCTACACGCATCACGCTCCCGGGCCCGAGCGCCCCGCTGCACTCACCCACATAGTGCACCACACAGGTTTGGCCCGTCTTGGGAAAGTTCCGCCCTGAAAGAGAGAAACAACCACGGGTTACTCCGGCAACGCCCCGGGCTGCGGGCCTTGCTTCACCAGGACTAAATTAAGAAGTAGCCACAGCCAGTGCGATGGGACTGAAGCTTACCGTCTCCCGGGGTGATAGTCTCCAGCTCGATGCCCATGATCCGCCTCAGCCGCGCTTTCTCTCCGCTCTCCCACAACAACGCCGGAAGGCGGTGGGCGGGCCCAATAGGCGGACCCGCGCGCCGTCCACCAATGAGAGCCGCCGTCCGGCTACCGAGCTGTCAATCAAGGGCCGTCAGTGATCGTTGGGCGGTTGATCGCGCGCACCATATAAGGCGTTGGCGGGGCGGGACATCCGGCTGGCGCCAAGTCGCGGCCTGAGGTAAATGGCGTCCGTCGGCGATAAACTCGGGTTCGCCAGCAGCCCCACTGCTGAGACGTTGGGTTTTATTTTGGAAATAGGACGTTAAGTAAGGAAGGGAACCAATGGGCTTTTAGTGAGGGTTAGGGGGCCTGAATGGCCTCTGGTAGTCGTTAGACGAAATTGCCCCTCCCACGGTTAAGGCGTTAACCAGACGTTGTGTGGGGAATGGAGGCAACAAAAGATGCGTGTCGTGTCCAACAACACATAACGGTCGGGGACCCTTGGAGTGTTTTAGGGAGAATTCGTCTTCCCGCCATTAATACAATAATCTGCCTCGAATGGGAATAAAAAACAATTGCAAATATTCATTCCCCCCGAAAAAAAGAGGGGAGTAGGAGAGGGGGCGCAGAGAGCAAAGGGGCGTGCACCCATAAAAAGGCGCAGAGAAAACATTCCATAGAGACTTTCTGCTGTGTTTTTAATGACCTGGGGAGAATTTGCCCACTTGAATTGTTTTATTAAATTAAAAAATGATTCGCCTCGAGTGACAATAAAAACAAACATGGTGAATATGAAGACGGGAAATGCTGGAAACACGAAGATGGTCGGGCAGCCTCTGTGGACACAGGAGAGACTGACGGTGCTGGATTCTGGAACAAATAAACTGCTGGAGGAACTAAGTCAGTTGAATGCATTTGTAAACTGCAGGTAGACATAAATACTGGAGAAACTCAGCGGGTGAGGCAGCATCTATGGACGAAGGAAATGGGCAACGTTTCGGGTCGAGACCCTTCAGACTGCAGCTGCTGGTTTACAAAATTGGACATAAAGTGCTAGAGTAGTGCAACATGTCACACAATATCTTTAGAGGACGTGATTAGGTGACATTTTGGGTGGGCAACCCTCTTTAGACTGATTGGGGGGGAGGGGAGAGAGGTGGGGTGGGACAAAGCCTAACAGGTAATGGGAGGGTATAGATGAGGGGCTTTTGATCGGCAGATGGACAAAGGCACGAGTTGAAAAGAAAAAAAATTGAAGAATTGTGAAGCTAGAGGAAAGAAAATGGAAGAGGGGAAAATAAATAGACAGTCCCTAAATGGGGGAGGAGTTTATTTATCTAAAATTGGGGAACTCAGTGTTCATACCATTGGGTTGTAGTTGACCCTATCCAAGTGGAAACTGCTGCTATTCTTTGAATTAGTGCATGGTCTCACTCTGGCAATGAAGCAGGCCTATAATGGAAAGTCACATCTTGGGAGCAGAGAAGGAGAAATTGGGAGTTGGGGATAGCATCATGGCAAGAGGCAGGATGAGAAGAAATGTGGTCCAGATAATTGTGGGAGTCAGTGGGTTTATACTAGGTGTCAGTTGATAGTCTGCCCCCCAAGATGGAGACAGAGAGATTAAAAAAAAAGGTGAGAGAGGTGTCTGAGATAGTCCAAATGCATGTGAGGGCATTCTTCAGACTGGGGACCCAACCTGAAAGTTTCCACAAGGCGTTGATTGTTGATTTCAGAAAGGGAAAGCTGAGGATCCATGAAACTGTCTTCATCAACAGGACAACGTTTGATAGTCAATTGCTTCAGGTTTCTGGGTGTGTATTTCTCTGACCCTGTCCTAGGCCCAATGCATGGAAATAATCCAAATTACTGCAGTTACTTGCCTTAGTTACTCCATGAGCACCTCCTAAACCAACTATTGCTCACAACATGATGCTGGTGCACTCTAATGGTCATAGGATCTACAGACTGACTTAGTTCATGAATGTTTAAGAAGGAACTGCCGATGCTGGAAAATCAAAGGTAGACAAAAATGCTGGAGAAACTCAACGGGTGAGGCAGCATCTATTGAGCGAATCCATAGGTGACGTTTCGGGTCGAGACCCTTCTTCAGACAATCCATGAGTGTGATGCTTCTGGATCTCCAGTTCATTAACTGATAATTAAAATAATACGTCTCACACAGGATTTTCTAACTAACTTTACAAATGATTTTTTAAATTTGTATTTGGTTGGTGGCAAACCAAGCATTTCCTGTTCATTCCTCGTTCCCTCTAAATCATAGAATGGTTGTAGTACAGAAGGATACCATTTGACTCGGCATGTCTGCCAGCTCTACTAAAGAATCTCACTAATTCCTTCTCTTTAACTCCATCACCCTCACCTTCCCCTCTTGTTAGGTTTCCGTAGTCCTTTTCCCTAATTTGTCCAATTCCCTCTTGAAGAATACCATGGAACTCACCTCCAGCACATCTGCAGCCAGATTTCAACAAAATGTTTAATGTAACATGGGTTTCTCCTTGTGTTGGTCTTATTTATCCTCCACTTTATTCAACATCTGTGACCTCTAGACCTCAACCCCTTCAACAAATTTAATATCCTGATTATTCAATATTTTTATATATTTCTATTATATCTCTACTAGCCTTTTTAAATAAATCAGTTCCAGCCCCTGTAATCTATCTTTTAACTGTAATCCCCAACCCAAGAACCATTGTATATCTTATCTGGGCCCTCAGTAATAATTGTCACACCCTATAAATTAGTTGACCAGACTGGAAATAGTACTCCAATTGAAATCAGGCATCACAGAGGGGGAGCAATGGGAGATGGTCTCACAGAGCTCTCGTTGGAGAGATGAGGATAACTTCAAAGAAGGCACACCTTGAAAGATTTAGCAGTGGTATGTCTACTTTGAAGAAGTTCTCCTCTCTAGGAGTTATGAAAGACACTCTCTCATTGCTCCCCCTCATTGATTTCTACTATTACCTGCCACACTTTGTCCTGTCTCTCCCCTTTTCCAACTTTCTTCTCCCCCCCCCACCCTCTACAAAGTCTTGACCTGAAACGTCACCTATCCCATGTTCCCTATGCTGTTTGATCTGTGTTACTTCAGCAATTTGTGTCCTTTTGTATATTAACCAGCAACTGCAATTCTTTGTTTCTACAATAGTTTTTTAGTTCCTGATATCAGCCTTTTATTCCAAATTTACATTGTTATTTGAAATTCCTCAGCTGCCGTGGTGGAATTCAAGCTTGTCTAGAAACTAGAATTAGAAAATTGCAGATACAGAAAATTAATAAAAAGACAAAACAATTGATCTATATGGATGGATGTTCAAAAAGTACCTGCATTAGTCAACAATCAGAAATGTAAAAAACACTGAGGGCTAGAAACTTGTATGCACGCATCCCTGTTCCGTTTCCTTTAACGGTAATATGAAAATGAATATTTCTTCCCTGATATTCAGATCAAATTAATCCACTTCAGAAATTCCGTTCGGCACTTAGGTTTACAACCATGCTTGTGACTTGATACATTTTGCATATTGGACGTTATCTAATAGCATCATTCATGCAGTACATGTTTAGAATATAGAACAGTACAGAATAGGGCTTTCAGCCTGTGATGTCGGGTTAAACTAAGCTCTCCCTGCATGTCATCCCTCCATAGCCATGTGCATACTAACAGCCTCTTAAATCCCGCTATCGTATGTGCTTCCCCCTTCACACCTGAAAGCACATTTTGTCAGTAAATTACATTTTATGTCATGCCAAAGGAACAGATGGAGGGTGGAGGATCAGCAGCAATTTCGTGATTGCCATAACGTGCGGGTTCTTCAATGATGACCTATTAATGGGTAGGTGATCAATCAAAACCAAGATTATGTATACCTCAGTAGTATGCAGGTGATGCTTGTGTTTCTGCAAGTGCAAAGATCTAACTCCATCATTCGCACTTTTCTGAAGGATAAAAGAGAGTGGGCGTTTCAACATTCACAGGATGAAGATACTCTACTAATCTGCCCATTCTACACCACACTGTTTTATGATACCATTTCTCTGTAAGGCCCAAGATGATGTGAACCATTTTTGATATTTTGGAGTGCAGGCAGATGAAAAAATTCAAACACTGTCAGCAGAACATTTGGTCAATTGGGGAAAAGGGTATATGATGACCAGAATGTCAGCTCTGGCAGCATTGACCTGCTATAGGCATCTGAGATTTGACTACCCATGGCAAGAATTGTAAGGCACAGGAAAAACTCAAAATTCCTTCAAAATCCACCAAATTCATTAGAAAAATTGTTGAACTGATTTCAGTATTCTCTCCCAGACAAACATTCCTTGTGTAAAGACCCTTCTTCTTGTGTATGGCGTGCACAGCCTAAAGTTGTAGGACAACTTGTTCTATTTGATTGTGCACACCGGGTTGATTGCATTCGTCAAAACAGGAAGGACCACATGAAGGTTGCAATCTCCCACCCCGTGTAAAGACCCTGATTACACTCATCATTAATGTTGGGTAGGCCACATTGTTCACCTGTCTGATATCAGCCATCCTAAACAGGGTTTACGTTGAAATGATCAGGCAGAAAGAAGAAAAGATTCAAGGATATGCTGTTAATCTTGAAGAAATGCAAAATCCCCATTCCTGAAATCTCTGGCCCTCGAGCAATTAAAGTGGAGCAGCAACATATGGACTGATATTGAGAACCATGAGGCCATGGATTGGGAACCAGTGTTTAGGTTCTGTGAAGGTAGCAGAAGGAGCAAACCATTTCACAAAGTACTTGCCTGTTTTCTTCGTCTGTGCAAGAATTTGTGGTTCCAGTATTGGTCTCATTAGCCACCTCAGAACCCATAAAACTGAAGTGTAAGTAAAGTCATCCTTGATCTGAGGAATGGCCAAGAAGAAGAAACAAAAGATGAATATCTTTCTAAAATCTATTGAGTTTCAAAAGATGCGTCTATGAGCAATGGACCCCAATCTCTAGTGAGGGCTCTTAGTTTGGTGTTACAAGGGATTTAGCACATGGGAATAACGTGAATATGTTGTGCTTTGGTGAAACTACAGTACATCTGGAGAATAATGTAGTGGTTTTATTTCCTTAACTAAAACAAAATATTCTTGGCATGAAAGTAGTACACCTTGGTTCACCTATATGGTTCTTGGTGGATATGCCATATGAAGAGAGATTAAGTAGACAAGGCTTATATTCCAGAGGTTAGAGGTATGACAGGTGATCTCATTGAAACCTCGTAAATTTCAAAAGGGTTCAAGGGCTCAACATTTGGAATGCAGAGCTTAGCAAATGAGTATATTCCAGCATCTGCAATTCTTTCTTAAATATTTAAAACTGATTAATAATTTTCTGGATATGAAGTGAATCAAGGTATGTGGGAATAATCCAGGAAAAAGGAACCATTATGGAATGGAATTTTACAGACAAAAAATATGAAGGGCCAGATGACAAACTACCTGAATTCTTATGGTTTTATAAATACACTCATACTTTACAGCTTTCTTGGCAGCAAATTCCTAAGATTCATAAACCTCCTGACTTTATTCTTAAGCACCTGACTGTTTCTAATCCCTGAATAAGAGTAGAAACAGAAACAAGAAGTACAGGTACAAAAAGTTGCACAGTGCTGATTTGAGGAAACAGATTATATTATTTGTAATTGCTTTGAGTTGATTGACTGCTCCCCATTCAAGGACTCAGAGGCCAATCTAAATGTGTGAGACATCTTCATTACAGAATTCATTCAATAAATGTGTGTCGGCATGTACGCGAAAGGAGACAATATTAATGTTCCACAACTGGAAACCATGGATGAATGGTGAGGTCCAATCCCAGCTGAAGTCCATGTCAGCAGTGTTCGAGGCAAATGATCCTGAGTGGTACAATAAGTCAATTTCTGACTTTTATAAAGTCATCAAGGATGCCAAGAGGCATTTCTGGACCAAACCGGAATCCCATGATAACCCACATGATACCTGAAATTTGTGGCAAATCTTGCATGCTATAACAGGTTACACAGTGAGGCTGGGCAGTATCGCTGACAACAGTGTGACCCTCTCTGATGAGCTCAATGGATTCTACACTCACTTTGAACAGAAGGTTGGTGGAATATCATCATCCACTGCAACACCATGGGTGTGCCTGCACCCACGGTTGCCGTAACAGGTCAGATAACTGGAAGCGACTCATGGGAAGCAACTGGCATGGACAGA
This sequence comes from Raja brachyura, assembly GCA_963514005.1. The sequence continues at coordinate 25,081,883 of OY740802.1, forward strand.
GTCCCCGACCACAACAAAACAGAAGTATGCAGCACAGAGCAAATCAAAAAGCCACAGTCTTAGAATAAGGGGGGGGGGGGGGGGTCATTTATGACTGAGGTGAGAAAAAACTTTTTCACCCAGTGAGTTGTGAATTTATGGAATTCTCTGCGACAGAGGGCAGTGGAGGCCAAGTCACTGGATGGATTTAAGAGAGAGTTAGATAGAACTCTAGGGGCTAGTGGAGTCAAGGGATATGGCGAGAAGGCAGGCACGGGTTATTGATAGGGGACGATCAGCCATGATCACAATGAATGTCGGTGCTGGCTCGAAGGGCCGAATGGCCTCTTGCATCTATTTTCTATCTATCTAAAAAATAAGAATTAAACAAAAAAAATCAATAAATCTGTCTTTATATGAATGCAATGGCACCTCTAATAAGAACAATTTAGCTAGATGACCTACATTGGTTCCAAATGATGCATAGAGACATGCAACTTAGAAATGGGCCTATATAGTCCATCTCATCCATGCCAAAAGATACCTACCTATGCTACTCTCCTCATTCTTATACCCCTCTTGATCCTCACATCCTGAAGTGCACACATTTTCCCCACAATCTCCCAGCCCCCTAGTCACACGTCCCAGAACCCTAGTCACACTGCTCTTTTCCACCACTTTTTGCTTATCTACCATCCCCGCGTTCGCGAACCTGGAGGGGAGGGGGAGCTCTCCTAAAGTCTACAATCAATTCCACTGTCTTAAGAGCATTGAGCTCCAGGTTGTTGCGATGGCACCACAACACTAGCTGTGACACTTCCTGCTTGTAGGCAGATTCCTCCCCATCCTGGATCAGTCCAATCAGGGTTGTGTCGTCCGCAAACGCGAGAAGCTTGACAGAGGAGTCAGTGGAGGTGCAGTCGTTGGTGTAGAGAGAGGAGAGTACCCAGCCTTGTGGTGCTCCTATCCTGAGGGTTTGCGGGTCCGAGATGTGCTTTCCCAGCCTCACATGCTGCTTCCTGTCAGGAAGCTGGTGATCCACCAACAGAGGGGTTCAGGCACAGCCAACTCGGAAAGTTTGAAGTGTAGTAGCTCTGGCATAATGGTGTTGAATGCAGAGCTAAAATCAACAAATAAAATCCTCGCATAGGTCGCCTGGCGGTCTAGGTGCTGGAGAATGAAGTGCAGGCCCAGGTTGACTGTGTCATCCACAGATCTATTGGCCCGATATGCAGACTGCAGAGGGTGCAGCAGGGTGTTCGTGATATTTTTCAGCTTGGCCAGCACAAGCCTTTCAAGGGTCTTCATGACTACAGAGGTCAGTGCGACAGGCCTGTGGTCATTAAGTCCCGTAATCCGTGCCTTTTTGGGTGCAGGGACAATAGGGGAGACTTTGAAGCAGGCAGGGTCAGTACAGGTTTGCAGGGACTGGTTAAAATTTTCTGTGTAGACCGGTGCCACTTGTTCAGCACAGAGCTTGAGAGTAGAGGGGGAAACATTGTCCGGTCCTGGAAATTTCTGGCTTTTCTGTCTTCTGAAAAGGCACTCCACCTCCTCTATTTTTATTGTTGATGATGGAGAAGTGATGTTGCGCAGCACTGAGGTTGTGGGAAATTGGGTGTGAAGTGGTGATTGAAGAGGGGTGAGTGGGAAAGGGTCATGCCTTTTCAGACTGGAGTCTTGCTTTAAGTATGTGTGAAGTGGTGAATGGGGAGTAGTGGGTGTAGAAGTCTTTCAGACTGGGGTCAGGCTGTGAAGTGTTTGTTGGGCTGGGAAACGGTCCAGTCTTTTCAGACAATCTTGCTTTAAGTGGTGAATGGGGAGGAGAGGGTGCAGAAGGGTCCATTCTGTGCAGACTGGCGTCTGTGTGTTTGTTGGGGAGAGGGTATCAGGGTTACGTTTCTGCTTGTCAAACCTGCAGTAGAACTCATTCACGTCGACAGTCAGCTGACGATTGTCAAAAGAGCAGGGGAGCTTTCCTCTTGTAGCTGGTGATTTCTTGCAAGCCCCTCCAAACTGAAGAAGAGTCACTAGCTGAGAACTTGCTCCTCAACTTCTCAAGGTACCTTTCCTTGGCAGCTCTGATTCCTCTTCTCAGCTTGTACTTGGCCTGCCATTAGAGGTCTGCATCCCAGCTCCTCTCGGCCTCCTCCTTAGGCTGTCTGACTTCTGCAGTGAACCAGGGCTTGTTGTTGTTGAACCAGGTCCAGGTCTGGGTCCTAGTTGGAATGCAACTGTCCTCACAAAAGCTGACATATGATGATACGATGTCCGTACACTCATCGAAGCTTGTGGTTGCTTTCCTGAACACATTCCAATCCGTGCAGTCAAAGCAGGACTGTCGGCTCTCAATGCCCTCGCTTGTCCACCTTTTCGTTGTTCTGACCACAGGCTTAGCAGATTTTAGTTTCTGCCTGCAGGTCGGAATAAGGTGAACTAGACAATGATGAGAGGGACCCAGACCTGCCCGGGTAACAGAGCGATATGCGTTCTTGATTGACGTGTAACAGTGGTCCAGTGTTCCCTCCCGTCTGGTGGCGCAGGTAACCTGAAGTCTGTACTTTGGAAAGTCACGGCTGAGGTTACCTTTGTTAAAGTCCCCCAAAACAATGACCATGGAGTCTGGGAAGTCACTCTCTATCCTCATTAACTGGTCAGCGAGTTGCGTTTGTGCCTCACGGATGCAGACATGGGGGGGGGGGGGGGGGGGTGTAAACTCCAGCAAGAATAAAGGTGTTAAATTCCCTCGGAGAGTAGAAAGGTTTGCAGCTTATAAAGAAGGATTCTAGGTTGGGAGAGCATAAATTTGACAGTACCGTGATGTCACTGCACCAGTCCTGGTTGGTATAAAAGTATATTCCACCGCCTCTTGATTTCCCCTCTGCCTCCACTTCGCGGTCTGCTCTGTGAAGTTGGAAGCCAGTCAGTTGAAGCGCACTGTCCAGGGTCGACTCACACAATCAGGTGTCGGTGAAGCACAGGGCAGCAGCTCGAGAGAAGTCCTTGTTTGTCCGGCGCAGGAGTTGCAGTTCATCCGCCTTGTTATTGAGAGAACGTACATTTGCCAGGAATATGCTCGGGAGTGGTGTGCGTGATCCTTGTCGTCGGAGTCGGGTGAGTGCTCCAGAGCGCTTCCCACGGGTCCTTCTCCATCTCAAAACCTTAAACGCAGCCACAGCCCCGCCGACGAGTATGTCCAAATAATCCAGCGAGTGAGAGAAATCCGGAACGATGTTTGGAGGTACTGTATGTCAATGTTTATGAGTACCTCTCTTGTGGAAGTAATCTTTGTAGGGTTTTCACAGACGGCACTAACGAACAAACACATACAAAACAGCAAGGAGCAGTATACCGTGGCAGCCATTGTCAGCGCCTGCAGCAGCAAGCAGCAGCAGCTACACTGCAAACAGATTTATGTTCCACTATTTTCATTTTATTTTATTTTTATTTTATAACTCCAATCAGACAGTATGTGTTGAGATTCGGTAAAAGCATGATTGTAAAGAGCATGATGCTAAGACTAACTCTTAGCTGCCTGCACATAATACATTCCCTCCATCCCTTGCATATCCATGTGCCTATCCAAAGGGTTGTAGCTAAGTAAATTGTAATTTAAGCTTCATTCTGAAGAAAGTAAACAGTTGCATTTTAGATGAGATTTAGAGTGTTGAACTATTTTATTGCACATCTACCTTCCAGTGAGAAGGAGAATTGGATGAGAGAGCTTTGTAGTTGTCACTTTCTAATGGTCAGGTACCACTCCTTTTGCCTGTAGCCACTGCAGATTGACACTAGATGGTGCACCTGAACTGCAAATGCGCTCCTATCTGTCGCTCCATCTGAGGCTCCGGCACAAAATCAAACAGAAAAATACAATGTGATGTTAATGCATGATATTGGACACATTTTAACGAGCAAAACTCCACAATATTAATCATACTTTTGTGCAGTTCAATTTGTTTGGTCAATTTGAAATTTAGCTTGGTGTAGAATTGTTAAAACATCTTTGAGAGACTCAAGCTGCATTCGGGGATGGGCTGAGAGCAGGAACATGGTATTGAAGTAGTAAAGGATCAGTCAAGTTGTCATTGACAGATCTGTCAGTTGCCATGGACGGAGTTGGCTCTAGGAGGGAATTAGCATCGCTTGTACCTATGTTTTGTGTTTCAATGAGAAGGAAGTTTACTGCTTTATTTTAAGTACTGTGGTCTGAATATTTATGGTGTTGTCATGTGGTTATCTCGCTTTCCGGTTGTTGAAGGGGGAATTGATGGAACCCCCCCCCCCCCAGGGGAAAGAGTGTACATGTAGGCTTCTTTGATTTTCTACTTTAGCAAGGCCCCCTCACCCCTTAAGCATTTCCAGGCATAGGTTTTAAACCCAGCAATCTCAGAAGGAACTACAGATGCTGGAAAATCGAAGGTAGACAAAAATGCTGGAAAAAACTCAGCGGGTGAGGCAGCATCTATGGAGCGAAGGAAATAGGCAACGTTTCATGCCAAAACCCTTCTTCAGACAGTAATCTCAGATTTCTTATGACATTGTTTAATTACCTTACATTTTGTACCTTGAAGGCTGGTGATGAAATAGTTCATGTAGTCTCAGTCCAGTTTGAAGAGTCTGAAGAAGATTCAAAATGTCGCCTATCCATGCCCTCCACGCGTACTGTCTGCGGCTCATCCAGCACTTTGTGTTTTACTCAAGATTTCATTATCCTCAATTCTTTTTACCTCAAACCAATTTGTAGTGGGCATTATTAAGAACTCCCATTTACTTGACTTTCTCACTCATTATTTGAGAAATTAAGTGTTAAGTTAAGTTAGTACGTTATGGAATAAGGGGTTTGTGGCGCCACTTATTATTTGAGAAATTATTTCAGAAATTGAGGGCCACTAGGATTTTTTCAGCACCTTACTCACCCCACACATCACCCCCCCCCCCCCCCCCCCCCCACACCACCCCCTCTCCCACATCATGGTGGAATATTGCATTGGGGAATTGGCTGCATTGGGAACCAGGCCTCCCGTGTGACTGGGACCCAACGGGTCCCACTTACTCTAGTATAAAATTCTCATTTTGTTTGTTTCAATGTCTGCGTGCCTATGTGATCCCGGATCTACACCAAAACAGTGCACGATAGCGCTACAATTTTTGCAGCACCTTACTCACAATTGTCCTGTGGTGTGGTGTATGAAGTTTCGTTCAGATTGATGTTATATTTGACAATTTAATTTTAACTTTACAAAATCCAGTTTGAGAAAGAATCACTATGGCAGTTGCTGGCAGTTACAGCTATGAACAGTGCTCCCCCGACAATGACATCACAATGGGATCTGATTTACACAAACTGCCATCAACAGTGTTCCACCCAGTGCAATGAGAGATTTGTTACATTGTTGTAAGGAGAGGGAGGGAGGGAATAGAGGAGGGAAGGAGGAGGAGAAATGTTATTTAAACATTGTGTTTAGTGGGGGAGTGCGATATGCGAGATGTGAGGGAGCAACTGAGGATAGTGTAAAGGAGAGGAAGGGAGAGGTGAGGGAGGGGAGGAGGAGAGGGGAAAGAAGTGGGAGGGTGAAGAAGACGGGGATGGAGTGTATGAGCCGTGCCTGCGTAGTTGGGGGCTATGGGTGAGTGGTGGAATATTGCCCAACGGGTTTAACTTGGATTTTACTAAACCTCTCATCTTGTCTGTGTGTGTGCGTGCATGCGATCCATGGCCTGAATTATGCCAAAACGGTACACGAATTAACTTATTCACATTTAAAACTTCACAAATTTGACTTCTCACTTAACTTCTGTGTCAAAAATCCAAATCCTTGTTGGCCCTGCCCGCACCAATGTTGCATTCACAGAACACTGAGTCCTGGCAGCAAGTTTTTAAAGTTTAAAAAGAGGGGGAGGAGTGCTGGGGGGGGGGGGGGGGGGGAAATGAGCCACCCCTACGCAGTTGGGGGCTATGGGTGAGTGGTGGAATATTCCGTTGGGGGAATGGGTTGCGTTGGGGGAACGGGTGAGTGGTGGAATATTGCATTGGGTGAATGGGTTGCATTTGGGGACCAGGTCACCCGTGCCACTTGGTCTAGTTATTACTAAAAACAGTTCATGTGATCGCAAAATAAATTCGGTTTGTAGAAACTTAAAGTGTGGAAAATATCAGTTCAGTATGTTGTATATTAATTATTTTGAAATTCTATAACATATGACAACATCTATCTATCATATCATATATATATTAAAACTCTGTGGCTGACTGCCACCAACCGTCTGCCGCGTCTCCGCCCTTTGATGTCGCGCTTTCCCGACGGCGCTCCCCGTCACGTTTGGACGTCATTACCTACACCGTTTTTAATAAAATCCGTCCCCCCCCCCCCCTGCTCTCACCCATAGAACGTTGGTAAACATTCCATCGTGCCATGTCACAATGCCCAAGGCTCACAGATGGCCAATCGGAATGGATCTCATTTACATCTGCATCAGCCCCAGCCCCAGCCTCCTGATGTTCCAGCACGTTCCATTGTGTGATGTCACAATGCCATCCCTCACAAATGGCCAATCGGAATGGATCTCATTTACATCTACCTTGGCCCCAGCCCCTCCCCCCAGCAGCCTGTGTGGACATGTGAGTGGGGGGACACTGCCGGCTCGCGTTGCCTTGGAATCCTTTTCAAGAACATTCTTCCCCAATGGTCATTTGGACTTCGTTTCTCGACAGCGATCGATCTAAACGCTGGATTTCTGCCGTTTTTTCATTTTTCATTTGACACTTTTGTTTTGAAAATCTTATTATCGATTTATACTTTTTTCAAAAGGTAAACGTAGACGATGTTTTCAATATTTATTTATATTTGAATAATTCTTTTTATTAAGTTCTCCGTTATTTGCTCTGCCAAATTAACACACATTTTCCCGGTTTTTTAATATTCTCTCTTTTTTCAAAGGACTCCATTACTCCACTTTGAAGAGATTGCTTTTTTCTTTGCCGATTTCCACAGCCGTGTTTATCAAATGTTATCTTTAGACAAGTGATAATTTTATTTCATTTTCTGGTTTTCATTGCGTATCTATACTTTACATTAGACAAGTAATTTTTAAAAAATGCTTAAAAAAACCCCATTAAAAATCCGTTCTAAAAAATTCTCTATTTCAATTTACAGCATTTTTAACTGCTCTCACCCATAGAATGTTGGTAAACATTCCATCGTGCCATGTCACAATGCCCAAGGCTCACAGATGTCCAATCGGAACAGATCTCATTTACATCTGCCCCAGCCCCCCAGCCTCCTGATGTTCCAGCACGTTCCATTGTGTGATGTCACAATGCCATCCCTCACAAATGGTCAATCGGAATGGATCTCATTTACATCTACCTTGGCCCCAGCCCCAGCCCCTCCCCCCAGCAGCCTGTGTGGACATGTGACTGGGGGGACATTGCCGGCTCGCGTTGCCTTGGAAACCTTTTCAAGAACATTCTTCCCCAACGGTCATACGGACTTCATTTCTCGACAGCAATCGATCTAAACGCTGGATTTCTGCCGTTATTTCATTTTTCATTTGACACTTTTGTTTTGAAAATCTTATTATATTGATTTACACTTTTTTCAAAAGGTAAACGTAGACGATGTTTTCAATATTTATTTATATCTGAATAATTCTTTTTATTAAGTTCTCCGTTATTTGCTCTGCCAAATTAACACACATTTTCCTGTTTTTTTAATATTCTCTCTTTATTCAAAGGACTCCATTACTCCACTTTGAAGAGATTGCTTTTTTCTTTGCTGATTTCCACAGCCGTGTTTATCAAATGTTTTCTGGTTTTCATTGCATATCTATACTTTACATTAGACAAGTAATTTTTAAAAAATGCTTCAAAAAACCCCCCATTAAAAATCAGTTTTAAAAAAATCTCTATTCTATCCCTCTTCCACCACTCCCCCTTCCCCCTCTCTCTCTCCCACTTCCACCACTCTCCCCTATACCTCTCACCCTCCCTCCCCATTTCCACTTCTCTCTCCCCTTTCCCCATCTCCCTCCCCCACCCCTCTCTCCCCCCCCTTCCCTCCCCCCTTCCCTCCCCCCCACTGAGCTTCCCCCCTCCCTCTTCCCCCTCCCCCCTCCCCCTACCAATCTCGCCCTCCCTGCACACTCTTCCCTCTCTCTCCCCTCCCCCCCCTCCACACTCTTCCCCCTCTCTCCCCTTCCCCTCCTACCCCTCCCTGAACCCTCTCCCACCTTCCCCCACCCCCTCTCCTCTCTCTCCATCTCCCTCTCTCCTTACCGCTCCCACCTCCTCTCTCCCACCCCTCTTCATCCCCATCTCCCCTCCCCCCTTCCCATCGCTCTTGCACAACTCCCTGCTACCCCTCTTCCCCTCACTCACCACTCTTGCCCTCTCCTTCCCCTCCCCATCTCTCCCCTCTCCATCTCTCCCCTCTCCTTTCCCTCTCCCCATCCTCTCTCACCCCCCTCTCTCTCTCTCTACACCTCTCTCCCCCTCCACTCTCTCTCCACCTCTTCCCTACCCCCGTTTCTCCCCCTCTCCTCTCCCCTCCACCTCCCTTTCCTCCCCTCTTCTCCCCCTCTCCTCTCCCTTACCCCACCCCTCTCTAGCCCCCTCACCCACCCTCAGGGACATGCTGCCCCACCCCCCCCCCCTGCACATGTGACTAGGGGTCACTGCACCACTTCCCCCACACATGTGACTAGGTGGTCTCTGTACCACTTCCCCCACACATGTGACTAGAGGGACACTGCACAACTTCCCCCACACATGTGACTAGGGGGACTCTGTACCACTTCCCCCACACATGTGACTAGAGGGACACTGCACAACTTCCCCCACACATGTGACTAGGGGGACTCTGTACCACTTCCCCCACACATGTGACTAGAGGGACACTGCACAACTTCCCCCACACATGTGACTAGGGGGACACTGTACCACTTCCTCCACACATGTGACTAGGGGGACTCTGTACCACTTCCCCCACACATGTGACTAGAGGGACACTGCACAACTTCCCCCACACATGTGACTAGGGGGACACTGTACCTCATCCTCCACACATGTGACTAGGGGGAACACTGTACCACCTAATATCCCCCACACACATGACTAGGGGGACACCGTACCACTTCCCCCGCACATGTGACTAGGGGGTCTCTGTACCACTTCCCCCATACATGTGACTAGGGGGTCTCTGTACCACTTCCCCCACACATGTGACTAGAGGGACACTGCACAACTTCCCCCACACATGCGACTAGGGGGACACTGTACCACCTAATATCCCCCACACATGTGACTAGGGGAACACCGTACCACTTCCCCTACCCCTCTCTCCCTCCCCACTCCTCCACTTCTCTCCCTTCCCCCACCTCTCTCCCCCACCCTCCCTCCCCCACCCTACTCCCCTACTCCTCTCTCCCTCTTCCACCACTCCCCCTCCCCCTCTCCCACTTCCACCACTCTCCCCTACACCTCTCACCCTCCCTCCCCACTTCCACTTCTCTCTTCCCGTTCCCACCTTTCCCCCTCTCTCCCCCTCCCCCCCCTCTCTGCTTTCCCCTCCCTCCTCACTCTTCCCCCTCCCCCCACTCTTCCCTCTCTCTCCCCTACCCCTCCCCCTCCCCCTCCCTCCACACTCTCCCCCTCTCTCCCCTTCCCATCCCACCCCTCTCTCAACCCCTCCCTGAACCCTCTCACACCTTCACCCACCCCCCTCTCCTCCTCCCTCTCCCCTTCTCCATCTCCCTCTCTCCTCACCACTCCCACCCCCTCTCTCCCCCACCCTCTTCATCCCCATCTCCCCCCCACCCCTTCCCCTCGCTCTTGCACCACTCCCTGCTACCCCTCACTCCCCACTGTTCCCCTCTCCCCCCCCTCCTCTCTCAGCCCCCGTCTCCCACGTCTCTCCCTCTCCTTTCTCTCCCTTTCCCTCCCCCTCCACTCTCTTGCCACCTCTCCCCTACCCCTCTTTCTCCCCCTCTCCTCTCCTCTCCCCTCCACCTCCTTTTCCTCCCTTCCCCATAACCCCTCTCACCTTCCCCTCTCCCTTACCCCACCCCTCTCTACCCCCCTCAGCCACCCTCAGGGACATGCTGCCCCGCCCTCCCTCCCCTGCAACCGCACGCTGGGGGAACAGACCCAACGGGTCTGCACTTGGTCTAGTATATGATTAAAAGTCTCGTCATGTTTCTATTTGTGTGTGCACGTGTGCATGTGATTGAGATTGTATCTATGCCAAAACACGGTAGCGCTAAAGATTTAGCAGAACCGTACTCAGCTTTTGACGGTCATCGATCTTGTCAAGTTTCCTTTAGATTTGATGTTATATTTCACGTTATTGATATTTAACGATTTCTAAAATCCAACTTTGAGAATAGTAACGGTGTGAGAGTGAGACATTTCTGGCAGCTTCCATTGATAATGCCAAAATGGCATCTCACAGTCCTCCAATCACAATGGGATCTCATTTACACACTCTGCCAGCCGAAAATGACATCACAATGAGAACTCAGCTACCGATCAACAAGATATGAGAGTTTTCTTAAGGCCCTGTCTCACGGTGCGAGTCCACCCAAGAGTGACCCCAAGTGAAAGAAAAAAAACAGACTCGTGGTTATGGGAGATTCAAAGTTTATGGTCAAGTGTTTAACCGAGTTCCCACGGGCATGTTATTTATGCGATGTTCCAAGGTGCTCTCCCGAGTTACCAAGTTCCTCTCCGTTACACTTGAGCCAACCGTGAATGAAGGTATGTTTTAATAAAGCAACAATGTTAAAGAAAACATCTCCATCCTGCGGCTTTGAGTTAAAGATAGAATTCAGCGCGGCTGCATCTATTTATATAACCTATAAAAGGGAAAATGCGCACCGTCCAGTGCCAGAGCAGTTATATTTATGATTTGTTAGAAACACACATCACGTAGTTAGAAGACCAGCTGGCGAAGGTTTGTTATATTTGGAGGGGCAAGTGAAATATAATGATGATAGGTCTGAGGTGTTGCACTTTTGGAGCGCTGAAAAATTCAGACATGTGCAATGAGTGGTAGCAACATTGGGAATATCGTATCAACAAGGAACGTTGTTGTACAAGTGAAAACAAATTACTTGAAGGCAACATCACAACTGGATAAAAGATAGACACAACGTGCCGGAGTAACTCCGTGGGTCAGGCAGCATCTGTGGAGAAAAAGGGTGGGTGTCGTTTCGTTAGACGGGTCCGGATCCAAAACATTTCTCCAGAAATACTGCCTGATCTATGGAGTTACTCGGGCACTTTGTGTCTATCTTTGGTATAAACCAGCATCTGCAGTTATATGTTTCTACTTAGCACAGCTAGATGTGGTGGTTAGGAAGTGCGGGAACCAAATCAAGGAGGGAGTGCGGGAATCAGAAGCAGGTGAGTTTGACGGGAGCGTGGGAGCCGCACACAGCGAGTGGAAAAGTGTTTGGGAAGCCGAACCCAGCCTGAAAGAATGAGCACGGGTATTGGGTCCCAACAGGAATAGGTTAAAGGCTTGAAGAGAAGATGGAGACAGAGACACTCACATTCAACAAGGACAGTAATTCTGCTGTAACATGATTGTTGCTTTGCGAAGTAACGTAGTTTTTTTAATAGAAAATCATAGCAATGGGGAAAAGGTGTTTCACCCTTGCAGTAATCAAGTTATTTTCCTGTGGTGTTTTGAATAACTAAGTTTATTTATGTTACTGCAAGCTAAAATACAAAGGTTGTGTGTTACATTGTTTAATAGAGTTTCGTTGTTCAAATATCAAAGGAAGCGATTGTTTGTCAATTTCTATGGTAGTTAAACCCATAGTTGGGCTCCGGTGATTGGGTTGATCATGAGATCATGGTGCCTCGTCACTGCTGGAAGGCTACATGGAAGCATTTTTGTCTGCTTGCTAATTTCCAAACTAACTGTAGTTCCCAACCTGAAGGGCCCGTTTCTGTGCAGTATGAAGCAATAATGAAAACAAAACAGTACAGAAGAGCCAGGGTGTGTAGGAAGCACAGGCAGAACAGGGGCAGAGGGACAGGAGCAGACGCTGTATGTGTGGGAAACTAGTGGTACTTCCCCAACTCTACCCCCACTCTACATCTCTTCGTCTCATCATACAGATCAAACTCCCCACCATTGACTACAAGTCGATTTCATGCTGCTTCGGGAAAGCAGCCATCTGAACTAAAGACCTTTCCTACCAGGGCCATTCCTTCCTCTCCCCGCTCCCATCGGAAGAAGAAACAGAAGCTTAAAAGCGCGCATCAGTAGAATCAGGAATGCATTCTTTCCCTCTGTTATCAGGCTTTTGAATGGTCCTTCCATAAGTTGGGGGACCGTTCGATTCTCCTCTACCCCATTGTGGCCATTGGTCTTTGTCTCTGGAATTCAGCGCTAAAATATTGAGAACGACAAGATCTGCATTTTGTTTCTGTCCCGATCTATGTACTTGAATTTAGTTTATTTCTATTTATGTATAGTATTATCTGATTTGACTGGATAGCATGCAAAACATAACTTTACACATGAAAGTAATAAATCTAAACCTAATGTTGTTTGTATCGGGTAGTTGTGCATTGTCGTGGTGAGTTTGTCGGTAGCAAGCATCTTTCTGAAAGCAAGCTGAGGGCAAACATTAACAACCTGAATACGGACTTCCAGAAGGGTCTTGACAAAGTCACAATACGTGGTGTAAAGTGAATATTGAAAGCATGTACATGAGGTCAACAAAATATAGACAATCTTGGTAAATGCTTGTGGGAAAGTGAATAGTGTGCCCCCCCCCCCCCCCCCCCCTCCTCCCGGAACACAGTCACAGTCATCGGTAGCCACAGTCACCCGTAAATAAACCCACTACATCCAATATGCGACTTTTTATGATCATGGATGACAATCCATTTAACCTCAGTGTAAATTCAAATGAAGGTTCCTGCTCCCGCCTTCTGCTGTCACTTTCAATGCTGCTACTATTGGAGTCTGGCCTCGGGTAACTCCATTCCCACCTGGGGAATGAAAAGTTTCCATTGACGGTGCCACGGTAGACTCACGAATCAATAAGGTAAACGCACGGGCCACTACGTTATGACAACGAGTTTAAATGTTTCAATTTTTAACTTGAACATTACATTTGACTCGTGGAAAATATCAAACATGTTTGATTTTTTTCACGAGTTCACAAGTTTCACGGGTACCTACCATTAGCACCACGAGTCGCTAAGTTGCTCGCGCGAATTCCGACGTTTCCGCTATGTTGATTGTACGGGATTACCGCGAGTGAAAACTCGGGGTACCTCGTGGGACAACTCGCACCGTGAGACAGGGGTTTAACCCAACACAGCAAAGTTTAATGATTAGATTTAGATCACAAAAGATGGCCTTGTTGGTGGCACCTATGTCTCATTAAACCTTAGTGCCATTGCATTTTAAAAAAAAAGTTCAATATGGGGGAGGGTGAAAAAATGAGCCAACCTGCACAGTTGGGGCTATGGGTGAGTGGTGGAATATTACATTGGGGAACGGGTTGCGTTGGGGGACCAGGCCTCCCGTGGGGGCTATGGGTGAGTGGTCGAATATTGCGTTAAAAATGAGCCGACCTGCACAGTTCGGGGCTATGGGTGAGTGGTGGAATGTTGCATTGGGGGAACGGGTTGCGTTGGGGGACCAGGCCTCCGTGGGGGTTATGGGTGAGTATTCGAATGTTGGGTTGGGGGAATGGTTTGCTTTGGGGGACCAGGTCTCCCGTGTGACAGGGACCCAACGGGCGAGTGATGCAATCTTCCGTTGGGGAATGGGTTGCGTTGGGGATCTGGCCTCTCGTGGGGGCTATGAGTGAGTGGTGGAATATTACGTTGATGGAACGGGTTACGTTTGGGAGTGGGTGAGTGGTGGAAACGTGTTGGTTTGGGGGAATGGGCGAGTGGTGTAATATTGCGTTCGTGGAATGGGGCCCAATGTGTCCCACTTGGTCTAGTTCCTTATAAAAATCACATGTGCACAAATTTTAATTTCACCAATTTAAGATAGTTGACCAGCTCAATTAAAAAATAAACTAAATTGAAGTTGAAAGTAGTTGCTATCTAAGCTTGCACTTTTGTAAATTGTATTGAAATTCAATTTACCTGAAAATCGACCTGAAAACAATTTACCTGAAAATTGTTTCTGAAATAGCTAAAATAAAAAAGAACAACGGTGAAACTAAGTAAAATTATAAATATTTCCCAGATGAAATGAAATTACTTTGAAAATAGGTTAACATTCATAAACTCACTTTGGCAATCATGTCTTTGCAGAATTGACTCCATGAGTTTAAGGAAAAGTCAAAATTAAGAACAATAGGGAGAGCAAAGGAGAAGATACATACTGCAGAATGTTTGATATTTCAAACATTATCCATTTTCAGAAAGTTTGGAATGAATTAAAAAAAAAAGATACTTTGGAAGAAACAGGCCAGTGGCTTATGGGTGGACAAACTATATTTCCAACATTCTCTGTTTTTATTTACAAGCATTTACAAATTTTTAACTTGCTACATTTTTCAACTTTGTTTAGAAAAGTAAAAAACTACAATCAAATTAACAGCAGTTAAAAATGTAAAGGATGTGAACGCTTTGCTATTTTTCATACTTGATGTGGATTCCCCTGAACTAAGGGGATAGCTGGGTTTACCATACAGCTGTGTCTGGAGGCGATATTGGCTAGATAGGATATAAGGTTAGCAAATGTCCTCTCTTTTAACAGGCGCAAAGTTTGTTTGTGGGAGTTCGCATCCAGCTTGAGCCCATTGTTACCGTTGGCAACATTCCATTGTGATATCACTGTGGCAGTCAGCAGGCAGCTTGAGAGCCCATTGTGATTGGTGCACTGTGAGAGGCATTGTGACATAATCACTGTATTTCCGAACTTATTCATGATTTAAAGTTTTGAAAAAAGCCAAAAATGCTTTCTCAGAGAGTGTCCAGTGATGATGTCACAATGGCTCTTACAGTGCACCAATCACAATGGGATCTCAAGCTGCCTGCTGACTGCCACAATGACATCACAATGGGGTCTTGCCAACGGTAACAATGGTCCATGATGGGAAGTGTGTGGGAGTGTGTGGGAGGGAGGGAGGGAGGGGCTCATATTAAACTATATTAAACTATAATACCCAGACAGTGAAATAATGCTTGATTTATAGGCTTCAAGTCAATATCCAGTCCTGCTGATGTTTGGTTGCAGAATGTAAGGGATAACTTTATGGCTTTGTAGTTTTGGTCCTTCTCTTGCTCAGAAATTTCAGAACTATGTGCTCTATGGTTTCTGAGCTGTTGTCAGGAATGTGAAGTTGGAGAATGACATTGAATAACTTTATCAGCAGCTGGTCTGTAAGTGGGATTGAATTATTTTACCACGGTGTTGAGAGTTGTCAGTGCTACTTTCAAAGCATATTGTACAACCTTACTGCCCACCCCCCTTGTGGGACATTGTGATGTCATTGGAAGCGAGTTGAAATGCGTTTTAAAGCTGGTTTGGGGTATTTTTAAAACTGTATAACTTGTGAAATATAGCATGAAATTTGAAGGGACGCAGTTTATTTTGTAGAGTGGAAAAATGTAATTAATAGTCTGTGAAAACTTGAGTGCTGGCACTTTAACGAAGGTAGAAAAACACATACATACACGCGTTTACATACAATAGATAGCTAGAAACAAGACAAGACTTTTAGTAATATAGATAGATAGATCTAATAATTCTTTAATGTGACAAAATATTTTGCACACATGTTCAATTTTGAAAAAAAAAATTTCATTTAGTTAGAATTCTTATTTCACTAGAGTAGGTTAAAGAACAGCTGGCACAGCCTTTCATCTTGGGCAAGCATCACTCACTAGTTTAGTTTTGAGTCAAATCTTTCACCAGTTGGGTTTTGGCCCAGGTGAAGCTGTGGACCAGTGTTGGCATGCACCCAGTCAGCATTCATTTCCTGCCAAGAGATGGGTCGGAAACTTGTATTTGATCTCATGACATAAGAATTTTAACTGTAAAGAAATTGCCCGCAGATGAGAAATAGCATGTGTAATACGTTATATGTTTAATGCTTGTAAAATCTAGGTCCACATTATAGACTACCAAAAATAAAAGCAAATCTTTGAAACTGAAGTTTGATAATTAAAATGCATTAGAAACGCTTGTCACATCTGTGCAAATCCCAGGTAGATGTTTTCCTGCTGAATAATGAACATAAAAACAGTAATTTATTTATTTATGTGGATATTTTTAACACTATAGTCCATTGAGGTCGAAGTCTGATCACCCAAGGCATGTTTTTCTTACGGATTATATCGCTGGTTCGCTATCTAAACTAAATGAGGTCCATTTAGGCGTTTAGGTAATTTAAATGGTCAATTTATTTATTACAAACAAAACCACGTTTTATTTGGGAATTGGAGAATAATTATTTCCTTGTACTCGTTGATGTACACTCAAGATGGCTTGAAGTCAAACATGTTGGTGCTTGTAAGACATTTCATTGAAGAGATTCTAAACATGTACAGCTAATGTCACAAATTCCATTCTAGTCAAGGGCTGAAGTAGAAATGTAGTTTTCCATCACCCAATGTCAGTTTGTTATATTGTTGAGCTGCAAATCACAGCATGCAATTGGCTTTGTAGAGTATTACAGTTCTCCTCTAACAGATTATTTAGATTAAAACAGAATAGGCTGCATGCGTGGGATTCTTGAGCAAAAAAACAAGCTGCTGGAGGGACTTAGCTGGTCAGGCAATATCTGTGGAGGACAATGGAGAGTCGATGTTTCAGGTTGAAACCACTTTCTCTGGACTGACTCAGCACAGTGAAGCAGTGGTAGATCTTCTGCCTCACAGAAGCTGAAGAAGGCTGGTATCTTGACCTCTGGACTCTCTGTGTGGAGTCTATACCTTCTCCCTGTGACTATGTAGGCTTCCTCCAGGTGCTCCGGTTTCCTCCCACATCCCAAAGATGTGCGGGTTTGTCGGTTAATTGGTCTATGTAAATTGCCCTTAGTGTGTCAGGTCGATGAGAAAGTGGGATAACATAGAACTGGTGTGAATGGGTGATAAATGGTCTTAGTGGTCTGAAGAACCAGTTTCCATGCTGTATCTTGAATTTTAAACTAAACCTCAACAATCAAGGAAGACAGCATTCGCCAGTTATCCTGCACACAGCCAGTCCTTTGCTATTGGTAAGAAGCAGTGTACTTTCTGTAAACAGAATGTGGCTAAAATATATTCTCAATTGCAGTACAAAATAGTTAGTAGCCAATTGGGCCAAGTGTAAATTAAGCAGCTGCTATGATATTTCCCATTTTGAGCTTCTGCCCAAGACAAATTTCAACCCTAATAAACACTTCCTCCATTAACTAATTATTAACATGTTTTTAGTTCCTGTTATTTCCACAGGAATCCGTCCAATAAAATTCTCAACTGAAGGAAAGGAATTCTCTTCCCATTGTACTAACTAACATTTTGTACGAAGTATTGGATATTAAAGATTAGAGGGTAACTAGGGAGAGGTAAGGACCATTCAAGAATAAAGGAGGGAATTTATGTTAAACGGGTAACACATTGGTGTTCACCAAGGAAAGGACATGGAGGACAGTGAGATAATTGTGGAGTAATATTCTAGGGCATTTTAATATCCATGTAGTGTTAGGTCTCTTGAAGAGCTTTAAGAAGGGCCTAATGGGCTCTGTCCCAGGTTATTAAGAGAAGCAAGAGTATAGATTGTTGGGGCATTGATGAAAAGCTTTGCATCCTCTCTGGCAATAGGCAAAGCAATAAACACATTGCATATGTTAGATTGTAATAATTCACTGAACTATTAGTGAGGACGGAAGATTGGCCCATTAATTTAGGGGCATGAATCACCTTAGTTTATCTGATAAAGCAGGAATTGCAGATACTGTAATTTTGAGCAAAACACAAAGTGCCTACCAATCCGCTGAGTTACTCAAGCACTTTGTGGGTAGTTTATCTGATGTTTGCCCAGCATTAGTCATGCAGCTGATGCATCATCTGGTGTGCCACAACCATTTCATGTTTACCAATTCCCTTCTCACTTTCATCTCTGAAGAAGGGTCCTGTTGTAGGGAATTTTGAAAATTGTAAGGAGGACGAGTAGATTATAGTATGGTTAACCCTAGAGTTCACATTCTGAGGAGCATGATGGGAAGATGGCCAAGAATGTAGTCAGAATAGCAAAGCTGTAACATTCTGCTGAGAAACATGCTTCCTTATCAGTGTCGGGGGGGGGGGGGGGGGGGGGGGGGGTGGAGGGTGGATAGTCCTTCACAGTTCTGTCTAGGTTCTTATCGGTTGCAATCTTGCATTACAGCTGCTCTTAGTCACTGTTTAGAAGGCAAGTCTCTCAAAGGTTAACAAATGACCTATTTTATGAGGGGATTCCATTTAGCGGGGGAATCTGGACATTTATGGTATCTACATGTGAGATATGTGGGTGGAAGATTTCCAAACAACAAAAAACGCATGATTTGTTAACTTTGGGGAGACATTGATTCATGATTGTTTATTTCAACTCCACAAGTAACCATTGTTTCATGAGGGTATAAGAATCCTACAGTTACTGTAGGATTTTGAAGTACTTTGAGCTTGGTCACACTGCTTCCCGATGTACATCGCTAAGTGCTTTATTAAACTGACTTGTTTGATACAATAACACAACTCACAGAGTAGTGGTGAGTTTATGTCTGTGCCTATCCGAGTAAAGTCAGATATAGAGAATGGGTAAAGTGTAAAATTCCCTCTAACAGGTCCCAACCCAAAATGACACCTATCCATGTTCTCCACAGATGCTGCCTGACCCACTGAGTTATTCCAGCACTTTGTGCCCTTTTTTCACCTGTAATGGTAATGAATTTGCAGTAAAATAAGTGGTGATGTATTCAACTACTAGAAGTGTCTGCTAGATGTCAGTGTACTGGAACATTTTGAGTTATTTACATTGGGAATTTGAGTCTTCAGGGCTGTAGCTCGGATATTGGTCTAATCCCATAATGCAGGGTGTACCAGTTGCTCTCAGCTATTTCTAGACACCATGTTGAACGAATCACACTGATAGATGACGAGCTTTACTCAGTATTACAGTCAAATGCCATCTTAATATCAAACCTGGTCTTTTTACATTACTTTTGGGACCCTGCTCTGTCATTAATTTTCTTTATGGCTGATCTTCCTCTCAGCACTTTGATTCCTTTAAAACTATCATCCGTCGTTTTGAATGAACATAAACATTGAGCTTTCACAACTCTCTGTCAAAGAGAGCTCCAAAGAATCACCACCTTCTGAGAGAAGAAATGTATTCTTGCCTAATTCCAATGTGGCCTACCCATTATTCCCGTACAGCTAGGGTAAACATCCTTTTAAGCAATTTAAGATTTTGACAGACTCCCCTGCAAGTTGCCTACCATATGGCTTGCAAATATATTTACTGCTGGGTTTTAAATACTAAACATCGTAGGAAAAACTGTAACAGATGGACTAAGGTGACTCAGCAGCAACGTCTCCAGGGAAACTGAGGATGGACAATAAATGCTGGCCTTATCATCTACAATCATATTTTTTTAGCAATAAAAGAAAACATTTGTTGAGACCACTGCAAGGTGCAACTAATTTTTAATTTGTGACGAAGTAATGATATTTGCGATCTAAATTATCCAAGGCCAGAGTGCTGTGGCATGGACCAGACATTTTCTGCTCTACCTATTATTACTAAAAACAGTTTATGTGATCGTAAATAAATTAGGTTTGTAGACTCTTGAATTGTGGAAAATGCCAGTTCAGTGTGTTTTATGTGAATTGCTTTGAAATTCTATAACATATGACAACATTCATGAAAATCACATGTGCACAAATTTTAATTTCACCAATTTAAGATAGTTTATTTAATTGAGATGCTCAACTAAAATGAAGTTAAAAGTAGTTGCTATCTAAGGTTGCCCTTTTGTAAATTGTATTGAAATTGTATTGGTGGCGTCATCGAGTGCAGCAGCCTTGCCTGCAGCCATTCATACTTTCATCCTCTTTTTTAGTCTGTCAAAATGTTTTGTTGTGAAGGTTGTTTAGTCTTTTTATGGGGGGGGGGAAAGGGGGAAACTGTTTTTCACAGTCGCTACCTGGGTCAAGGATGCGTCTTCCCCCCCCCCCCCAGCCGCATCTTCGCACTCTCCTCGCGGCGTACCATCTGGATTGGTGCGGCCTCTTATGCCGGAGACCAGCCAGAACTTCAGCGGCGGCACCGCACTGAGGTACCATCGCGGAGCGGCCGATGCCTTACCAAGATCGCCGTGTTGAAGCTCTGGAGTGCTGGGACTGCCAACTTTAACACCGTGGAGCTGTGGTCTGCGGGGGCTCCTGCCGCGGGCTTCGTTGACTTTAACATCATGGAGGCCTGGGATTTTTCGCCGAGGTCGCCAGTGTTGGAGCTCCGCCCAGCTCGGCCTGTGGACTTCGGGAGTCGCGGTCTCCGGTGGGAAACGGCCGTTTCGGACACTCCAAGCCACTGAGAGTGTTCTTCCGACACCGGAGTACCATCGTCTGGCGAGAGGTCGGGCCGTCTGTAGCGGTGACTGCGGAGGCCTCAAATAGGCCCCGACCACGGGTGAACATGAGGAAGAGGATTGAACTATTATTGGCTTCCCTCAGCATTAGGCAGAGGGAATGCTGTGTTTATCTTATTTGTGTGCTGCATGGTCACTCAAATTTCACTGCACCAATTGGTGTGTGTGACAATAAATGTCATTTGTCCTTTATCATTTGAAATTAAATTTACCTGAAAATTGTTTCTGAAATAGCAAAAATAAAAAAGAGCAGTGGTGAAACCAAGTCAAATTATAAATATTTCCTAGATTAAATGAAATGAATTTAAAAATAGGTTAACATTCCTAAACTCAATGGCAATCAGGTCTTTGCAGAATTGACTCCATGAGTTGAAGGAAAAGTCAGAATTCAAACATTATCCATTTTCAGAAAGTTTGGAATGAATTAAAAGAAAATAGAAGATACTTAGAAAACACAGGTCAGTTGCATGGATAGACAATCTATATTTCCAACATTGTTTTTATTTACAAGCATTTACAAATGTTTAACTTGCTGCATTTTTCAACTTTGTTTAGAAAATTGAAAAAACTACAATCAAATTAACAGCAGTTAAAAATGTAAATGATGTGAATGCTTTGCTATTTTTCATACTCGATGTGGTTTCCCCTGAACTAAGGGGATTGCTGGGTTTACCACACAGCTGTGTCTGGAGGTGATATTGGCTAGGTGGGATATAAGGTCAGCAAATGTCTTCTCTTTTAACAGGCACAAAGTGTGTTTTTATGGCAAACCACTAGTTCCAAAGGTACTGACGAGTTTTTCTGTTAATTCCAAGTTTACGATTACGAAAATCTAAATTCCCAAGCAAAATGGTATGATTCATCTTTTAGGCTGATGGAACAGTAACGGTCATTATGTCATCATACCAGTATGTCTTAAATTATGTTTTGCTACATCCTCAAATTCATCAGTCTATTTCAGTTACTGGAACACTGCCTAATGCTGCTCTCTGCAGGTCAGGTAGCTCATGGTGATAGCAATCAGTCAATTAACAGAGCAGGGACTGAGGATTGCTTTTAGCATTGTCTCTGTAAAGGGCCTGTCCCACCAGCATGCAACTCTATGCGATGAGCGCGATCAAACCGGCAGCGGGGGCCGCGCGGAGGTCGGGTGATCCCCTGTACAGGGCCGTTCCCACCAGCATGCGCCTGCATGCGGCAAGCGCAACTAAACCGGCAGCGAGGGCCGTGCGGAGGTTGGGTGAGTGGCGCAACGCGGCGCAAAGCGAGGCGAACTTGAAGCAAGTCCAAGGTAAGTTCGCCATGACTTAGAGGGGCACACAGAGAGGGGCACCGAGACACACACACATACAGGGCCACGGAGCCACACACATAGAGGGTCACGGAGGCACTTACAAATGGGTTCACGGAGGCACGATGTCCGGGAGATGTGTAAATGTCGAGGCGACTGCGAGCCGACAAGCCGTTGCCACGCGGGATTTTTGGACATAGTCGGTTTTTTGGAGCCCCGCGCGGTGTCGGGACGAACTCGGGATGAACTCCGCACAATTCCGCGCGGCTCCAGCGATCGACGTGGGACCGGCCCCGCGACACCGGACGGCTCAAGCGACCACATTAGGTCGCGCTAATCGCATAGAGTTGCATGCTGGTGGGACAGGCCCTTAACCGTGTATTCTACAGAACTCAGTACTTTCGCATATGAGGAAAGCTATATTTCTTGTGAAGAAGGGACAGTCTGATTTACCTCAACCCATTGGGGACATTGGACTTTGTCTATAGAACTGAAGTACTACAATGCTGAGAACTAAATTCTGCACCTGTATCTTCTCCTTTGCTCTACGTATTGTGCTTGAGTTTGACTAGATTGTATCTATGTATGATATTATCTGAACTGATTGGATAGCATGCACGATCATCTTTTTCACTGTACCTTGGTACATATGACAGTTATAAACCTGAAAATTATCTATATTGGGATTGTTTAGCTATCAGGCTATTTATGTGGATCATAAATAGGTGATCATGTATTGAAAATCACAAAAATAACCATTTGAGAGATTTGTATCTATTGGAACATTGAAAACATGATCAATTTTATTTGCTATTTATCAGTCTTCTAATAATTCTTTAATGTGACAATATATTTTGCACACATGTTCAATTTTGAAAAATAACAAATTTCATTTAGTTAGAGTTCTCATCTCACTAGAATAGGTTAAAGAACAGCTGGCACAGCCTTTCATCTTGGGCAAGCATCACTCACCAGTTTAGTTTTGAGACAAATCTTTTGCCAGTTGGATTTTGGCCCAGATGAAGCTGTGGACCAGTGTTGGCATGCACCCAGTCAGCATTCATTTCCTGCCAAGAGATGGGTCGGAAACTTGTATTTGATCTCATGACATAAGAATTTTAACTGTAAAGAAATTGCCCACAGATGAGAAATAGCATGTGTAATACGTTATATGTTTAATGCTTGTAAAATCTAGGTCCACATTATAGACACCCAAAAATAAAAGCAAAGGTTTGAAATTTATGTTTGATAAACATAAAAACAGTCATTTATGTGGTCATTTTTAACACTATAGTCCATTGAGATTAAAATCTGATCACCCAAAGCATGTTTTTCTTACAGATTATATCACTGGTTCTCTATCTAAACTAAATGAGGTCCATTTAGTAGCAATGTTACAAAATGTTGAGATTTAAAAAATCAAGTCTGCAATTTATCCCATCAGATAAAGCATAAAAAGTTTAATTTGACACCTAATTCACTTTCATATCTTCAGTATTAAGAAAGTTATGACCATTTTCATACTCTGAAATTAGCATCTTGTTCCCCGTTGCCTTTCAATTGACTTAACTCAAAAGCTGTGATCTAGAACAGTCAAAAGCCCATAACTTTGTTAAAAATTAAGAGAACTCAATGAAATTCAGTTATTATAGTTTGAAGCATTCTGAAACAAATATGAGACAATCTTACTTGGATGACCTGAAATTAAAGTATATAATTAGTTAGTTATCTAATTGTAGCAAATGACAAAATTCAATGAGTAGATCTAAACAACTATCCATTTCTTAAGAAAAGATAAACTTTTAAAAAATCACCTAAGTGTCCAAATAACATTCACACAATAATCCACAATAACATAATTTTTAAATCTCATTTTCATGAATTTATAGGCCAAATGGAAGGAATTTAGTGTTTAATGCCTGTAAATTAATGGCCATTTAAATCAACTAGCGAGTGGGTTTTAGTGGAATGCGGTTGATTAGAACGTTGCAGTTTGCAGTGAAGTCGGTATGAAAAATACAGCCGGTTCATACATTTTTGTTTATCCCCTTGTCGCAACATGAAAATATGATTAAAGCCTTCCTAAAAACCAAGTTTTTATGTAAAAATAAACAGTGTAGCTTCTTTTATCGCCTACCTTAGGTCCGTTCCGCTGTCACCATTCAGAGCTTTAGAAGATGATTTTTAAACTACTCTAGTTAATAAATAATCTAGCGTAGTTTAAAAATACCTTTATGAATGAAATGTCGGAGTGATTTCTCTTTAGCGGCGAAATCGCCCGACATGGATTGATTTGGACTGCCTAGAAAAAAAAACAACAAAAAAAACCGGCATTTTAAACCCGCCCCCCTCTGAAAGGCGCCAAAGTCACACGCACGGGGAGCTGCAGCACTGCTAAAGGTAGGTATTGTAACATACCTACATTTAGGCTTTTGGGTCATTTAAAATGGTCAATTTTTTTCCATTCCAGAAAGGCTTTGTCGACTTTTGGAATTGGAAAATAATTATTTCCTTGTACTTGTTGATGTATACTCAAGATGGCTTGAAGTCAAACGTGTTGGTGCTTGTAAGACATTTCATTGAAGAGATTCTAAGCATGGATTACAGCTAATGTCACAAATTCCATTCTAGACAAATGCTGAAATGTAATTTTCCATCACGCAATGTCAGTTTGTTATCTTGTTGAGCTGCAAATCACAGCATGCAATTGGACTTGCAGTGTATTACAGTTCTCCTCCAACAGATGATTGAGATTAAAACAGAATAGACTGCATGCGCGGGATTCTTGAGCAAAAAAAACAAGCTGCTGGAGGAACTTAGCTGGTCAGGCAATATCTGTGGAGGGAAATGGAGAGTCGATGTTTCAGGTTGAAACCGCTTTCTCTGGACTGACTCAGCACAGTGAAGCAGTGGTAGATCTGCTGCCTCACAGAAGCTGAAGAAACCCGGTTTCCCGACCGCTGGTGCTGTCTGTGTGGAGTTTTTAACCTTCTCGCTATGACTATGTGGGCTTCCTCAAGGTGCTCCGGTTTCCTCCCAAAGACGTGCGGCTTTGTCGGTTAATTGGGCTCTGTAAATTGCCCTAAGTGTGTCGGGTCCATGAGAAAGTGAGATAACATAGAATAATGTGAATGGGCGATTAATGATCTCAGTGGTCTGAAGAACCCGTTTCCATGCTGTATCTTGAATTTTAAACTAAACCTCAACAATCAAGGAAGACAGCATTCACCAGTTATCCTGCATACAGTCAGTCCCTTGCTATTGATACGAAGCAGTGTACTTTCTGTAAACGGAGTGTGGCTAAAATATATTCTGAATTGTAGTACAAAATAGTTAGTAGCCAATTGGGCTAAATGTAAATGAAGCAGCTGCTAAGATATTTGCCAGAGCTCCTGCCAGCAGCAAGTTAAACCTAGAAAGTCAGTTTGTTTTTACTTACCAGGAGGTTTTTCAGGCAGGAGCCTCTCTTCAAAGAGGTTTTCCTGCCAGTTTCACAGCCCGACGAGTGTACCGGTTATGGACTGTGGGGAAACCCCAGTCCGACCGCGGAAGCGGATAACCGGCAAAAAGATCGAGCTGTGAGATAAGGAGCCGCTAACAAGGCAGTCAGCGGCTCGCAGCCTGCGGGGATGCCGTTGAACGGCAAGGAAATAACGCCCGACTTATAACGCCACGGTGTGGTCAGTGGCTCACAGACGTCGGTCCCCAGGCAAGGAATACAATTGGTGAGAAAGGACTCGTTCAGCCTTATTTGGACTCGGGTGAATCGGGCTACAAGGGTTTTTCTCTTAAAAAATAAAGTTTAATGTATGTTATGGTGTTTTTCTTAAGGTTAAAAACTAAAGGCAAAGTTAGTCATAAAAAGTTATTGTCATATGTCTTTGACATATGACAATAACATATGTCCTTGTTGTTTAGCACAAGTTGCTGTGAAGAGTTAAAAATTGTTTTAACCCTTCACAGGTAAAGCAGTACATTAAAATTTTGGTTTAGTGAGCCTACACTGTAATAGCGCGGGCCTATGGGACAGGCCGCCCCAGCAGTACCTGGGGTAGGGCTGCTCCATGTGTAACTGTGCGGGCCTATGGGACAGGCCGCGCCAGTAGCGCCTGCCGGCAGTGAACAGCGCCAACAGGGGGATGCGAGAGCCAGCTGCCGAATCAGGTAGGCC
Organism: Raja brachyura; assembly: GCA_963514005.1. Next base: position 25,107,925 of record OY740802.1, read on the forward strand.
AATTCAACGGGGAAGAAAGCCTGGCAGACAAATCAATTAAGGCCAATGGTGGGCAACGGTAATAGTTTCAGACGCACCCCAGGTGCTCATCGGCAGTAGGCGGTTCACTGGAACTGGGGGCAGCATGATAGCTCAGAAATTCCATGCACCTTAGCAACCCTACTCAACAAAATGGGTTTAGCACTTCCAAAACATGGGTAAGTGCACCGTTCACAGGTTGTAATATTTACATTTGTTTGTACAACACACAAAGGGTAAAAACATCTGGTTGAGGCACAGTAGTAGCATTCCAAGCAAGTTTGGATTATGGTCAGGGTTATTTTTTAAAGTAAGGTATGGAAATCGGGCCAAAGTTCTCATGCAAACCACCCATGGAATAGGCAGGAGTGGCATGTTATTATGAAAAATGGAAAGTGTCGGGCATATGAACTTTCCGAATATGAAAACTTATTTCCTGACTAACAACAGATTCATAAGGGTCTTAAAGATCCATGCTGTGCAATCCCATTACAGAGGTTATCAAAAACAATATAACTGTACTAATAACTGTAAAACATTGTGGAATCACTAATAAACTGTTCATTGGTCATTGGGATTTACCTTTAATTATTAATTAGCCTTGACTCCGCCCTGTGGCAAGAGATTTGGAGTTAATAGCAACCTATTGTAAAACTGACTTCAAGAGTAATTGACAATATAGTAGCTGTGCTTCAGCTGAGCAAATTAAGGAACTGATATTGTGTAAGTAGCAACCTCTCAAAGGACAATTAGACCATTGTTAACAACCTTATGCTATTGCCAGCTGAAGCTACCTCAGTCACAATGATGGATAAACGGTATTCAGCATTGCTGAACATGTCAATAAACTAATTTAAACTTAAACTTGAAACTTGCTCCAGTAGTTTGGTCGGTCGAATTCAGTTATTACAAACTGATGCTAAGGACTCTAAGGTGAGAAGTTCCGAATACCATCTCCAGTTGGAGGTATTGGAGATTTGCATGAGTTACCAATTCTTCAATTGTTGGTATCAACAAAATAGATACACTCGATGCACCCCATGGGTAAGGGGCTATTGAGCGAATATACATATTCTACATGCTCAATTTCAAGTTGTTACTCTACGATGGTGACACGTTAGTCACATGGCAATCAAGTAAAGTATCCTGTAATAATGTCCTAATCTCCTTTGCCACTGGTGTATCATCTAGTTCAGATCGATGACAACACAGAATAGGTATTGGATCTCAAAGTATTATGAAAGTATGGTTCAATGCTACATCGAATATCGACAGTTACACAAAAAGCTGGAGAAACTCAGCGGGTGCAGCAGCATCTAAGGAGCGAAGGAGAGAGGCGACGTTTCGGGTCGAGACCCTTCTTCAGACCGTCTCGACCCGAAACGTCGCCTATCTCCTTCGATGCTGCTGCACCCGCTGAGTTTCTCCAGCTTTTTGTGTAACCCTCGATTCTCCGGCATCTGCAGTTCCTTCTTTAACACATCGAATATCGACATGTTGGTGCATGTTTATTCACCGATTGCAAAAATATGTGGCACACCAGTGCGGAGAAATACATTCTCGCTACAAAAGGAGGAATGTTCTTTTATGTCTTCCTCCTTTTTTTGCCTCATTAGCCGGGTCTTAAAACAGCCAGCAAGACCTCGCTTGGGTTCGTGCTGTTGGACTGGCTAAGCAGCCATGTTGCCTGCTTCATCAGGCATAATAATACAACGGTATACGGTTATTCCAAAAAACAAAAACTTGCTGGTTCAAACTGTGGTTCAGGAGACCGGCCTTTGCATAATAAAACAATTATTGACTCACACATTTTTGAATGGATTGACTTATGGCTTGGGTTGTCACATCAAGCCATGAATGTGCTCACTGCAGAGTGCAGGGATTGCATCCAAAAAAGCAGTACAATCCTATCGAGGGGATCGGAAGTGATTTTGTTTAAATGTTAATTTTACATTTAATATGGTACAGATTACTGACATTTTCCAGATCATTCTTAAATGGTATTTGACAATAATTCAGATATAGAGACACTACAGCTGCAACAAACGGGAACTACTGTGTCGGGTTCAACCCAGATATCGAGCTGCTAAAAAGATCTTGACACAAGTTTTCCCACTACAAGATTATGCAGTTGGTTATTGAAAATGTGTGAACATTACTTCATCAATGGGTTCCAGCTACATCCTTAGTTATGACACTAATATCAGCACAATGAAGGCAAACATTGCAAACGTTGTGGCTAGATAGGATGGAATTGGCTGCAGGTGCCATTACATTTTACATTCTGATCTACACAAGCAGAGCAGAACAGGGGTGGCATGATTTAAGATCGTTTTTCAGATACCCCATGGTCTCACGTCTATGTTATCAAGGCCACCAGAATCCTAAGTTTGGAATCAGCATTGTTTATTAATCAACAAACAACTACACAAAGGAAGGCCGGTTCAGACTAATTTCAAGGTGACTGCAGCAGGTTCTGGGTTATGCAGGTATTAACAGCGACGATTGTATATCTCATTCCACCAGGTCAGCATTGACGTCAGCGGCCAGGGCAATGGACGTGCCCATCGAGCATATCCTCGCGACTGCAGGATGGTCAACTAAATTGATTTTTAAAAAAATTCTATAGGCCGGTTACTGATCCAGGGTTTGCCCATTCTGTTTGCGTCCACTATAGCCTCCCCAGAGTTACAGGGGTTGCTATTGATTTCTTTATTAACGTAAACCATTAATACATTTGAATCAATATCATGCTAATGCATTTTGATTATTCACTCATCCGGAGTCAATCGATGCAGTGAGACGCCGAGATTTTTGATCTGTGGCATGAAATCACAAAGCTTCGAACACTTCACGGAATCACTCACGTGACTCCGAAGTTAAATAGTAAGATTAAACGAGAACATACCAGTTTGAAGTTTGATCTTGATTTTATGAGGAGTTACGTTGTTGATTACGTGCCCGCCACGCCCAACCCTCCCTCATGAAGATCATCCGGTAGTTTGAGTCACGCATCTTACTATGTCTCTTCGGTGATTGTTATTTGTGATTTCATACCGCTGCTTTGAAGATTTACGCGCATGCGGCATGAACGGGGTTCTTCACGTAATCACCAATGTAACTCCTCATAAAATCAGGATCAAACTTCAAACTGGTAAGTTCTCGTTTAATCTTACTATTAATGGTCTGAAGAACCAGTTTCCATGCTGTATCTTGAATTTTAAACTAAACCTCAACAATCGAGGAAGACCGCATTCATCAGTTATCCTGCATACAGTCAGTCCCTTGCTATTGATACGAAGCAGTGTACTTTCTGTAAACGGAATGTGGATAAAATATATTCTGAATTGCAGTACAAAATGGTTAGTAACCAATTGGGCTAAATGTAAATGAAGCAGCTGCCAAGATATTTCCCATTTTGAGCTTCTGCCCAAGACAAATTTCATCCCTAAACACTTCTTCCATTAACTAATTATTAACATGTTTTTAGTTCATGTTATTTCCACAGGAATTATTCCAATAACATTCTCATGAGCATCGTCATGTGAGGGAAGGAATTCTCTTCCCATTGAACTAACCAATATTTATCCCTCACCAGCAACACTCAATACATCTAAAATAGTAAGATTAAACGAGAACTTACCAGTTTGAAGTTTGATCTTTATTTTATGAGGAGTCGAGTTGAGGGACTACGTGAAGAACCCCGTACAGCCGTTCGTGCGTCAATCTTCAAAGCAACGGTGTGAAATCACAGCAAATAATAACTGAAGTATAATGTAAGATAAAGACTAGAACTACCAGATGAAATCTATGAGGGCTGGGAGCGGAGGGCACGTAGTCCCTCAACTCAACTCCTCATAAAATAAAGATCAAACTTCAAACTGGTAAGTTCTCGTTTAATCTTACTATTTTACTTTGGAGTCACGTGAGTGACTACGTGAAGACTTCAAAGCTCTGTGATTTCATGCCGTGTGAAATGAGTATACACAACCACAGCTGCTTCATTGACAAATGAAGGGAAAACATTCATAATGCATACAGTCATAACATAGATGTAAAACATGCTGATGCTGTTTAAATGAAACAATAATATTTCCATCTCTCACCCAGATGGAACATATAACCAGAACATAAATAGAGTTAACAATACTCCTGGTTCACCAATGGGTCATTGCAGATGTTTGGAGATTCATTCGATGGACCATACTCCAGCCGCAACAATGTGACCCAGCGGAACATAAATACCCTTGCTGCTGATGTTGTAGCAGCCCTGGTGGAATGAGATCTGGAAACAGAATCCATTAGTACATAACACAACTCAGTTTTCCTCATCTGGAATGCCATCAACAATACGTTCTCCCAAATTCTTTGTGACTAACAACATTGCTAGTCCAGAACTCCAAGGCTCTTGATGACCTTGACATATTGTTGTATACATGTGTGCTTACCTTATCAAAGGTCCCCTGCTATGCCTGTGACTATTTTGAGACCTGTCCCCTTCTGGTCTGCTCAAGTATTTATAACATATTATATATTATAATTTACAGACATTATCATCCTGTACCATCACAATTATTTAGCGCCTGAACCTGCTGCACTAAACCAGTGCCAGAAGGATAACTACCTAATAAACTCCAGCCAAATTTAAGGATATAGTTGCTGCCTCCTGGTGAAATAGTGTTCACAAATATCAACATCGCATATGGCATTATACTGGTCCTGGGAACTATGTTGAAGATATCCTACCCCTTGATAACCGGTGTGGACCCGACAGCGAGTCTTGTTTGTTACAGCCAATTCAATGAGGAAGCTCATCGAGCCAATTAATGGCCGTATAACTCCATAAGTAACAGACAATCATTTAGCATGAACTCGAAACATTAGCAATCAATACCATTTCCATGGAACGTAAGCATAACAAACTCTTTCATCTCCTGGAAAATAAATTCAGCCGTTTGGTGCTATGCAAACACTTTGAACACATAGAAGGATAGATGTAACAACCCAAACCTTAGGACAGTTTGTTAGACCTGCAGAACATAAATTTGAGTTTATCATGCAACATCTGATTTCCGAAACCTCAGGCTGAACAAGCAAATTCAAGTTTAAAATAACCAAAAAGGTTATATAATTATTTGCAACAAATCGGGAATCAATTTGCATAATCACACAATAGGAACTTAAAGCCTCTTAATGACTCTATTTGAAACCTCGATTGATGAGACAAAATGGAGGTAGCCATAAAAGACCCACCTGCTCCTTTTGGCGAGAATGTATCTTTCGCCACTGCTATGCCAACTATTTTGCAACCAGTGAAATAAACATGAAACCAACATACATATGTATACACATATACATATATTCATATCAGGTGTTCCATTGAACCAGAATTTCATAATACAGTGCGATTCAACACCAACTCTGTGTTGCCATTACCCACACTTGATGATTCTCCTGTGGCAACAAAATTATGTAACCATTCCAGTGATTCTTTAACCGATTGCACCCTCGTGACTAACATATGCCATCACAATGCATCAACCCGAACATGAGCATGACAATATGCTTATTTGTCCAATCACTCTATAGCCCATACAATGCCCGTAGAGTCTATAAATAGTTGATACTAATAACAGAACTTTTTGGGCAAGTCATGCAAATCTGTTCCATCTCCAAACTCGAGATGATCTTTCAGCTACTTGGTAACTACCTTAAATAGCAACTGTGGTCCGATTTCCGAGCCAGTCTAGCAAGACAATCTTGGTCCTTATACTGAACCTGTCCAATTCTAACCTGCTTGAAAACCAATATTGTACATTTTACATTTACCGTTCAAAGTAGCTGATAATGTCTCAATCATTTGTACTGTATAACTAAGTATACACCTTACCAAACTGCAAGTGGTCCCTTAATTGTAGAGTAGCACAAGTCCAGTGCGTGGAACCTCTGGCCAGCTTTCATGCTGCCAGCAACTTCAGTGAACCGCTACTGCCAAAAGACATGGGATGCATTGTTGCCAAAATTATGAAACCTTGCTTGTTCCAATAGCTTGTGCTTCGCCCTCCAGGTTACACCTATGGAAAAGTCTTACCTGAATAGAGGATTCGGCAGCCAACTGTAATGTCCCCCTCAGAGCGGTGTTCACTGCATATTGTGTTTGGGATGGTAACTTTCTTGCCAGGCATAGACCTCTGGCACATGCCCCGATCTCTTGGGCATGCTCTATGGCTATACCCTCAGACTCGGCGTTAAACTATACCAATCCCACATGCTCACCTCTTACATGAGGGAGCCATAAAGCAGGCCTGCTACAAAGCCCTGCTGACACCATTTCCCATTTAGGCCATTAGCACCAATTTGCAATAGAATAAAAGGTTTACCTAACAACTACTAGAGCAGTAATGAACACTGTTTGTCCATCATCGTGACATTATTAATTTCAGCTGGTGTTAACAATGACCTAGATGGCACTTACTAATTAACCATTTAACAAAATAACTGTTGCACTACTTACACACCTGAATTGCATCTATGCACTTAACAATTAGTCCAACGACTAGAACTGTTTTATACCAACAACTGTTACCAAAGTCTTATTGACTGCAATCTGTTGCCCAGGCCGGCATCATGGCCAATTGAATACCTAAAAGTAAATCCCAACATCCTACAAATCTATTTGATAGGACTTAATCTAACTGGATAGAGGAGCCCAATTTCTCAAATATAGTTTGAGACTAGACAGCGGATTTTAGCACAAGCGCTTTTAAACTGTGTATAGTTTTCTTTGAATACTTTTGTCATCATTCTGTTATATTGCCTTATCCTAACAATGCCTCCTCATCCCCCATGATCACTGTGAATGGGAATACCCTACTAAACTGCTATTCCCATAAAGCAGCCCTAACAAGGTACCCCTGGTGCCCATGAAGCAGCCCTGAACAAAGTAGCTGCTGGCCCGGACTTTCCCATAGCCCAGTATTTGCCGTAGATTTGGCATTCTCATCAAGCAGCCCTGAGCAAAGGTGCTGCTGGCATAACCTCTCCAATAGGCTAGCCTACCATAACTTGGCATTCCCTTAGAGCAGTCCTGAGCAAAGGTACTGCTGGCACCGCCTCTGCAATAGGCTAGCCTGCCATAGTTTGGTATCCCCATGAGCAGCCCTGAGCAAAGGTGCTGCTGGCACAGCCTCTCCAATAGGCTAGCCTGCCATAGCTTGGCATCCCCATGAGCAGTCCTGAGCAAAGGTACTGCTGGCACAGCCTCTCCATCAGGCTAGCCTACCATAGCTTGGCATCCCCATTAGCAGTCCTAAACAAAGGTACTGCTGACACAGCCTTTCCCATAGGCTGGCACTGCCATAACTTGACATTCCCATGAAGCAGCCCTACCCAAAAGTGCTGCTCTCTAAATTAATTCCTAGAGGTGAAATCTCCCAACTTTCCCCAATTGTACTGACTATTTTGTCACATGTCCCCATATCCTGGGGATTATTGTAGTTTGAGAACCCCATAGGTGAATTTCCCCTCACCAGGAATCCATATAAATATAATATATATATATATAAATATATACCCACGGTACCCTCATGGCACGCAGGCTAATGATTTATGTGAATTAACCCAATTACCTGGGGACTACTGTGGTCTGGGAACCACACATATACCTGGGTTTCCCCTGCACTGGGAACCCAGCCTAACCTTTAGGTTTGTTTTAACCCCATGCGCTGGGGACTACTGCGATGTAAACCGCATATATTTGGGTTTCCCCTGCACCGGGAACCCAGCTTAACCATTTAAGCTAGTTTTACCCAATGTCCCCGGGACTACTGCGGTCTAGAACCGCATACGCTTGAGTTTATCCTCCCCGGGAACCCAGGCAGACCGTTCAGGTCCGTTAAGCCCCATCCCCTAGGGACTACTGCGGTCTAAAACCGCACTATTCTCGGGTTTCCCCTACCCGGGAACCCAACGAGTGGAGTCACTGACCACGTTATCAGTGACTCCGATCGTGAACCCGACTTTCCCAGCTCTCCGCTTCCGCGGTCGGACCAGGGTTTTCCCCCAAAGCCCTAGGCTGGTTCCCTCATCGGCTATCGCGAACATCCACTGCAAAAACCCTGGAGGTTCCTGCAGAGACCTAGAACAGGTAAGAAAAATAACACCTGCAACTTTTTTAGACTTACCATGGAGGAGCTGCGCTGCTCCACAGTCGTCTGCACGAAAAACGTCTGACGCAATGACGCACGAACGGCTGTACGGGGTTCTTCACGTAGTCACTCATGTGACTCCGAAGTAAAATTGCTTTACAGCTAGTTATCACATTCCATTTAATGGAAATTGCTATGTGATAACTAGCAGTAAAGCCCTTTGGGATGTATTGAGATTGTGACAAATTTTGCTTTCATTTCCCCCCCCCCCCAAAGCATGCTCAGTTTGCAAGTTAGGGAAACGTATACAATAGAAGCAGGAGTTGGCAATTGGCCCTTCGAGACTGTTCATGGCTAATTGCTCATCTCAAAACTATTTTCCTGCTTGCATTTGTTGATACCCTTTCCATCTAATCCTTGAGGTGCATTTTTAGCAGGGATGGTCTGCTCAAGGCCAACTGTGATACTCAATAAGCCACATTGGACATTTTTATTCTTTAATCTGAAGAAGGGTCTTATCCCCCAATGTCATCTTTTCATGCCCTCCAGAGATTGCTGAGTTACTCCAGCTCTATGTTCTACACAAGATTCCAGGGCATGCAGTTCTTTGGTGCAGTTCATCAAAATTGGTGTAATGTTCCATATTTTTAAGATCGGTTAGAAGACTTGTTTTCCTTCTGTACTTTTGCTGACATACAATTTACAATGCCAATCTTTTCTCAGGTTATTTTTGCATTAGAGATTACTGGGATTAGATCTTGAATTGGATCAGGGCAAATTTACATGGGGCACCAGATAAATAATAGACAATAGGTGCAGGAGTAGGCCATTCGGCACTTCGAGCCAGCACCGCCATTCAATGTGATCATGACTGATCATCCCCAATCAGTACCCCGTTCCTGCCTTCTCCCCTGACTCCGCTATCTTTAAGAGCCCTATCTAGCTCTCTTGAAAGTATCCAGAGAACCGGGCTCCACCCCCCTCGGAGGCAGAGAATTCCACAGACTCACAACTGTGAGAAAAAGTGTTTCTTGCGTCCGTTGTAAATGGCTTATTCTTAAACTGTGGCCCCTGGTTCTGGACTCCCCCAACATCGGGAACATGTTTCCTGCCCTTAAAAATCTTATATGTTTCAATAAGATTCCCTCTCAACCTTCTAAACTCCAGAGTGTACAAGCCCAGCCGCTCCATTCTCTCAGCATATGACGGTCCTGCCATCCTGGGAATTTACCTTGTAAACCTACGCTGCACTCCCTCAATGGCAAGAATGTCCTTCCTCAAATTAGGGGACCAAAACTGCACACAATACTCCACGTGTGGTCTCACTAGGGCCCTGTACAACTGCAGAAGGACCTCTTTGCTCCTATACTCCACTCCTTTTGTTATAAAGACCAACATGCCAATTGCTTTCTTCACTGCCTGCTGTACCTGCATGCTTACTTTCATAGACTGATGAACAAGGAACCCCAGATCCTGCTGTACTTCCCCTTTTCCCAACTTGACGTCATTTGGATAGTAATCTGCCCTCCTGTTTTTGATACCAAAGTGGATAACCTCACATTTATCCACATTAAACTTCATCTGCCATGCATCTGCCCACTCCCCAAACCTGTCCAAGTCACCCTGCATTCTCATAGCATCCTCCTCACTGTTCACACTGCCACCCAGCTTAGTGTCATCTGCAAATTTGCTAATGTTACTTTGAATTCCTTCATCCAAATCATTGTTGTATATTGTAAATAGCTGCGGTCCCAGCACCAAGCCTTGCGGTACCCCACTAGTCACTGCCTGCCATTCTGAAAGAGACCCGTTAATCCCTATTCTTTGTTTCCTGTGTGCCAACCACTTCTCTATCCATGTCAGCACTCTACCTCCTATGTGGGAGATTAGTGGGAATTATTATCAAATGATTTCTGAAAGTCCAGGTGCACTATTACATTCACTGGCTCTCCCTTGTCCATTTTCCTAGTTACTTCCTCAAAAAATTCCAGAAGATTAGTCAAGCTGATTTCCACTTCATAAATCAATGCCGACTCAGACCGATCCTTTTTCTGCTATCCAAATGTGCAGCTCTCTCATCTTTTATAATTGACTCCAGCATCTTCCCCACCACCGATGTCAGGCTAACTGGTCCATAATTCCCTGTTTTCTCTCTCCTGCCTTTCTTAAAAAGTGAGATAACATTAGGTATCCTCCAAACCACAGGAACTGATCCCGAGTCTATAGAACATTGGAAAATTATCACCAATGCATCCACGATTTCTAGTCACTTCCTTAAGTACCCCGGGATGCAGACCATCAGGCCCTGGGGATTTATCAGCCTTCAGCCCTATATTCTGTATATAACTGTAACACTGACACCTCCGATCTACCCTTCTCCCTCTCCAATTGTAGATTAAACCTGACCATAATATGGCCACTACCTCCTAATGGTTCATTATTCTCAAGTTCCTTTATCAAATCCGGTTCATTACATAACACTAAATCCAGAATTGCCTTCTCCCAATACAAGCTGCTCTAAGAATCTATCACAAAGGCACTCTACAAAGTCCCTTTCTTGGGGTCCAGTACCAACCTGATTTTCCCAGTCTACCTGCATGTTGAAATCTCCCATAACAACCATAGCATTACCTTTGCTACATGCCAATTTTAACTCCCGATTCAACTTGCACCCTATGTCCAGGTTACTGTTTGGGGGCCTGGACAAAAAAGGGTATTTTTACCCTTACAATTCCTTAGTTCCATCCATACTGACTCCACGTCTCCTGTTTCAATGTTAACCCTTGCAAGGGACTGAATTTCATTCCTCACCAACAGAGCTACCCCACCCCTCTGCCCACCTGTCTGTCTTTTTGATAGGAGGTATACCCTTGGATATTCAGTTCCCAGCCCTGGCCCTCTTGCAGCCATTTCTCTGTAATTCCCACAACATCATATTTGCCAATTTCTAACCGAGCCTCAAACTCGCCCTTTTTATTTCTTATACTTCACGCATTCATATACAGCACTTTGACCTCCGTATTCACGTCCCCCCTCGCACTTGACCCTGACATTACTCTTTTATCTCTTTATTCCCTACTTTTCCTGTAATTTTTCCTGTACTCACTTCCCCTTCAACTCCATCTTTATACTCCCAATTTGTTAATCCCTCCCCCCCACTATTTAGTTTAAACCCACACGTGTAGCCCTAGCAAACCTGCCTGCCAGAATAGCGGTCCCCCTCCAGTTAAGGTGTAACCCGTCCCTTTTGTACAGGTCACCCCTACCGCAGAAGAGATCCCAGTGGTCTATAAATCAAAATCCTTGCTCCCTGCACCAGCCCCTCAGCCACACATTCAGATCCCCCATCTCCATGTTCCTTCCTCACTAGCACGAGGTACTGGAAGCAATCCAGAGAAAACCATCCTAGAAGTCCTGCTTTTCAGTCTTCTTCCTAACTCTCTGAATACACGTTGGAGAACCTCCTTCCTCTTCTTCCCGATGTTGTTTGTGCCTATGTGCACAACTACTGCCAGCTGTTCACCTCTCTCTCGAATGTTCTGAATTTGGCTCATGACATCCTGAACCCTGGCACCAGGGAGGCAACGGACCATCCTCGCGTCTTGTCTGCCGCCACAGAATCTCCCGTCTGCTTTTCAGACAATCGAGTCACCCACCACTATGGCTCTGCCCGACGTTGGTCTCACCGGTCGAGTCCCATATCTAGGATTGGAGCCACCGACGCTCGGACTGGAAGCATAGTCTCCCCCGACAGCTCACAAGAGGGCATACCTGTTTTCATTAGGCACAGCCACCTGGGTCTTCTGCACTCCACGATTTTCACCCTTTCTCTCAGTCACACACCTTCGTTCTTCCTGTATCCTCAGCATGACTACCTCACAGTAGGTCCTGTCCAGGAAACTCTCGTTTTTTACCGGATGGCCCTGAGGTCATCCAGCTGCTTCTCCAATGCCCCAACATGGTTCTTCAGGAACTGAAGCTGGACGCACTTGCCACAGTTGTAGCAGAGGCTCCATCAGTGTCCCTGGGCTCCCACATTCTGTAAGCATCTGATGTTTTGTTTAAAGTTATGACTGAATTATTTGGATCCAATTCTGTCATCGGGGAGAATAATGCATGACTTATACATTTTTCATGGTGACACATCTCATTAGGGTAATATTCAACATTGTGGATTTGTGTGTTAATTTATATTTCAAGTCATGCCATGTGAGATTTCAGTTTAAAACATACCACCTCCGGTTTAAATTCCATATGGAATATTTTGGAGGACCAGGAAACAAGAAACCAAGAAACTGAATAGTAAAACTTGATTACTTTTCAGTGCTGGCAAGGCTATTTTTATGACTGCTGATTGAAGTTGATTAAATTCCAAATAAATGAAATTTCATGGTAAAAAGAGAATGTTTTCTTTCCTTACAATCCTGCAGTGCAGACATTCTTGCTTTTGTATCTTCTTATTGATCATGAGAACTACGTGCACAGAGGAAAATGCTGTATGTGCCTTGAGGGCGTGTGCGTTTATAGTTACGCAGTTCGTCTTTACATTGTGCATTAAAATAGTTGGTTCTAAAATGCAGTAATTTATCTTAAATATATATGGTCATACTGCAGTCCACTTTTTAAAATATAAAAAATGCATTTTTTCTTCCAACATGTAATAAAACACTCACTATTTTTTTTTAGTGTTATTATTGATTTATTGTAATATTTAAGAATTTGTATATATCTATGGAATTGTTTACAGCACCAAAGGAGGCAATTGGTCATATTGTGCCAAATAGTTTATTAAAGAATATAGAATAATCGCAGGGAGATAGGGAGGTGATAAAGGCTTTTGGCCCACTGGCCACCATCAGTCAGGTAATTGATTGTAGACGTTGGGACGCTATGTTACAGTTGTTCAAGTCATTGGTGATGCAGCACCTAGTTCAGCTTTGTCCACCCTGCTGTAGGAAAGATGCCATTTAACTGGAAAGAGTGCATAGAAGACCTACGAGGATTTTGCCAGGACTCAAGTGCTCGAGCTGCAGGGAGACGTTAGACAGGCTAGGACTTTATCATGGAGTACAGGAGGCTGAGGTTTAATAAACCATAGGTCATGGTGGATAGGATTAATTCACATAGACCTTTTCCGAGGGTAGGGGGAACAAGAACCATAAGACATATATTTAAGATGAGATGGGAAAGATTTAATAGAAACCCGAGGAGCAACTTCTTTTCACACAGAGCATGATGGGCATATGGAACAAACCGCCAGAGGCAGTATTTGAGGCAGGTACGAAAACAACATTTAAATGTTTGGACAGGTATATGGATAGGAAAGGTTTAGAGGGGTGGAGAACTGGCATAGAGGTTGTGTGGCTCTTTTGGTTATTGGTGATTGTGAATACGAGTTGGTGAGTACCATAGGTTTGTGAGTACCATTAATAATAATAACTTTATTACAGACTCAAGGTCCAGACAAGGGGCTACATTACATTAAAAATCCATTGCATATCAAATATCATAAATGTATATAAAATCAAGGTAAATCACATCATAATTTATATATTTTAAAAACCTACAATACTTAGTGTTAAAAATCCAGAGTAAAAGATGATCAATGTCGTACAACGAGACAACGATCCCAGTGTCTCCACAGCTGGGATTCGTAGCGTGTAGTGCTAACCCTAATGTTTGTCAAGGCCACAATAAGCACATTTTTAAGAGTCATTTATCCTGCAAATGAATTTATACATGTGGTGTCTTAGGATAGCTTCTAAAATACTGACTCCTGCAGCCACAAACATATTACTGGCACTACACCATCTTGGTTGCCTTAGCAGTGTTCTCATGGCATCGTTACATGCCACCTTTAGTCTCTGCATACTTGTCTTTAAATAGTTCGACCACAGGTGCGCAGTGTGGAGGGGTGTGCAGTATGCTCTAAATAGCGACATCTTCACCAGATCTGCACATGCACCAAATTTACGCAAGAGGATATTTGCCTGTATATACAGCATGCATCGTTGCCTGTAAATATCCTCATCTGTCATTTGTTCTGTAATAATATGCCCTAGATATTTTATCTTATTACAGACACTAAGATTGTTGTCAGACAATTTAAAATCAGGATATTTTAGGTTTTTATCCTCTTTGGTTCTACAGACCATAACAGCACTCTTACTAGCATTATATTTAATGTCATGTTCCACACCATACACGGAACATGTAGTAAGAAGCTGCTGGAGACCAGCGCTAGATGGCCTAAAGATTACAAGATCATCTGCATACATAATATGGTTCACTAAAATATTACCAATCACGCACCCAGTGTTACAGGCTTTCAATTGTTTAGACAGATCATCAATATATAGATTTAAAAGGACTGGGGACAAAATTCCCCCTTGTCTAACACCATTGCTAACCCCAAATGGGGCCGAGACCCTATTGCCCCATTTTATTTGCATAGTCTGGTGGGCATACCAATAAGCCAGAATTCTAACAATGTATTTAGGCACCCCTCCGACTCATTTTACCAAACAGCTTTCTGTGATTAACACGGTCAAAGGCTTTGGAAGCATCAATAAAGCACATAAGGATTGAAGAGTTTTTGCCCCTATATTTGTTTACAATCTCCTTTATGGCATATATGCATAAATCAGTGCCATGTTTAGCTTTAAAGCCAAACTGGTTATCTGTGGAGTTAACAAACTCATTTATTCTATCCAGCAGAACTCTTTCTAAGACTTTGGACAATATGCTAGCTAAAGCTATGGGCCTGTAATTATTTAGACTGCCTACTTTACCAGCTTTGTCCTTAATAACCAGCACTAACAGGACAGACAACATTGAGTCTGGTAACAAGCCATGAATCATAAAGCCAGTAAAACAAATAGCTAGGAGAGGAGTTATCCTCATACTCGCATACTTAAGATGTTCAACAGAGATATGATCCAAGCCACTTGCTTTGTTGTTGGACAGCTTGTTCATGGCATGATACACCTCATGTGACATAATCACCATGGAGTCATTACTCTCAATATTGTCCACCCTATACAAGTCACCTTGGACACAGTTGAATAAAGTGCTATAATGTTGTCGCCATAACTCCGCGATATTAGCTGTTTGAGATTCCATCTACAGCACATGGTAGAGATGTTTTGCAACTGCTAAGAGCTCTCACTTCCTTCCACAAATCTGTAGCATTGTTACTTAGCAGCTTCTTAGCCATGGAATCAGCCCTCATAGCTTGCTTATTTTTACAGATGAAGCGAACAGCATACTTATACCTTGCATTCGTGAGCTTCTTGTGCTCAAACACAGGCCCCTGTCTGGGTCTACCTGCCATAGCCCATGCTTTGGTGGCTTCACGGGCTTCAGTATGATACTCAGCTACATACTTATTCCAGCCAGGTCTGATGTTATGCGTCTTATTTTTATGCTTGCAGTAGGGCTTACTGCCTACATATAAGGCGCTTACTATATCATTATATATGGAGCAGATATCTCTCCTATGCTTCATATCTTTACAATTAACAATACTACATGTTATTGCATCTTTAGGTAGATGAATATTGCTTAAGGATTTATCTGTATGGGCATAATAGGCTATGATGTCTTCCTTTGTTAGCGTTGACCAGTCCAGCTTTTCTGTTTTAAAGCTATTTCTATCTCTGGATACCACAGGTCTGTGTTCAACATTTATTGTTACAGCAACAGGTATATGATCAGTCATTGCTGCCCCGTATAGAATGCTCATACACCCCAATGAGGCATGTGCATCAGCTGTACTAATACAGTGGTCCAGCCATGATGTGGTGTGCCAGGTCTCACTAATATAAGTATAGCTATCTGTAGGTAAAAACACTTTTCTTGACAATATTAAATTATTATCTTGACAGAACTGAGCCATATGATTGGCAAATAATGAGTTTCTATCTGAGATATCTGCATTCATATCCCCAATTATATATACACTACAATAATTATTGTTTTGAATGAAATAGATGAAAGCAAGTCTATTTAAATATTCATCCTCATTCTGATGGCATTCATAGGGTGTATATACATTCAGGATAACAAACTCCTTATTGTTGTGAGTAAAGTGTATGGCAATGCACCAGTCAACATCAACATATGTTTACTGTTTGAGCACTAATAGTTCTGGTCAAACCTGGAATTATAGATTATCCAGAACCTCAACGTAAAGGCTATTATAGTTTTATTTTTATACCTATTTTTTTAGGTAGGGCTTGTTTTGCCATCCCCTCCATGTGTCCTTTGAAAGAATGCAGAGAGTATTTATGAGGATGTTGTCAGGACTTGAGAGCCTGAGCTATAGGGTGAGGTTGGACAGGCAAGGACTTTATTCCTTTGCGTGTAAGAGGTTGAGGGGTGATCGTATAGAGATGTATAAAATCATGAGGGAATTGATAAGGTGAATGCAGAGTCTTTTACTCAGGGGAGGGACATCAAAAAACAAAATACATTGGTTTAAGGTGAGAGGGGAAAGATTTAATAGGAACCACCTTTTTCATTCAAAGGTCGGTGGGTATATGGAGCGAGCTGCCAGTAGATGCAGCTGAGGCAGGTACTATAACAACATTTAAAAGATACTTGGGCAGGTACATGGATAGGGAAGGTTTAGGGGGATGTGTTCCAACATGGGCAAACTAGTTTAGATGGGGCATCTTGGCCAGCATGAAAGTTGGGTCGAAGGGCCTTTTTTTCTATGCTGTATGACTCCACAGTTCTATGACTCTCATTTGCCCTTCATCATTTCATTTCAATAGCAAAATACTATTTTTGGAGGAATCTACCTGGCTCTGTGCCACTTAGCTGACTTATTTCTGACCACACATTCTGGTCCACTTTGTTCAATTACTTAAGCTGTGGTGATTGATGTCAGAAGCTAGCAATATCCTTAGAATCATTTGCTGGTGCCTTGATGGTACAGGACAGTCCCAGATAATCTCAGATTCCAGGACGTTTTCCAGCATTTTCCTGGACTGCTCTTTCACTATTCAACCAACCCATATATATGGAAATTATCTTGGTGAGATACACATGAGCTTGATGGGTTGAAAAATGTATGTTGAGTCTGGGGTTTACTTTCAGAAACAAAAGTCATTATTACAAACTGGCCAAATTTTGGAGACACACGTCCTCAGGCAGATGCTGTCCTAACCTAGGGCAGATGCTCACAGATACAAAGCATTCATTGCATTTTATACTTTCCCATATGCATATTTCTCCTCCCCTGGATTCTGTGAAGCGGTTGCTGGCAGTATCCAGGCGCGTACTCCCGTAGAAAACAGACTCAAAGTGCTGAAGTAACTCAGTGGGTCAGGCAGCAGCTCTAGAGAAGATGAATAGGTGATGTTTTGGGTCAGGGTACTTCTTCAGACTAATTGTATTACCACAAATACATCTGGTTGGAATCTTTCAACCATATTCACCATTACTTGATGACCTTAAGTTGAAATTTGTAAACTGTAAGGAACCCTATTTTGAAGCAAAGATTAACTGAATCCTAGAACTATCTTCTCCATATTGCTAATCATGGGCAAGGCTTTTGTTGCTAGGAGTATTGATGGAGACAAATCAAAGGTAGATCATGAATTTTAGATGGAGATTAGCTGTGATGTAATTAATTGGAGAAACAGGATAAAAAGTCAAAACAGCTCTCTCCTGTTCTTTTGTTCAATGCTAGGCTCTGATGACAAAATAGCAAAAGCAATCTGGATATGCTCAGATGACTATTGCAGTACTTGGCTTTCTCTTCAAAGAATTTGAAAGAAATTTGAAAGAAAGAAGTTTGTTCTGCTGTCTAGACATTGGCATTTCACTTGGTTGAAATTGTGCATGTGTGACTATGATTTAAAAAAAGCAAAGTTTCATGCTTCTTTACCAAATACTCACAAGCTTCTCTCGTTCGCATACTGCTGTCCTGTCCAGCTGACAATTATTTCATATAGATTTGTGGTTCAGATGCCTCTTTTTCTGTGGCACTGCCTATACATGCTTTAGTCATTGGGAGTTGTGTGTGTGTGCGCGCATGTGTGAGAGAAAAGATAAACCGGAAGTTTAAATAATATATAGGCTAAAGGAGCCTGTTATTTGTGCATATATTGTTACTTTCATAACTGGTTTCAAAATTATGTTCTGTTCAATTGCATTTCAGAGTTGCATTTCAGAAAGGGGAGATTTGCTTGAGCCACTTGGAAAGGTTTAAACTAGTTTGGCAGATTGGGAAACCTAATTGATAGGAACATGGACCCCTTCTTCAGGGTCCCGACCGAAACATGTTCTCCAGAGATGATGCTCGACTTGCTGAGTTACTCCAGCACTTTGTGTATTTTTATGTAAACTGTGGGTATCTGCAGTTCCTTGTTTCTACATTTTACTGATCCATTGCAAAATCTCCTCGAGGTATGCCTACTCTGAGGAGGTTCTCCTCCTTTCTCCAATTCAAGTTCCATGAGACCCTCGCTCACTGCTGCTCCTCTGTGATTCCTGCTGCTCTGTGATAAGTTTTCTCCTGAAGGAGGGTCTGTTACAAGGGAATCTGACAAGCAGAACAGAAAACGGCTCACTCGTCTGTTTGTTTACAAATCAGTTTTATTGGCAAGAGAGAACAAAACAATATTTGTCTTGGTATGCGAGAGGTCCGGTTTACACCAATACATCTCTCTCTACCTTCGTATGTGACGCCGATCGCAACTCAGCCCGTCGGTGAACCCTTCTCGTACACAAACTAACTAATGGGTTCCTGGCGCCTGCCTTTATACAGGTAAGAAATCAGCCATTGAAATTACCGCCGGTAAGTCCTGGCCAATATAACTGCTGCCAAATTGAAGCTATAACCAATGGCAGGGGACTGCTTCTGAACGAAGCCCGCCCCCCCCCCCCCCCCCGGGAACAAAGAGCTATCAGCCGCAGACTGGTGTATAAAAGCAATACATTGCGATACAGACTTGGCATGCAAATCAATACATACGGCGCTACAAACTTGGCACGCAAAGCAAATCACACAGCGCTGCCGGTTTGGCGTGCAAACATTTAAACAGATGCTGTTGGCTTAGCGCGTGAGAATTTAATCAAAGATCTGTCGGCCAAAGATCCTATAGCAAGCTAGATAGATCACTCGACAAAAAAGACATAGTACGGTCATGGCAGATTCATGGGTAATTTTCGGCCCCATTTCCGTAACCGGCTTCCGTCCCTGCACCAAAGATCTCATAGGATACTAGTGCGGAGATGGAAGCCGTTTACGGAAACATCCTCATAAAAATAAAATTTGGTACAAATCTTCTCCTCATTTTCAGAATTTTAATTTATTAACACAAACTGTTCCCCCGCAACGTTGATTACACTGCAAGTCGGGTTGAGTCGGGTCACTGAAATGGATGAAAAAAAAGGGCCCACGTTCTGTTCCGTTGCGTACTAAACTTCAGCCCATTGTATTTAGAAGGAGTAATCTATCTTGCTCCGCTATAGGATCTTTGCTGTCGGCTGCAGTGCTATGGGTTCTAAATATAGCGCTACTGGCCACAGCGCTAGTGGGTTTAAATATGGGCAAAATTCTCATATAACAGGGTCCCAGCCTGAAATGTCACCTATCCATGTTCTCCAGGGTTGGTGCTTGACCTGCTGAGTTACTCCAGTACTTTTCTGCATGTCTTTTTTATGAGTTAAAGTACGTTCTGTGCAGAGGCTGGTCAGGGGCAAGTCAGGGTGCAAGGAAAGCCAATGACAGGTAAAGCAGATCTAAGAATGTAGGCCCAGAATCTGTTGAAAGTATCCAGCTATGAAAAAAACGATTGCATTTTTCATTAATGGATGAGCAAATCGACAAAATAGAAGTAAAATATTTGGATGACAAGGAGAATGGGGCCAGGAAATCTTGATTACCACTATAGAGGCGATGAAAATTAAATTTAAAATTACATTTTAATTAGATTTTAATTAAAATTGAAATCAAGATTAAAATTACAAATATCTGGATATACTGGACATCTGAACCAACACCAAAATAGACTGAAAATAGCAGGTCAGACAATACTTGTGGAAAGAGAAACAAGTTCTGATGAAAGGAGATACAAGAAATTCCTCTACAACATTTTGAATCTTGGACTTTGTCTTTGGAAGTGTTACACTTGATCAGAACTGTTATGCTACAATGCTGATAACTACATTCTGCACTCTGTATCTTTCCCTTCACTCTACCTAATGTACTTGAGTTTGGCTTAATTGTATGGTATGATCTGATTTGATTGGATAACATGCAAACAAATCTTTTCACTGTACCTCGGCACATAAACCTAAACCAAAATCTAAATTGCGGATGCTGTAATGTGGAGTTAAAAACAAACTGCTGAAGTACTCAGCAAGTCAGGTAGCATCTGTTGACACAGAGAGATGCCTGGCGCTTCGGTTAGGTTCTGATGCAGAGTTTGGCCCCAAAACATCCTTCTGCCTTCACAGATGATGCTGATCTGCTGAGTTCTTCCAGCAGTTTGTTTTATTCTTCTGATGAAAGAACTCGAACATGAAACGATAGCTCTGTTTACTGTCTGCTTGTGCTGCCTGATCTGTTGAGTATTTCCAGCCTAATCTGTTTTTATTTTACTTTGGACACAATGCTGGCTTCTCTACACAGGCTTGGCAGTAATCCATCACACAACACTTACTGGTGCAGGTAACCTCTGCGATGGAGGCATAGACAAGAGTCATATAATGTGTTTTGGTCTCTTTGCATTCTTACCCTGATCTAGATTAGAGGTCTAGTCTCTGCCATGGTGTTGCATCTTGCGCATTAAAAAGGATTAGTAAAATGCCACCGGCTTAATTGCCTTGATTTGAGAGGTGCAATGCATGATGAGATAACTGTTTTAATTGAGCAGTGTACTACCATTTGGTAGCACGTTGATGCTGTCAGTAGATACACAGATCCTATCCATGACCAAGATTACAGGTCTTTACAAGGGATGCCATGCCTATGCAGTAGCTGTTCTGCATAAACTAAGATATTCTACACAAGAGCTGATTGTGCTCCTGCATAAACAGAGATTCCACACGTAAACAGAAAACCCATCTAAAGGAATAGAGATATGGTACATGCGAACTCAATTTCTTACGAAGACCAGAAATATATTCTCCAATGTGCACACTTTTCATTGTGAGCAGAATCCTGTTGAAATTGTACAGACAACCGACTCCAGATAAAAGAGTGAAGGTAGCAGCAACTATACAGCTGTAGAAGGTGGAAAGTTAGGCAGGAACTATACATATGTGGAAGATAGCAGGGACCATACACCTGAAGGTAGCAGGGACTGTACACCTGAAGAATGTAGCAGGAACTATACTTTTTTTTTAAATTTCAAAATAGACTTTATTCAAGTAATAAATATTTACAATACATCAACCGTGCGAAAATCCATCCGACATTTTCGGCGGCTATACAAATTGTTCCATGCAGTCTATACACATTTTTCAAATTTCGCGAATCGATCCCCCACCCGTGCAACTCATGTGGCCCCCCGGCATGGGATACCTTCCCTTATTTTGAGGGGCGTCTCCACCATACTGTGCCTCCCATGTCCAGCAGCGGAAGGACCTTAGACTGTGGCCCTCCCCCACCGAGCCTTGGCGCTGGCTGCACTGAGTTTCAGTGCGTCCCTCAGCACGTACTCCTGCAGTCTGCAGTGGGCCAGTCGGCAACATTCCCCGACGGACATCTCGCTCTGCTGGGTGGTGAACAACGCTCGGGCAGACCAGAGAGCGTCTTTCACCGAGTTGATAACCCTCCAGCAGCACTTGATGTCAGTCTCTGAATGTGTCCCTGGGAACAGTCCGTAAATCACAGAGTCCTCTGTGACAGAGCTGTTTGGAATAAAGCGTACCAGGGACCCTTGCATTTTCCTCAAGACTCTTTGGGCAAATCCACACTCTGCAAAGAGGTGGGCAACCATCTCCACTCCATAGCAGCCGTCCCGAGGGCAGTGTGCGCTGGTAGTGAGGTTCCGACGGTGCAGGAAGGGTCTGACTGGGAGGGCTCCCCTCACCGCCAGCCAAGCCAGGTCTTGGTGCTTGTTGGTGAGTTCTGGCGATGAAGCATTTTGCCAGACAAGCTGGGCAGTCTGCTCAGGGAACCACGCCACCGGGTCCATCGAGTCCTTTCCCTGCAGGACATTCTGTGCTGACCACTGCCCAATGGACATGTGGTCAAAGGTGTTGGTCCGGAAGAACCTTTCCACAGACGACAGATGGGGCGGCAGTGTCCAGCTGACTGGCACCTTGCGTGGCATCTGCGCCAGGCCCATCCTTCGCAACACCGGGGACAGGTAGAACCTCAGCAGGTAGTGACATTTGGTGCCCACGTGCCTGATGCAGCCATACACGAAGGTGGTCATCAGGATGAGGGCGACGTTGGGCACGCTTTTACCCCCGTTGTCCGCTGACTTGTACATTGTGGCCCGTCGCACACGGTCCATCCTCGACCCCTAGATGAACTGGAAGATGGCCCGGGTGATCCCTGTGGCGTAGGAAGGAGGGACAGGCCACACCTGTGCCAAGTACAGCAGGCCCGAGAGCACCTCACACCTGATGACCAAATTCTTTCCCGTTATGGAGAGGGAGCGTTGCCTCCACAGCTCCAGCTTCTTCCCCACCCTGGCTATCCGCTCCAGCCAATTCTTGTTACACGCCTCAGCCCCCCCCGAACCAGATCCCCAGCACCTTCAAGAAGCAGGAACTATACACCTGTGGAAGATAGAAGGTAGCAGGGACTGTACATCTGTAGAAGGTATCAGGGGAAACCAGGGGACTATACACCTGTGAAACCAGGTCTGTCAGCCAGGTTGACTTTAGGGCAAGATGTTGAAATAATGATAATATAGTAAAAGTCGACAGATCTCTGCGCCATTGTCAATCCTGCCTCCTGAGAGTTTACTGAGCGTGTAGGTTCAATATATTTAAATTTTATTCACATGGCATTCATTCATTTCCCTCTATAGGTTTCCAATAATGTACCTTAAATTGGCCCAGGAGAGCAGTCAGAAGCTGGCCTATCTAGCGCAGGAGCTTTACGCAGGATATCAAGGGCATCTGTGTAAACTCAATGGTTAGTAGTCTTCTAAAAGCTGGATCACAGCCGCAGTACTAGGACCACTAAACCTCATATGAATCAGTGAAATGGGTAAGGCACTGGAATATTTTAATTTACTGAAGTATGTTTCCATGATTGTATGTTTTGATTTGGCATTATTAAGACAATAACATTGAAAAACATTCATTTAGTGCTAGTATCATACTTTATAATAGTAAGATTAAATGAGAACTTACCAGTTTGAAGTTTGATCTTTATTTTATGAGGAGTCGAGTTGAGGGACTACGTGAAGAACCCCGTACAGCCGTTCGTGCGTCAATCTTCAAAGCAACGGTGTGAAATCACAGCAAATAGTAACTAAAGTATAATGGTAAGATAACAAAGACTAGAACTACCAGATGAAATGTATGAGGGCTGGGAGCGGAGGGCATGTAGTCCCTCAACTCCTCATAAAATAAAGATCAAACTTCAAACTGGTAAGTTCTCGTTTAATCTTACTATTTTACTTCAGTCACGCGAGTGAATACGTGAGGACTTCAAAGCTCTGTGAAATTAGTATACACAACCACAGCTGCTTCATTGACAAATGAAGGGAAAACATTCATAATGCATACAGTCATAACAGATGTAAAACATGCTGATGCTGTTTAAATGAAACAATAATATTTCCATCTCTCACCCAGATGGAAAATATAACCAGAACATAAATGGAGTTAACAAATACTCCTGGTTCACCAATGGGTCATTACAGATGTTTGGAGAGTCATTCGATGGACCATGCTCCAGCCGCAACAATGCGACCCAGCGGAACATAAATACCCTTGCTGCTGATGTTGTAGCAGCCCTGGTGGAATGAGATCTGGAAACAGAATCCATTAGTACATAACACAACTCCGTTTTCCTCATCTGGAATGCCCTGAACAATAAGTTCTCCCAAATTCTTTGTGACTAACAACATTGCTAGTCCAGAATTCCAAGGCTCTTGATGACCTTGACACATTGTTGTATACATGTGTGCTTACCTTATCAAAGGTCCCCTGGTATGCCTGTGACTATTTTGAGACGTGACCCCCTTCTGGTCTGCTCAAGTATTTATAACATAATATTATAATTTACAGACGTTATCATCCTGTACCATCACAATTATTTAGCGACTGAACCTGCTGCACTAAACCAGTGCCAGAAGGATAACTACCTAATAAACTCCAGCCAAATTTAAGGATATAGTTGCTGCCTCCTGGTGAAATAGTGTTCACAAATATCAACATCGCATATGGCATTATACTGGTCCTGGGACCCATGTTGAAGATATCCTACCCCTTGATAACCGGTGTGGACCTGACAGAGCGAGTCTTGTTTGCTACAGCCAATTCAATGAGGAAGCTCATCGAGCCAATTAATGGCCATATAACTCCATAATTAACAGACAATCATTTAGCATGAACTCGAAACATTAGCACTCAATACCAGTTTCCATGGAACATAAGCATAACAAACTCTTTCACCTCCTGGAAAAGAAAATTCAGCCTTTTGGTGCTATGCAAACACTTTGAACACATAGAAGAATAGATGTAACAACCCAAATCTTAGGGCAGTTTGTTAAACCTGCAGAACATAAATTTGAGTTTATCATGCAACATCTGATTTCTGAAGCCTCAGGCTGAACAAGCAAATTCAATTTTAAAATAACCAATAAGGTTATATAATTATTCGCAACAAATCGGGAATCAATTTGCATAATCACACAATAGGAACTTAAAGCCTCTTAATGACTTTATTTGAAGCCTCGATTGATGAGACAAAATGGAGGTAGCCATAAAAGACCCTCTTCCTTTTGGCGAGAATGTATCTTTCGCCACTGCTATGCCAAATATTTTGCAACCAGTGAAATAAACATGAAACCAACATACATACATATATTTATATTAGGTGTTCCATTTAACCAGAATTTCATAATACAGTGCGATTCAACACCAACTCTGTGTTGCCATTACCCACACTTGATGATTCTCCTGTGGCAACAAAAGTATGTAACCATTCCAGTGGTTCCTTGTGACTAACATATGCCATCATCACAATGCATCAACCTGAACATGAACATGACAATATGCTTATTTGTCCAATCACTCTATAACCCATACAATGCCCGTAGAGTCTATAGATAGTTGATACTAATAACAGAAATGTTTTGGCAAGTCATGCAAATCTGTTCCATCTCCAAACTCGAGATGATACTTGAGCTACTTGGTAACCACCTTGGCAACTGTGGCCCAATTTCCGAGCCAGTCTAGCAAGACAATCTTGGTCCTTATACTAGAAACATAGAAATTAGGTGCAGGAGTAGGCCATTCGGCCCTTCGAGCCTGCACCGCCATTCAATATGATCATGGCTGATCATCCAACTCAGTATCCCGTACCTGCCTTCTCTCCATACCCTCTGATCCCCTTAGCCACAAGGGCCACATCTAACTCCCTCTTAAATATAGCCAATGAACTGGCCTCAACTACCCTCTGTGGCAGAGAGTTCCAGAGACCCACCACTCTGTGTGAAAAAAGTCCTTCTCATCTCAGTCCTAAAGGATTTCCCCCTTATCCTTAAGCTGTGACCCCTTGTCCTGGACCTCCCCAACATCAGGAACAATCTTCCTGCACCTAGCCTGTCCAACCCCTTAAGAATTTTGTAGGTTTCTATAAGATCCCCTCTCAATCTCCTAAATTCTAGAGAGTATAAACCGAGTCTATCCAGTCTTTCTTCATAAGACAGTCCTGACATCCCAGGAATCAGTCTGGTGAACCTTCTCTGCACTCCCTCTATGGCAATAATGTCCTTCCTCAGATTTGGAGACCAGAACTGTACGCAATACTCCAGGTGTGGCCTCACCAAGACCCCATACAACTGAAGTAGAACCTCCCTGCTCCTATACTCAAATCCTTTTGCTATGAAAGCTAACATACCATTCGCTTTCTTCACTGCCTGCTGTACCTGCATGCCTACTTTCAATGACTGGTGTACCATGACACCCAGGTCTCGCTGCATCTCCCCTTATCCTAATCGGCCTCCATTTAGATAGTAGTCTGTTTTCCTATTTTTGCCACCAAAGTGGATAACCTCACATTTATCCACATTATACTGCATCTGCCAAACATTTGCCCACTCACCCAGCCTATCCAAGTCACCTTGCAGTCTCCTAGCATCCTCCTCACAGCTAACACTGCCCCCCAGCTTAGTGTCATCCACAAACTTGGAGATATTGCCTTCAATTCCCTCATCCAGATCATTAATGTATATTGTAAATAGCTGGGGTCCCAGCACTGAGCCTTGCGGTACCCCACTAGTCACTGCCTGCCATTGTGAAAACAACCCGTTTACTCCTACTCTTTGCCCGCCAGTTCTCTATTCACATCAATACTGAACCCCCAATGCCGTATGCTTTAAGTTTATATACTAATCACTTATGTGGGACCTTGTCAAAAGCCTTCTGGAAGTCCAGATACACCACATCCACTGGTTCTCCCCTATCCACGCTACTAGTTACATCCTCGAAAAATTCCACAAGATTATTCAGACATGATTTACCTTTCATAAATCCATGCTGACTTTGTCCAATGATTTAACCACTTTCCAAATGTGCTGCTATCCCATCTTTAATAACTGACTCTAGCAGTTTCCCCACTACCGATGTTAGACTAACTGGTCTGTAATTCCCCGTTTTCTCTCTCCCCCCCCCTTCTTAAAAAGAGGGGTTACGTTTGCTACCCACCAATCCTCAGGAACTACTCCAGAATCTAAAGAGTTTTGAAAGATTATCACTAATGCATCCACTATTTCCGGAGCTACTTCCTTAAGTACTCTGGGATGCAGCCTATCTGGCCCTGGGGATTTATCGGCCTTTAATCCATTCAATTTACCCAATACCACTTCCTGACTAACCTGGATTTCACTCAAGTACTCCTTTGACCCGCGGTCCCCTGCTATTTTCGGCAGATTATTTATGTCTTCCTTAGTGAAGACGGAACCAAAGTAGTTATTCAATTGGTCCACCATATCCTTGTTCCCCATGATCAACTCACCTGTTTCTGACTGCAAGGGACCTACATTTGTTTTAACTAATCTCTTTCTCTTCACATATCTATAAAAAAAACCTGCCCAATACTGAACCTGCCCAATTCTAACCTGCTTGAAAAACTAATATTGTACATTTTACATTTACCGTTCAAAGTAGCTGATAATGTCTCAATCATTTGTAATGTATAACTAAGTATACACCTTACCAAACTGGTCCCTTAATTGACCAAAGTGGTCCCTTAATTGTAGAGTAGCACAGGTACAGTGCATGGAACCTCTGGCCAGCTTTCATGCTGCCATCAGTGAACCGCTACTGCCAATAAAGACATGGGATGCATTGTCACCGAAATTATGAAACCTTGCTCGTTCCAATAGCTTGTGCTTCGCCCTCCAGGTTACACCTATGGAAAAGTCTTACCTGAATAGAAGATTCGGCAGCCAACTGTAATGTCCCCCTGAGAGCAGTGTTCACTGCATGTGTGTTTGGGATGGTAACTTTCTTGCCAGGCATAGACCTCTGGCACATGCCCTGATCTCTAGGGCATGCTCTATGGCTATACCCTCAGACTCGGCGTTAAACTATACCAATCCCACATGCTCTCCTCTTACATGAGGGAGCCATAAAGCAGGCCTGCTACAAAGCCCTGCTGACACAATTTCCCATTTAGGGCCATTAGCACCAATTTGCAATAGAATGAAAGATTTACCTAACAATTACTGGAGCAGTAAGAACACTGTCCATCATCGTGACTTTATTAATTTCAGCTGGTGTTAACGATGACCTAGATGGCACTTAATAATTAACCATTTAACAAAATAACTGTTGCTCTACTTACACACCAGAATTGCATCTATACAATTAACAATTAGTCCAACGACTAGAACTGTTTTATACCAACAACTGTTACCAAAGTCTTATTGCCTGCAATCTGTTGCCCAGGCCGGCATCATGGCCAATTGAATACCTAAAAGTAAATCCCAACATCCTACAAATCTATTTGATAGGAACTTAATCTAACTGGATAGAGGAGCCAAATTTCTCAAATATAGTTTGAGACTTAACAGTGGATTTTAGCACATATCTAACCAGCGCTTTTTAAAACTGTGAATAGTTTTCTTTGAATGCTTTTTTGTCATCATTCTGTTATATTGCCTTATCCTAACAATACCTCCTCATCCCCCATGATCACTGTAAATGGAAATACCCTACTAAACTGCTATTCCCATAAAGCAACCCTAACAAGGTACCGCTGGCGCCCATGAAGCAGCCCTGAACAAAGGTGCTGCTGGCACGGACTTTCCCATAGGCCAGCATTTGCCATAGATTTGGCATTCTCATCAAGCAGCCCTGAGCAAAGGTGCTGCTGGCATAACCTCTCCAATAGGCTAGCCTACCATAACCTGGCATTCCCTTGGAGCAGTCCTGAGCAAAGGTACTGCTCACACCGCCTCTGCAATAGGCTAGCCTGCCATAGTTTGGTATCCCCATGAGCAGCCCTGAGCAAAGGTGCTGCTGGCACAGCCTCTCCAATAGGCTAGCCTGCCATAGCTTGGCATCCCCATGAGCAGTCCTGAGCAAAGGTACTGCTGGCACAGCCTCTCCATCAGGCTAGCCTGCCATAGCTTGGCATCCCCATGAGCAGTCCTAAACAAAGGTACTGTTGGCACAGCCTTTGCCATAGGCTGGCACTGCCATAACTTGGCATTCCCATGAAGCAGCCCTACCGAAAGATGCTGCTCTCTAAATTAATTCCCAGAGGTGAAATCTCCCAACTTTCCCAAGTGTACTGACTATTTTTGTCAGTTGTCCCCATATCCTGGGGATTATTGTAGTTTGGGAACCCCATAGGTGAATTTCCCCTCCCCAGGAATCCATATAAATATATACCCGCAGTACCCTCCTGGCACGCAGGCTAATCATTTATGTGAATTAACCCCATTTCCTGGGGACTACTGTCATCTGGGAACCATATATACTTGGGTTTCCCCTGCACCGGGAACCCAGGCTGACCGTTTAGGTTAGTTTTAACCCCATGTCCTGGGGACAACTGCGGTCTAGAACCGCATATACTTGGGTTTCCCCTCCACCGGGAACCCAGGCTGACCGTTCAGGTCCATTAAGCCCCATCCCCTAGGGACTACTGTGGTCTAAAACCGCACTATTCTCGCGTTTCCCCTCCCCGGGAACCCAACATGTGGAGTCACTGACCGCGTTATCAGTGACTCCGATCACGAACCCGACTTTCGCCAGCTCTCCGCTTCCGCGGTCGGACCAGGGTTTTCCCCCAAAGCCCTAGGCTGGTTCCCTCGTCGGCCATCGCGAACATCCTGCAAAAACCCCGGAGGTTCCTGCAGGAGACCTAGAACAGATACGAAAATAGCACTTACCTGAAACTTTTTTAGACTTACCGTTGAAGGAGCTGCGCTGCTCCACAGTCGTCTGCATGAAAGCGTCTGACGCAATGACGCACGAACGGCTGTACGGGGTTCTTCACGTAGTCACTCACGTGACTCCGAAGTAAAATACAGAGATATGTCACACCCTTGTGGCAGCTACTAGTCCTTGCTGCAAAGCCTGCCCTGCCTCGTGGCTGAAAGATTATGAATGTCATGTGTGTCATGTGAATGTCTAAAAGTTAAACCTTGATTTGTGTCTGAATATTAATTGGACACTATACCTTTAAAAGCTTTAAGATATTTGCAGTGGTTCAATATTTACATATTTAAACTCACGATACACCAGCCATTTTGTTCTGCATTGTATGCATCTGAATCCTCTCCTCCACCCTAATGTAATGTTGATCAGAGTTATATTTATCCCTGTTTGTTCATGAGAGCAAACAATGTTTGGATTTACAGAACTGAGCTGATGCAAGGTAAGTATGGTATGTGCATAGAACACTATGTGGTTAAGCAAAGTACCACTCATCAAGAAATACAGATCATCTGTCTCAATGCCATTGACATTCTTATTATAGAATATTATATTATATTATATATAATTCATTATATATATTATATATATAATATAATATTATATATATATATAATATATTATATTGTATATCTATTATATTGCCCCCACTACCCCCACATCAGTCTGAAGAAGGGTCTCGACCCGAAATGTCCCCTATTCCTTCGCTCCATAGATGCTGAGTTTCTCCAGCATTTTTATCTATCTTCTTATTATATATGGGCCTGCAAAACAGAATGTGAAATGATTTTCAGTTTTATGTTTTTCAAATTGATTATCAATGAAATGTGTTATTCTTGAGGATTGTAATATCGAGAGAGCTGCTTTGCTTGGATTGAGGCTATGATTTGACAGGCTCCTTATGAAAGGTGTACAAAGGATGCAGATGCTGAAATTTGTGATATTTTTTGCTTCTAGTGAAAGGAATCAAGGACTCTTCTTTGATGTAAATGCTTATTCCTCTAATATCTAATCCTTTACGATAATCTCCAACACTGGTGCTCACGAGGATATGTTCTCAACACCTTCCACACTTCTTATAATTTTGTGACTTTACAGCCAGATACTAATCCAACTCAATTTACAAGTTCATCGTGACACCATGTAGACTGGATATCAAACAATGATGCGACAGAGTACAGGAAGGAGATTGATAAACTCCTAACTTGGTGCAAAGACAACAATCTTTCCCTCAATATCAGGAAGACATTGGTGGTACGGTAGCATAGTGGTAGAGCTACTGCTTTACTGCCCCAGAGACACGGGTTCAATCCTGACTAAGGGTGCTGCCTGTACGGAGTTTGTACATTCTCCCTGTGACCTGCGTGGGTTTTCCCTGAGATCTTCGGTTTCCTCCTGCACTCTAAAGACGTCCAAGTTTGTAGGTTCAGTGGCTTGGTGTAAAATGTAAAATTGTTCCTAGTGTGTGTAGGGTAGTGCTAATGTGCAGGGAGTGCTGGTCGGTGTGGACTTGGTGCGCTGAAGGGCCTCTTTCTGCGCTGTATCTCTAAATTAAACAAGATTGTGATTGACTTCAGGAAGCAAAGCAGTACACACACTCTGGTATACGTTGACGGCACCAAAGTAGAGATGGTCGAAGGCTTCAAGTTCTTAGGAATACATATCATCAACAATTTGTCCTGGACCATCCACATCGAAGCTATGGCCAAGAAATAGAGGCCTTTGTAATAGAGCTTAGGATGTTTGGCATGTCCCCAACAACCCTCACCAACTTTTACAGATGTGCCATATGAAGCATTTTATCAGGATGCATCACAACATGATTTGGGAACAGCTCTATCCAAGACCGCAAGAAATTGCAGAGCGTTGTGGACGTAGCCCAGACTAATCTCCCTTCCATTGCCTCCATCTACATTTGACGCTGCCTCGGCACGGCCACCAGCATAATCAAGGACCAGTCTCACCCCGGTCACCTGCTTCTCCCCTCTCCCATGGGGAAAGAGATACAGATGTTTGAAAACGCACACCTCCAGGATCAGGGACAGTTTCTTTCTGGCTACTATCAGGCAACTGAACTGTCTTCTCACCAGCTAGAGTGTGGTCCTGACTTCCCATCTACCTCATTAAACTATCTTGAACTTTATCTTGCACTAAATGCTCTACCCTTTATCCTTTATCTGTACACTGTGGACAGTTTGATTGTAATCATATCTAGTATTTTCTTTGAATGGAAAGAATGCAACAAAAAACTTTTCCCTGTACCTGTACACATGACAATAATAAACTAAACTAAACTTAACTAATGGGAGATGAGATAGGAAAGGTTTAGAGGGATTTAGGCCAAATACAACTTAGAGACATCACAGGGGCATCTCAGGGGCATCTTGGTCAGGGTGGACGTTGGGCCAAAGGATCTGTTTTCATACTGTATGACACTATTTGTTTGGCTAAAACACCCCCTGCAACTTTCCTTGTCTCCTTGCATCTTTTACCTCTTTTGTCCCTCGGCCTCCATCACATATACATTAGGTTCTGAGTCTGTATGCTTTTCCCCTCAGCACAGGTTGGTGTCCTCAAATTGCCAGGTTGTGCAGCAGTCAGGACAGAGTGATGACTTCACTGCAACAGCGAGAGAATATTTTAGTTTTTTTCAAATGTGGTGCAGGCAATGGAATCTCATTTTCAGAAAATCAGTATCATTTTGCACAGAGATCTTGAAGCTTGCATTTCTCTCTCGGCACCAGGGAGGTTTCCGTGGATCAATTCCTCTGAGGAGGAATGGACAAAGAAATCGTTCGATAATTCAGTCTGCCTGAGAATCAATGTGTCGTGATTGTTACCCAGAAATAAAACAATCACTCCGAGGAAGATCTGTTGTTAATGCACAATGACCCACATAATACGTCATATGTGGTGGATAGGTATATGGACGGGAAGAGAATGGAGAGGTATGATCTGAGTGCAGGTAGATGGGACTAGGGAAAAATAAATGGTCAGCACGGACTGGAAGGGCCGAGAAGGCCTGTTTCCGTGCTGTAATTGTTATATGGTTATATTATATGGTTATAATCTGCAGAGGAAAGGGCTTGGGTCATGAACACTGTCAAGGGGTACCTGGGTTCGAGAGAAGCCAGCAATACCACCGGTGGCCCTGTGGTCTGAGATGCCACCTGCTGCTGCGTAAATGAAAGAAAATGAAGTCTAAAGTAGGATCCCGACCCAAAACATCATTGTTCGTTCCCTCCACAGGTGGAGAAACAAGGAAATGCATGTGCTGGCATCTTAGGCCAAACATTTACTCGAGAGAGCTGTAGTAACTCAGCAGACCAGGCAGTATTATGGAAAGAATGGGCAGGCGATGTTCTGGATCACAAACCTTGTTGAATTCCGTCCACAGATACTGCTTGTCCCACTGAGCTTGCTGAATAAAGTCATCATCACCATGATGATGTGCCTGGATGACCTCTGACTGCGGTGAGGATCAAACTGTTAGACATGCTAGAGATCTGTGGTGGCCATGTGGAATGATCTGTTGTGTGGAAGCTGAGAATCAAAGTGACTTTAACCATCTAGGGAACACTGCGAATGCAAGTCCTCCTGCTGCATTTAACACGTGTATAGAAACTTAGCCTGCAAATACTGTATATGTTCAGCTAAAAAATGGAGGTAGGATGCGGTGTGTCTAAAGTTTGACTGGTACCTGAGTGATAGGTTATTGCCATGTCAAAGACTTCAATGATAGAGTGCTGTGATCATCGAGAAACTATTGACTGTTAGCTTTAGTCTACTACTGGTTATCCCATTACAACAAAAATGTTGAGGCTTTGGAGATGGTGTTTAAGCGGCATACCAGAATGCT
Organism: Raja brachyura; assembly: GCA_963514005.1. The sequence continues at coordinate 25,141,543 of OY740802.1, forward strand.
GAGTGGATTATAATTAGTTATAAAGAGAGTTTGGATAAACTTGGATTGTTTTCTCGGGAATGTCAGAGGTTGTGAAGACACCTAATAAAAATACACAACTACGTCTGAAGAAGGGTCTCGACCCGAAACGTCGCCTATCTCCTTCGCTCCTTAGATGCTGCTGCACCCGCTGAGTTTCTCCAGCTTTTTGTGTGACCCACGAGATAGGGTAGACAGTTAGAACCTTTATCCCAGGGTCGGGTGGAAATGTCATAGACTAGAGGGCATAGCATGAAGATGAGAAAGGCAAAGATTAAAGGAGATATGCAGAAGATTTTACATAGAGAATGGTGGGTGCCTGGAATATGCTCCCAGGGATGATGATGGAGACAGATACAATTGTGGTGCTAAAGAGGCGTTCAGAGAGGCACGTGGATAAGCATATGAATATGAATCACATGCAGACAGAGGAAATTAGTTTGAAGCAGTGTCATGTTCATCACAAGCATTGTGGGCCAAAAGACTGTATCTGCGCTGTACTGTTCTAAATTCTATTTGTTCAATGTACTCTGTGCTCTTTGAAAGGTAGATGAGCATGGCTGCTGTGTGTTCTGAACCTGCCCCATAGCTCTCTTGATTTGGCAATGTATTTTAAATAATGATAAATACAGTGAAGTAGCTCTGTGTTCTTCTGGTTGTACTGTAATTGTTTAATGACGACGTAGGTGTGAATGGTGTTGACAATTAGATGCTTGTATGAAGCCAGAGAAATGTCATATTTGTTGGTCTTAATTCCTAATGGGTGTTATTTCATCTAGAAATGATTGCAAGAACATCATGTTCTAGCATAAGCTAAATCACTTTGGTGCATGATTTGTCCATAAGCAAGGATGTTAATTGACCCAGTTTCTTGTCTTCGCTTTTTGAATAGTATTGGAGACGGAAAGCCTACCATGTTAGACAGGAGACGAAGAAGAACTACAATTTTTAACCAAATAAAATGTGGGATATGAAAGTGGAGATTTATGTTTTTTTTGTCAAAGGCATCTTTGACAATGATTGTGGTTTATCTATATTATGCTTCTCAATGCAATATTCAGTCACTTCTTCCTAGCTAAAGCTGTAATTTGCAGAGTGTTGGGGCTACTTGTAACAAGGGGGCTCATCGAGTTTTGAGGTGCCCAGTCACTCAGGAGAATGGTCTGTATCGCCTCACCCAAATACCCTCTCAAACAATTTGTCTTCATCTCCATAGCAATCTGATAGGGTACAGTATACCATGGATAGGCTGTGTTTATTCTCACTGTTATGTAGGAAGCTGAAGAATAACCTCATAGAGGTTTACAAATTTATAAAGGTAATAGATAAGATAGATAATCAGAATTTTTTCCTAAGGTAGGCCAGTCCAGTCCAGTCCAGAACTAGAGGGTTTAAGGTGGGAGGTGAGAAATTTGGAGCTCTATTTTGTTCACACAGAGGGTGTTGAATATCTGGAAAGCCCCTTCTGAAGAGATGGAGGCAAGTGCAATTACTGTCTAGAAGGTGTTTGGACTGCGATTTAGATCGGAAAGATATGGAGGGATATGGGCCAAATGGGGTTATTATATAAATAAATGAGATTATAAATGAGATTATGATAGATAGGCATCACGGTCACCATTAATGAGGTGGGCGAGAGGGCCTGTTTCTGTGCATCTATATCATAGATATATCATATAGATCAAAGAATTGAGGATCGTGGGGAACTACCGCGGAAGAGGTGAACCCTGGGTCAGATCTGCAATGATTATATTGAATGGCAGGATTGGTTTGAGTGGGCTACTTAAGCTCCTTTCTTTTAATGGCCCAAAAATTCAGGAAACTGAGCTGGCCAGCTTCTAAGCTATAAGGTAGAAAAGTTCCATTGCGTTCATCTCCTCAATTAAACCTTAACATAAAAGAATCACCTGCCCAATCTCAGCGTTTCTTGAGTTTTGATTATCCCCAAAGAATGCCAGTTTACATTAGGTGGAGAGATATTTTAATAAAACATCATAACTTTTATACGAGAAAAAAAATCAAATAATGGAACATGCTCCCATTGTTTTATTTAAATTATTACATTTATTGCAATTATAGGCATCCATATTTTGCGCTACTTATTGTCTGTATCAAATCTTGGATATTGTTGGTTATTGCTACTGTGCATATCCATCACTGTTCTGACAGCTGTAATTCTATGGTGATATTCAATTCAATTCAACTTTAATGTCATTGCACAAATACAAGTATAGGTACAACGAAATGCAGTTTAGCGTCGTTCGTAGTGATGGCGATATAGAAAAATAAATACAGAGTGCAGTGATAGCAATATGGAAAATAAATACAGGGTGCAGACAAATCTGTCAGTGGGACTCCGAGTTCAGCAGTCTGATGGTGTAGTTGTAGAAGCTGTTCCTCATCCTACTAGTGCGGGACCTGAGGCTCCTGTACCGCCTCCCCGATGGTAGGAGGGCAAACAGTCCATGGTTAGGGTGTGAGGGGTCCTTGATGATCTTCCTGGCCCGCTTCAGACACCGTTTACGGTGGAGGGCATCCATGGCAGGGAGCGGGGCACCGATGATGTACTGGGCGGTTTTCACCACCCGTTGTAGTGCATATCAGGCATTGGATAACTATTCTATATACTTGTTCCCTTATTTGAAATATTTAATAATATTTATTGCTTGTTCATCTTGTCTCCTTGCTGTCCGTGCACCTCATTGTACTGCACCTCCCCATGAGATGTTAACATCTTCGCCGAAGATTCCGCTGGTTTGCTATTTCGTAATTGTAAGCAAAAAGGGCAGATTGAGAGTAAGTGGCGTCACTGCCCTTATTTAAACCCTCACTTAATTTGGAATTGGGATGGAGGAACGACCTCAGTAAACTTATGAAATTATACAACACGATAGAACTTTATTTACCCCAGGAGTGAAATTGCTCTGCCAACAGTCATAAAACACAAGATACATGAACAATGAAATTAAAGTGGCGAGTGTAAAGGATTGGGGATGTGCAAAGATTTGGGGTGGGGTGTCAGTCTAACCCACGACAGAAGGGGGAGGAGTTGTACATGCTGATATGGTCTTGGACCTGATGTACTTTCCCTTAAGATCGAATTGAAGAAGGCTATTCAGCCCATCAACTCTATTCTGAATCGCAAAACTTTCTCATAAGACCCAGTTTCCTCAATTATTTTCCCCATCTTCTGTCAATTCTTCAGTCCCCCGACAGGGGTCATTTACATCAACCAATTAACTTACCAGCAAGGCTTTGATTGTGTGAGTAAACCTGACTTCATCACAGGGCCTTAAAATAATGAATCAGTGAGATAGTTAATGTGTCAGTTTAAACATTTCTAATCTCCCTTGTTTGGAAAACAGCAACTGTAACTCCTTTACTGAAAAAAACAAGAATCTACAGGCTGGTTAGTTTAACATCAGTCATATGGAAAATGTTAGAAGCTTATATAAAAAATGTGAAAGCATAGCACTTAGAAAGATTCATGGCATTCAAGGGAAGTCACATGGTTGTAACAGGCAGATAACATTTGACCAATTTATTGGAGTTCTCTGAAGAATTAACGTGTTGTAGATGCCAATAATATTCTATAGATCTATAGTTAGGGATGCCAATAATATTCTATAGTTCTACTTCCAAATGCACCTACAGGGTATGTTTTGGAAGAGAAAACGTGTGGAGAGAGATTACCTCACTAACAGGAGACAGAGAGGAGATATAAACTGACCCATTTCTGGTAGGCAAGATATTTCAAGTTTTTTTACACAGGATTATTTCTGAGGCTTGAGTGCTGTCCAGTTTATATAAATGACAGATGATTTGTGTGGTTACTGAATTTGCTGATGACATAATGGTAAGTAGGAACATTTGTGAAGAGCATATAAAGTGACTATGGAGGAATATAGATAGGTTAAATAATCTATCAACATCTGGCCCTTATTCCTCTAAACCTTTCCTGTACATGTTAATAGAAGATAAGAATTTTTCTAATTGAGACTGGAATTTTGCAAAACTTGGCACATCATCATATGTTTACACTTTATATAACCAAATCACTACACAAAGTGAGCATAAGGTATGATCTACAGAACTGGAAGATACATCATGTCTGTCACATCTGGCTATTTACAAAATTTGAGAATCAGCATAAAAATTCACAAATATATTTGTGATCCCACTTCTGCCATATGCTGGATTGTTACTTTGGGTCTGTGATTATTCCAGACACAGATTGAAGATCCATAGCAATAAATTAATAGATATGAAGCCTTGATAAAATGGGTTTCTATTTGGGTCACTCCTGCATGAGAACAGAGTGTTTCAGATGTAATAAAGGAAATTATACCTGTGACAATTAATTCAAATTCCCACTTGGAAAGGATGTAATTTTGGGTGTCTGGTTTATCTTCCTTCACAAGCTTTAAGACTATCCATGTGAATAGAAATATTGAGATACCTTGCGTACCTATCCTTTCCATGTATGGCTGGAACTTGTTTGATTTCCTCTAATAATCTGTTCTGGAGCATTACTGATGATGACTAATCAGACTGCCACATGGTTGGGATGTGGAGAAGACCTACCTTTGAGAGCTAAATATTTTTCCCTCAGCTCTCAATGATTCTGGATTAGTGTTAATTGGATAATTGAAAGCCACTGCCTCATTATGACACAAGGTTTCAATTTGGAAAATTTCACATTTATCCAAATTCACAGGTAACGTATTAAATTGTTTTTTGTTAGATAGGCAAACACAATTTTACTAGAGCAGTCTTTGGGTTATCGAAGTGCTCAATTTTTGTGGAACATGATTTTACCAGAGACATGTTAGGTCTCAGGCAATTTATTTTGCATATAAACGAGGTGGCACCTTCAGAGATGTAAAAGCATAGATGATAAAGCATATTTTGTTTTTGACATTAACAGCGGAAACAAGTGACAAAATAGGTTGTTATGCCTATGGACATGGTGGGCTGAATGTATTAATGCTATATTAGGGGCTACGTGAACATAGTGCTTTATTAATCTTTTAATGATGACAGACTGCAAGAAACATTAAATATTCAATTCTTCATATTTAAAATATAGTAGAAGGCTTTTTGTCTTCACATGATGTGTGCTTGCTGTAGTAGCCTTGTTTAAAGCTGAAAATAAGGCTGAAAGTGAAATATTATGATTGCTTCCTGGAGCTTTAATCCAAGAAAGTTTCATGCATTTTCTCCCTGTCAGTGGCTAACACAAACTTCAATTTATCATTGAGCCATAGAATCATACAGTGCAGAAACAGGCCCTTTGGGCCAACTTGTCCTTGCCGAACAAGACGCCCCATCTAAGAGTGTCCCATTGCAAGCATTTGGCCATTTCCCTCTAAACATTTCATGCACATGTACTTGTCTAAATGTACCTGCCTCAGCAGCTTCCTCTGGCATAATTTGCTAGTACAGATCTGCATCTTCTACAAATCCTTAACTGCAGAATCTTTCATTGGGATATATAGTGTATTCAGACCCCTTCACTTTTTCCACATTTTGTTACGTTACAGCCTTATTCTAAAATTTATTAAATTCATTTTTTTAATCACCAATCTACACACAATACCCTATAATTAAAAAGAGAAATCAGGTATTTAGAACTATTTGCAAAGTAATTAAAAATAAATAACTGAAATATCACATTTACATAAGTATTCAGACCCTTTTTTATGCCACTCAAATTTGAGCTTAGGTTCATCCTGTTTCCATTGATTATCCTTGAGATGTTTCTACGACTTGATAGGAGTCCAGTGGTAAATTAAATTGATTGGACATGATTTGGAAAGGCACACACCTGTCTATATAAGGTCCCACAGTTGACAGTGCAGGTCAGAGCAAAAACCAAGCCATGAAGACGATGGAATTGTCTGAAGACTTCCGAGATAGGATTGCGTTGAGACACAGATCTGAGAAGGGTCCCGAAGAGCACAGTGGCCTCTGTCATTCTTAAATGGAAGAACTTTGGAACCACCAGAACTCTTCATAGAGCTGGCCGCCCAGCCAAACTGAGCAATTGGGGAGAAGGGCCTTGGTCAGGAAGGTGACTAAGAACCCGATGGTGACTCTGACAGAGTTCCTCTGTGGAGATGGGAGAACCTTCCAGAAGGACAACAATATCTGCAGCACTCCACCAATCAGGCCTTTATGGTACAGTGGCCAGACGGAAGCCACTCCTCAGTAAAAGGCACATTGCAGCCCGCTTGGAGTTTTCCAAAAGGCATGAGAAACAAGATTCTCTGGTCTGATGAAACTGAGATTGAACTCTTTGGCCTGAATACCAAGTGCCACGTCTGGAGGAAACCAGGCACCACTCATCACTTAGCCATACCATACCTACGGTTAAGCATGGTGGTGGCAGCATCATGCTGTGGGGATGTTTTTCAGCAGCAGGCACTGGGAAACTAGTCAGGTTCGAGGGAAAGATGAACGGAGCAAAGTACTGAGAAATCCTTGATGAAAACCTGCTCCAGAGCATTCTGGACCTCGGACTGGGGTGGAGATTCATCTTCCAACAGGACAATGACCCTAAGCACACAGCCAAGACAATGCAGGAGTGGCTTTGTGGCAAGTCTGTAAATGTCCTTGAGTGGCCCAGCCAGAGCCCGATCTTGAACCCGATCGAACATCTCTGGAGGGACCTGAAAATAGCTGTGCATCGATGCTCCCCATCCAACCTGACCAAGCTTGAGAGGATCTACAGAGAAGAATGGGAGAAATTACCCAAATACAGGTGTGCCAAGCTTATAGCGTCATACCCAATAATACTTGAGGCTGTCAAAAGTGCCTCAAAGTTCTGAGTAAAGGGTCTGAATACTTATGTAAATGTGATATTTCAGTTATTTCTTTTTAATACTTTGCAAACATTTCTAAACACCTGTTTTCACTTTTGTATTATGGGGTATCGTGTGTAGATTGATGATTTAAAAAAAATAATTTAATCTATTTTAGAATAAAGCTGTAACATATCAAAATGTGGAAAAAGTGAAGGGGTCTGAATACTTTCTGAATGCACTGTGGATGACCTGTCTGATTAGACAAGTCAAAGACTATGATTGTGTTGAGCAAATCGTTCAACTGGAATTGACCTCGCATTAAGAATGAAGAAACTGATAAAACAAAGGAAGCATAGTCAGTTAAGTAGAGATTTCTTGGAAATAACTACAAAAATAGTATTAAAAATAGCTTTTGACACAGTTTGGTGCACTTCTAGAGAGAAAATATTAACATGAGAAGATGGACAAAAATGGGCAAGACATACGAGAAAGCAATTCACAGTTTAGGATCCGATTGCTCTTTGGTGCTTGAGCAGAAAACATTGACTAATCAGAACTAACATGTGCAGATAGAGTTGCAATAGGATAGACAATACACAGTTTTTCTTTTTGTGTTTTTCTTGACAATGCTTTATGTCCAAATTGTACAATAGAAATCTTCCTGTTGATTTCATCTGTCCTAACCAATTTCATTTTCTCATAAATGGTAAAACAGACCTTAATGAGCTAAACCTTTTTAGCTCATTCTTTGCACCCTATCAATATGAACTACTAAAATAACATTGAACAAGAAATATTCAATTGCCATCTAACTCCATTTCCTTCTCTCCCCCACCGGCCCCCCACCAGCCTCCCCAATCCCATATCATCCTGTTGGTATTTCTTTCAAAGGCAACTGTCTTCATGGTAAAGTGTGAAGTAAATTGATTTGAAAAATCATTGCATATTCATGAAAGTCGCTATAAAATAAACTAATTGGATATTAAGCTGATGAACATCTACTCCACCTGCATACCTCCACTCCTCATTCTTTAGCCAACATTTTTTTTGTGAGACAGAAGTTCCACAGAAGTAGCTTACATCAAATACGGTGAAAGGCTATAAGAGTTTATTGGTGGTTACCCTTTCCCATATTAAATTCAACAATAACCAAAGAGAAGGCATGCATATTATATATTTTTCATTTGTATATCTTTGTGTAAATGACACAAAGTCAACCACTTATGTTCTATCCATGCACTTGGAATTCAGCTTCCGGCAATAGCAGACAGTATTGAAGAAACGACAATGGCAGAAGGCGCAGGGATTGCAACATGGTGGAGATGGTGGTAGGCACATTCCCCAGAGCTGCACACAGTGACCGTTGTACGCTCTTAGCTTCTTCACCTTATGGATCATTGTAATCCCGTTCTGAATTTAAGGAAATGAAAAGCAAAGGTGAGAAAATTATGGTACAATCACTGTATTAAATGTTACTTTACAGAAGAAGAATATAATGTTGTTATTGATCTGTATTTTTTCCTAATCAAACAATTGAGAGATGAAAGACCCCATTAAAAAGTGAAGACAATGAGATAGAAAATGTAGTAAACCCAACCATCATATAGCATCAAGCTTTTCTTTTAATTGTCAGTAAGGGGAAGGGAGATTGTGTGATGGAAAGAGTTCTGCAACACAATGAGGCAAGGGCAGCACAGTGGCACACCTGGTAGAGCTGCTGTCTCATAGCATCAGAGACCCAGGATCGATCCTGACCTCAGCGCGTGCGTGTCTGCGATGTTTGAACATTCTCCCCGTGACCATTTGTGTGTTTCCTCCAGGTACTTGGGTTTTCTCCCGCAGCCAAAAGACGTGTAGGTTATTTGGCCTCTTGTTAAATTGTCCCTGATGTATAGGGAGTGGATGAAAAGTGGATAAGTTTGTGATTGATGAACTAGATGATCGGTGGTCGGCGTGGACTCGAAAGCCGAAGGGCCTATTTGGATGCTATATCACTAAAGTAAATAATCACCTGTATTGATTTCAATACAAAGAGAATATGACTAGAAAGAACGCCATGCATAACTTTATCTCCAATGTTTGGGACAAGCAAGTTGATAGCAAAAATAAACAAGGAGGTGTCAAGAAGATTGCATTTATACAGTATTCATTTATATTTTTATTTTTATTCATTCGCTTGTATCACACTATGTGGCATTGCTTTAACCATTATTATTGAAATGTGTTATGACTCTTTCTGCTGCATTAATCTCAACTTTGCAAGTAACTCTTTAGCAATTGGCTGACATTGCTGGGAGACATCTGTTTACCTCTGCTCAATGATACTTTGGGTGGGAGGGGCGAGATATTATCTACACAGAACTGCATAATCTGCACATCAAGAAATGCAGGTTGAATAAAGATTGTTCATTTTTTACTTCTATCACACAAATTCAGTGAGAACGGCCATAACATTGGGCAGCATGGTGGCCCAGCGGTCGAGTTGCTGCCTTACAGTGCCAGAAGCCCGGGTTTGATCCTGACTAGGGGTGTTGTCTGTATGGAGTTTGTACGTTCTCCCTGTGACCTGCATGGGTTTTCTCTGAGAGGTCTGGTTTCCTCCCACCCTCCAAAGACGTACAGGTTTGTAGGTTAATTGGCTTGGTAAATTGTAAAGTTGTCCCTAGTGTGTGTGTAGGGTAGTGTTAATATGCGGGGATTGCTGGTTGGCACAGACTGCTGGGCTGAAGCGCCTGTTTCTGCACTGTATCTCTAAACTAAACACATACGTCGCCTGTACCTTGTTGGCATTGGATCCCTTTAAAGAGATTGTCCAAATTGTCCCTTCACCTCCCCCATCCACTCCTTTCAGGGACCCAAGCAGTCATTCCAAGTCCGACAGAGGTTCACCTGCACCTCCTCCAACCTCATCTACTGCATCCGTTGCTCCAGATGCCAGCTGATCTACATCGGTGAGACCAAGCGGAGGCTGGGCGATCGTTTCGCCGAACACCTCCGCTCGGTCCGCAATAACCAACCCAATCTCCCGGTGGCTCAGCACTTCAACTCCCCCTCCCACTCCATATCCGACCTCTCGGTCCTGGGCCTCCTCCATGGCCAGAGTGAGCAACACCGCAAATTGGAGGAACAGCACCTCATATTCCGCTTGGGGAGTCTGCATCCTCTGGGCTTAAAACATTGAATTTTCTCAATTCTGTTAACCCAGACTGCCTCCTCCCCACCTCTCCCTCAGCCCTCGGGCCCTGACATTCCTTCTCCATCTCCCCCCCCCCCCCCCCCCCACAGTCGCACTAGCTTCTCATTTTGACACCACAAACAGCTTACAATGGCACTGTTTCCTTTATCACCAATACTTTTTTGCATATCTTTCATTCATTGTTCTTTATCTCTCCACATCACTGTTTATATCTCTCGTTTCCCTGATCCCTGACCAGTCTGAAGAAGGGTCTTGACCCGAAACGTCACCTATCTCCTTCGCTCCTTAGATGCTGCTGCACCCGCTGAGTTTCTCCAGCTTTTTGTGTAACCCCCTGTCCAAATTAAATGATCCTTGAAGAAGCTTAGAAGCATTTAACACTTTGGATTTCTATCACTAGGAACGGCAACAATTCTCTGGAGATGTAGCTGTTCAGCTGGTCACTTAACCACACACTTATTGCATGGGGATGTGGTGAATGATTGTGGCCAACATCAAAGGGCTGTTGCAATAACAATGCTACAATGAAAGTTAGAAAGGGTGCAGAAGTGATTCACAAGAAATTGGGCTTGAGTTATAGGGAGAGGTTGGACAGGTTGGGCCTTTTTTTCTTTGGTGTGTAGGAGGCAGAAGGGTGACATTGAGATCAGTGGGGCATGGTTAAAATGAACGCTCACAGACTTTTTCGCAGGGTGGAGGATTCTAAACTAGAGGACATAGGCTTTAGGGGAGAGGGGAGAGATTTAAGCGGGACCTCTGAAAAGCAAACTAGTTGCCCTTGACCCTGAGGGACCACCAAAGAAGAAGATTAAGGATAGTCCAATTCTATCCTCAATTCACATAAATTCATTCCAGCAGAGATAAGTAAATATTTGGATGCAGGGATCCTGGCTAGTATTAAGTCTGCTTTGTTCAGGACTGTAAGGTTAATGCTAATTCTTCTACTGTAGGTCAAACTAAATAGCCAGACCAAAAATAGGACCAACAACCTTCCTGGAGGTGTGGTGCAGTAGTAGAATGGGCAGTGGACAAATATATTTATATTAAATTCATATTGCAGCAGGAGTCAGCCCTCAGTGGTTGACTGATTTTACTCACTCTTTTCAGTTGAATGGGGACTTTTCTTCCATTCTCACTTCTGAAGTTCATTTTCCTGTTACTTGGCAATTCTGTAAGGACAAAAGACAGTTGGAGTATTGAGTGCAATTTTGAAAAATGTTGTAAAATGTGATGATACAACTTGAACAAAACTTTAGAGACATAATGACATATAGCAAAAATAAATGATGTAAATGATCGTTTTGCCTTAGTGCTACTATCTACTTAAATTACAACTGCTGCTCGACGCCACTGAAGCCACAACTGACCTAACTTTGTAGTTACAAATTCTGCATGTTGAAGAGAAGTGAATCGTTCAGCTCTCGGAGCTGCATTGTCTGAGGCCTATGGGGAGAGGGCATCCCTCCCAGGCCTAGGCTGTAACTTAAGAGAATAGCAGTGAGTTAGACTATTACCCGGAATATCCTGGGCTCCTTTCTCAATCAAGGATGCAACGATTTCCGATTTTCAATTCCCCCAGATAGCCATCTGCTGCCATCATTCACACTTATCTTAGGAACCTGGGATGCAATTAACTAGACCTGGTAATATCCATTCTCAGTATAACCAGTCATTCCAGTCCATCCCATCTATCAATTTTCACATCATGTAGTATCTCTCACATCTCTGTTTCTACCCTGTCAATTTACTCATTCTAAGTAGAAATGGATACAAATTATTCATTAATAATCCGAGCCTTTCCCTGCAGCTCTTATCAGTAACCTTTGACCTTACTAGGTCCAGGCATTGTACTCATTGGCTAGTTGAATGGTATTATAAGAATTTTGGGTCCTTACATGAACTATTTTCTTATTTTCTCTCTTTCCCAGTCTCATTTACTTCACATTGAATATAGAATAGCACAACATAGGAACAGGCCTTTCAGTCCATAATGTCCATACCAAACATGATGGCAAGTTAAACTAATCTTATCTGCCTGCACATGATCCATATCCCTCCATTTCCTGCCTATGTGCTTATCCAAAAACCTCAAAGCCACTCTTGTATCTGCCTCCACCACCATCCCTGGCATCACGTTCCAGGCACCCAGCAATTTCTGTCTAAAAGGCATATCTCCTTTAAACTTTGCTCCTTCCACCTTAAAGTTATACCCTCTAATCTTTGAAATCTCCACCCCAGGAAAATGGTTTAGACTGTCCACCCTATATGTGCCTCTCATAATTTTATATACTTTATTTTATATCATTTTATGTCTTTTATTGTAGCTAGCCTAGCTCTTGTTCGAAAGGTGTATGGCATACATGCTCTTTTATTTTTGTTCATTATTTTCTCCATCTCTCTTCTCGTTGAAGGAGCCTGGGTATTGCTTTCTTCTCGTTAGAATAAACCTAGTGGTACTGGAAGCATCACTTCCCATTTGTTCTGTAACAGTCTGCACTGTCAAACTTTAATAGTAAGATTAAATGAGAACTTACCAGTTTGAAGTTTGATCTTTATTTTATGAGGAGTTACGATGAGGGATTACATGAAGACCCCGCCAGCACGCATGCGCGACATTCTTCAAAGCAGTGGTGTGAAATCATAGATACCAGAGTAGACTAACATAGTAAGATAAGAGAGAACTTATATACCAGTTGAACTTTATAATAGAGGGTTTGGGAGCAGAGGGCACGTAATCCCTCATCGTAACTCCTCATAAAATAAAGATCAAATTTCAAACTGGTAAGTTCTCATTTAATCTTACTATTTTACTTTGGAGTCACGTGAGTGACTACATGAAGATTTCAAAGCTCTGTGATTTCATGCCCTGGAATGAGTCCATACTCACACACTGCCATGCTAGGAAAGGAGGATGAACGTATTTCAGACATGACACAGTGCTGAAAAACAGTGGAGTGAGATTTGAAAACATTAGTATCCACCCCCGCTGCACCTAATACCACCCTTAACCATCTGGAGATGGTTTGCACTGTGACCTTATGGTGAGGGCGTTTGTGGCTTATGAGTAAAGCTTTCTCTGTGCCCCTAAGACTCTTGGTGACTTCTATATATTGTAAAATATATGTCACAATGCAGAGCCGACTATCTGCAGGATAAGCCAGAACTTCTAATTTTTGGCCAGAGGACCTGGGTCGGTCTTGTTTAAGTTACCCCTGTATCAGAAAGGTTATCTTGCCATTGGTGATATACATGGCGTTCATACGTAGCTTATGTAAGGACTGGACCCGTTGTGCTGATACAAGTGCCATTATCATAACCAGTTATTGGGGGCATTTGTTATGCATTGATAGCTGTTGTTCTACAATAGAGAACTTACATGTTCAATTACGAGTAAACAATACCACAACTGTGGGAGAAGACAATATTGTGGTAAGGCAATAGATCACGAAAGTTCAATGACAATACAGAATGAATGTTAAAATTCAAAAAGTTTCAAATAGATTGTTAGACAGTATGAGTACCAAATGTTGATCTGTTGTGTCTGGATTAAATCTCCAGTGGTCTAAATGTGTCTCGTGGGAGCCAGATCCAGGAGCATTAGTAGTGGATGCATCCTCGCTACATTGGGGAAGTACAGTCTTTTATGTTTTCCCAATTTTTGCCTGATTAGGCAATGTGTCACCAAAATAGAGCAGGTCTCCGCCGCAGGCATTTGGTGTTTCCAAACTGTTATTGTTTCTTGGCCTTTTGGCTAAGATCAAGGTAGTATCTATTCTTATCAGTTAAATATCTGATACATCCCTTATCTAGGGACCATTACTACACAGCCATTGTTCCCTTTGGTGCTCAGAATGATGATTCATGATGAATCCCAGGTGCAGTAATTGTTGGTACATCCAGTAACAGCAGAAGTGATCCATTACATGACCGTATTAATTGTTAATCTGCAGGTTCTGATGGAATGTCGGATAGGACCATGGATGTCATAACTGCAGCTTGGAGAGAAAGCACTAAGAAACAACATATGTGTCATATAAGGAATGGGAAATCTTTTGTATACAGTCAGATATATTTTATCATACTGCAAACATATCGGATGTATTGGAGTTCCTTGCTATGTTGCACCTGAGTTATAGTAACATGAATGGAGCTCAGAGTGTTTTGTCCTCCTATTTAGGACAATTTCAGAACGACAATTTATTGGGTCTCATCCGTTTATATCCCGATTTATGAGAGGAATTTTAATAAAATCCTACAAAACCCAGATATACAGAAATCTGGGATGTCAGTATAGTTCTCACATTGATTTGGCAATGGATCCAATTACGTCACTCTTTTTTCAGAAGTTAATATTTAAAATAGTTCATGCCATTAATATCAGCACAATGAGTACACACATTACAAATGTTGTGGTTAGATTGTATGCAGTTGTCTGTAGATAAAATAATGTTTTGTGTCAATGATCTAAGCAAACAAAGCAAGCCAAGAAAGGCTGGAACCAATGTAATTAAACATTATGTGTGGTTAAGCATCTGACTTAATATATATTGAATTAAGAGTCTCCGAAATTGTGAGACACCAATGTTCATTACCCACAAGAAACTTATAAAAAGTGACAGTACAAACTATTCTAGATGGATAAACAGGTTCTGGACTAACTGGAATAGACACTGATGTGTTAAATCTCACTCCACAAGGGCAGTATTAATGTCCGCGGCGAAGGTGCAGGACGTGCCGCTCGACCAAATTCTGGAGATCGCAGGATGGTCTAAAGAAGAAACTTTCCTAGATTTATGATAAACCTGTTGTTACAGTGCCAGGGTTGCACATGCTGTGTTGGGTTCTGTTCAAAATTGTTTGCTTTGTTGCATATCATTTGTTGTTATTTTCCCTGGGATAGAGCAGTTATTATTTGTCTTTTTATTATTATTATTATTAAAATATTTATTGCATCATTTCAAGCAATATATATTATTTACTCACTACTGTGTAAACTGAAGCAGTGTGTCGTATGGAATGATCTACGGCATGAAAAATCACAGAGCTTTAAAATGTTCACGTAGTCACTCGCGTGACTCTGAAGTAAAGATCAAACTTCGAACAGGTAAGTTCTCATTTACTTTAGTTCTCATTTATTTTATTTGCTGGCCAAATAACCAATAAATTGTAACTGACCCACTATGGAGATGCCGGTGTACTTGGATTGATGAAGATCCGAAATGTTCTTGTTTTGTGGAATTTCGGGTTTTCTTTCTTCAATAACAATGTGTGAGTATACAAGGATGCAGCAGGTGCATTGGAGAATCCAGTAGCAGTACACGGTCCTAGACATCTTAGATGTTGGAGAACTGCAGAATGGACAAAATAAAATCGATCATTACCTGTGTACCTGCAGCAAGAATAACAATGTATTTTAATAGAAAGTCCTTGCAAACTTACAGCTTTATTTACCTCAAAATGTCCAAAATCTGAGTATCTATATTGTATAGAACGTCTGAATATTCTAATATAGAGAACATAATATTAGAATTTTATTCTAATATATTATTATAGTCAGTCATATACTTTTGATATATAATCATTATCGTTATGTGGACAAATATGAACATTTAGTTGTGCTCAGTAAAATCTTACATATTGTAGTGAAGTGTAAAAGTAATTCAGCTGGTCAATTCAAGGTTCAAGGTTCAGTTGGCTCATGGATGAACTTTGGGATACCAGAATCCATCCACACAGTGGGCTCAATTAGTTCACCCGTTCATGTGCTGTCCTGTTCTATGTTTTATTTAATTTTTTTCTTTTGCCACTCACTTGCCCATTGAACTTTTATCTTGGGCAAAGTTGGATACTTTACACTTTGTCTTTTTAATCAGTTGTGGAAAGCTGAGAGGGTAGTGCTGACCTGTGTAGCATCTTACAATTTTCCAAACTGGTTATTTTTACTCTCTGACTTTCAGCCAGTTATCTTTAGACTTTAGACGTACAGCACGGAAACAGGCTCTTCGGCCCATCGAGACCACGCCGAACAGCAATCACTGTTGGGCATGGACTCACTGGGCTGATGGGCCCGTTTCCGTGCTGTGTCTCTAAAGTACACAAGCACCATTCTACACTCTAGGGACAATTTACAATTTTTACCAAAGCCAATTAACCTACCAACCTGTACGTTTTTGGAGTGTGGTATCCACATACAAATGTAATCGATGAACTGCGACATGTAATAACTCTGGATTTCAGAGTATAGGGCAGTTTCTGAAGAAAATGGAATACTGTGGAAGGAGAGTCTGGAGCCTGGCAACTTAGTGAATGATGCATATCATTCAAATTAACAGAAATATGTTCCAAAGATTAATGAAATGAGGGAATCAGGGTTTGTGATTACGAAGTAGCAATCTACTCTCCATGTGTGGAACACATGGACATTAGGGCCTGTATTACTTTTGTTCCATTTTAGATAAGCAGTAACCACTACTACGATATATCTAATTTAGCACTGTCTTATTAATACAATTCCTGAGCCTAATAGTTGAAATTTGAAACACAATGTGTTGGTGTAACTCAGCGGGTCAGGCAGCATCTCTGGAGGGCATGGTTAGGTGACGTTTCTGGCCAGGACCTTTATTCAATCAGTCTGAAGAAGGGTCCCGATCCTAAATATCGACTATCCGGTCCTCCAGAGATGGTTCCTGACCAGCTGAGTTCCTCCGGTACTTTGTGTGTACCTGGTAAGTCAAGATTCCAGCAGATGCAGTTCCTGCTTGTGTCTCCAGGCACTGTTTGAAAATATGTAAGTGTCGTAATAATATACTGAAGTATGCCATGCGAACTAAGAAACAGAAAATACTTGCAGTTTTGACAAAATACATTGTGACAAGTTATTATTTTGCATGAAAATTATTTATTGAATTGCTAGACAATTACCATTCCGTATCTCATACTTCGGAGAATATTCTGTGTTTTGTCATGTACCATAAAATATTTTACTCTGCTAATAAGATGAAGGTGCAGTCTGTGGCATGGTATTTAATTATGATTTACATTGCAATTAGTGATCCTGATACATGAACCATTCTAAAGGGATTAATTTTAATTATTTACTTTACAAAGCACGGTTAGCATAAAATTAAATGCACTGAATGGTCGCGTTCCATTATTAACACAGAATGACCAGTTAATTAGTTCTACTGCTGTTATTGATTTTGAGATTATTATTGATGTTAGGATCCTCCCTGCTCCTCTATTCAAACCGAGCCAAACAATAATTTATTTTTGATCAAGATTCCAGCATCTGCAGTCTCTTGTGTTTGCACTTGAGTGAACAGTAACAAGGGCCTGCTGTTGCACAGAATTATCAAACCGTTGACTTGCGCTGGACCACTATGAAGGACTCCTGGTGAAGGGGTTTTGCAGCTATGTAATAGACACCCTGGTTGGGTGTATATTTCATAACTTCACCATCAGTTAAGTTCAGACCTTTCCAGCAGCATGGTGAGCAGCAGGTCCAGGAGGAAGAAGAAATAAAAAAGAGGAGGAAAGCAAAAAGTGTCAAAGATGGAGTGAAAAGATAATTTGTTTCTAGATGTGCTGTCCACATCCAAGTAATACAACTGTGATACCGCTCAATAACACCATACGTGTTCCTTCTTCCCGAGGCAGCATGAAGTGTAGATGGAGTCAATGGGGAGAGGTTGGTAAATGTGATGAACAGAGTCCGCAACTCTTAATTTCTTGCAGACTTGGGTAGAACAGTTATCAAACTAAGCAGTGATGCATGCTGACAGGTGCATCTGTAGAAGTTGGTAAGAGTGGTTGGAGGCATGTCAAATCTCTTTAACCTTACGAGGAAGTAGAGTCGTCGTTGTGCTTTCTTTATCATCGCTTGAATGTGGTCGGTCCCAGATGAATTCTTGGTAATTTTTACTCCTAGGTACTTGATGCTCTCGATCATCTCCACTTAGGCACCATTGATGCTGACTGGGGCACCCACCTCGTTTCCAATAACCTGCTCCGTCTTGCCAATATTGAGAGAAAGATTGTTATCTTGACACCATGCGACTACCCTTTCTCTCCCCTTCCTGTATTCTGTCTCATGATTGTTCAAGATCCTCTGCATTGATTATCACCCAACAAAATGTTCCATATTCTGTATAGATGCACATGACAAGAGTAATCTAATAATTATAGGAAAATCGGGCAAACCAAAAGAGCAGCGTTGAGGGTGAATTCATGGAATGTATAAAATATAGTTTTCTTGAAAATTACGTGAGGAATCTGTGAATTAATAGGTGAATTTAAATCTTAGTATCGTGTGATAAGAAAGATATGACTTTGCAGTTAAGAACCTTTTGGAGATTGTGATCATAATGCAATAGTTTTGTACAAAAGTTGGAAATGCAAACAGAAACCAGGGTCAAGTTTGACCTTTGCAAACTGCAGTGTCCTCGGGCATGATTTGGACCTGGTAGATTGGGAAACTATATTCAGAACCAAGGCAGCAAACAAGAAACAGCTAATATTTAACAAAAAATTATTGTTTAAATATTATGACCATTGCAATGGAAGGAAAGAAAAAGTAATCTACAAGAATAAGCCAGCAAGAACCATGAAAACAAACTGCAAAAACTTATATAAAGATATTAAAAAATAAAAATAAAACAAACGTGGATATGGATCCCTAACATGAAGAAATACATTGGATAAATTAGGTAATGAGGAAATAGCAGAGAAAATTGAACACATTTTGGGTCTGAGATGCGTCCTATATACATTATAGATGAAGACATAGAAAACCTCATTGAAGTGATGGAAAACATCTGATTTAGAGTAAACAAACCAAAGATTGAGCTGCTGAATGAACTCAGTAGGTCAGGCAGCAACTGTAGTGGGAAAGGGATAGTTAATATTTTGTGTTGGGACCCTGCATCGGACATTCATTGCCTTTACAAATGCAACTCGACCCGTTCAGTTACTCCAGCAGCTTAGATTTGCTGCAGATTCAGGATTCATTTTACACAGAGTGGCTTTACATGCAGAGTGGAATGCGCTGCCGGGGATGGTGGTGGTGGAGGCCGATACGATAGTGGCATTTTAGAGGCATCTGGGTGGGCAAATGAATATGCATGGAATTGAGGGATATGGATCATATGCAGGCAGAGGAGATTACTTTAACTTGGCATCATGTTCAACGCAGACAATGTGGGCCGAAGGATCTGTCCCTGTGCCGTACTGTATTTTGTTCAGTGTTCTAATCATTGAATAAATTGAAGGCTGAGTTAGACTGCTTTTTGGACCAGAGGAGGATCAAGATATATGGATATCAGGCAGGAAAATATAGTTCAGGCAATCTACTTCACATATCCTATTGTGCATGTTTGATCCCGACTGAATTATTCTCTAAGCGGCACTGATGCATTTTACCCAGGAAGGTCCATGCTAAGTTGACTGACTTCAGATGACATTAATAAATGAACTGCAGATGGCCTCAGTATTAATCTGGCTAAAGAAAGGAAGAACAGCCAACATTTCTACTGCAATCTGCCTGTGTTGAATCTCTTGGCATTTTCTTTGGAATGCAATTCAAAAACTTATGCTCTAGATCATGGCCAAGATTTGAACGTTATCAAAAAAAGGTATTTAGTTCCCTGATTGTACATTCTATTCCTCCCTGGTGGACTGAACATATGATTGAAAATATTTTCTGTTATTTCAATTTCTGTAGATGAAACTAATTAATGCTGGAAATCCAAAGTTGTAACAGAAAATGCTGGCAATAGTTAATAGGACTGGAGTAGGAAACCTACAAAGTATTAGGTCAATGGAGGATTGTTGCTAAATCTTCCCATCATATATTTATTCTGTTTCTCTCCTCAAGTGTTGCCTGACCTGCAAGTTTATTGTGTTTTAATTTGATGTTTAGCTTGAGTTGTATAAAATCAAATGCGAGATGTCCCAATCTGAAACATCGCCTATCCATGTCCTCCTGAGGTACTGCATGACTTGCTAATTTACTCCAGTCCCTCTGGTGTTCTACGCCAGATTCCAACATCTGCAGTTCCTTGTGCCTCCAAGGTCTAATGCTCGTGTTGCATGCTACATGGCTGCTTATTATTATTTAATTGGTACCAGTCTGCCAATAGTTTCTTCGGCTGTAGTGAACAGTGGATTCAATCCCTAGTGCCATGTATAGATTTACCTCAAAAGAAAGTGTTCTGAAACCTACTTTCCTTTTTACTATGATTCTGAGATTCAGTTAAAAAATGTAGTAGCTGTCAGTTTTTCCCCCAACATTGCTTATGCATCCCCAAAATTATATTACAGAGAATGTTAGGAAGCAGGAAATTAAGAAAAATTGTCTTATGGAATGCACTGTTTCCATATCCCTAAGGTAGTCCTCCCTGTCCTAGACTAGAATCTAAATTGTTGCATGTCCATTCTCTTCACTGATGCTGTCTGACCCACTGAGTTCTTCCAGCACCTGTGTTTTGCTCATGATTCCAGCATCGTCAGTTTCTTGTGTCTCCTTTCTAACTATCTAATCTTAATTTGAATGGTCCTAACACCCAGCTTTAGGCTTCCCTGTAAATTCATACTCCTATTGGGCATGAAATCGTCCTCATCAGCTCCAACAGCAAACAAACTAGGCCTCCTGAAAATATATTTTTATTGGTTGATGTGGCCTTCCCATAGGTGGCAGTTTAGAAACTTTAATTCTCTGAGAAACATTATGTAGATTTGTTTAAGAAGAAAGAGGTACTAATAATTTTGCAAATACATTAATTAGAACAACATAAATGTGAGGGTTACACAAAAAGCTGGAGAAACTCAGCGGGTGCAGCATCATCTAAGAAGTGAAGGAGATAGGCGACGTTTCGGGTCGAGACCCTTCTTCAGACTGCTAGAAGGGTCTCGACCCGAAACGTCGCCTATCTCCTTCGCTTCTTAGATGCTGCTGCACCCGCTGAGTTTCTCCAGCTTTTTGTGTAACCCTCAATTCTCCAGCATCTGCAGTTCCTTCTTTAACATAAATGTGATGTGTGGACTTTTAGGTTCCCACTGTAGAAAGGTTATTTTGTATTCTGTAGATTCCGTAACTTCCTATCAAAGCCGAGAATCTATACTTATGAGGTGGGATTTCACAAATTACGAACACTTCCACTGGAGGTGACATCTCCATTGGGGCATTTATATCATTTTTCAAATTAGTCAAGGATTTTGGCAAACAGATAAAAAAGTGACCTGCTAATGGAAGAAGCAGTGGCAGAGGATACAAATGTTTATCAGAATGCTGCTTGGATTAGGGGGTATTAGCTATGAGCTGTTGGGCAAGCTTGGATTGTTTTCTCTGGAACGTTGGAGACTGAGTGGAGACTTGATAGAGGTATAGAGAGGATAGACAGCTAGAACTTTTTTCCCAGGGCGAAAATGTCAAGGACTGGAGGGTAAAGGTTTAAGATGAAAGTGGCAAAGGTTAAAGAAGATGAGCAGGGCAAGACGTTTACACCGAGGTTGGAGGGGTGCCTGAAGCTGACTCGAAGCTGAATTTCTAAACAAATGGGGGAGATTTTGAAGATGCATTTGTAGGTCAGAAATGTGGGTTAATTGAGAGATGGAGGGAAGGATCTAGTGATTAGTTTTGCAATGTTATAATAAATATTCAACATTAGAAGAACAGCCCAAGTGACCTCTTTCAGTATTTTAAACCTATTTTAATTTCTATTATTAGATATCTAACCTACCTTTCTGATTTAATCTGAACTGCTTTTGGAGAGAAGGTGTGCTTGGCAAGGAAAACTTCCGATATAGCAGTACTTTTTTAAAACATTCTGCCTTCACAACTCTTGTTTTACCAGTTCTCCGGTGCAGACTTGTGCAATCTGTGTTCATTATATATTGGTAAAGGGTATTGGTTTATTATTGTCACGTGTACCTAGTTACAGTGGACAGCTTTTGTTTGCCTGATATCCAATTAAATCAGATATTACTATCTATGAATACAATTGCATCAAGTACAAGTATAACAGGCAGAGCAAAGAGAAAAGGTGCCAAATATAGTTTTGCAGCATTTTAGCAATACAATTACTGAAAGAAAAGTGCAGTATCTGTAGTGAAGTAGGTTGGAAGATCGTGACTACACCTAGCTTAGGGGAGGATCATTTTGAAGTCTGACAGCAGAGGAGAAAAAGCTGTTCCTGAGTCTGGTGATACATGCTTTCAAGCTTTTGTATCTTCTGCCTGATGGCAACAGGAAGAAGAAGCAATAAACGAAGTATGAGGAATCCTTGATTATGTTAGCTGCTTTCCTGAGGCAGCATGAAGTGGAGTTGGAGGCAATGATGGGGGTCTGGTGCTTTGTATCCTTAATTGTGTGTCCATTGCCCAAACTAAACAACTTTGTTGAGGTTTCTAAGGTCCAAGAGCCACTCACTGTTTTCTTTCCAATCAAAGTAAAAGGAGCTTGCATGGCAGCTTTGTGAATCAGAACAGAAAAAATACATTCAGAAAGGAACCATATTTCTTTTCCCTGAAGCTTCTTCAAATAATCAAGGTGCCTTTGAAAGTAGGATGCACAAAAGTACACATTTTTTTTATATGTGTCATCGTATGGTAGAATGACTTATTTGGACTTGAACTCAATTGCTGAGACCCACATCCTGAAGTATTTGATTGACTTTGTTCATAACAGTTTTATGTTGATGGGAAACGTTCAATGAGTGATCTGTAATTGCATCCAGATCTCTTTTATTGTTACTCAAATGTTTACATTTATTTTGTGCTATTATTCGCAAAGCACTTCATGGGAGTCCTTTGTGAATCAGAGTAGGAAAAATTAAATTCAGGAATGATCTTCATTTCTTTTCTCTTAACCCTCTTCATATGACCAAGATTGGAAAACAAAGTTTTCCCCTGCAGCTCGGTAAACATGATTATAATAAACAAAAAACAATATACAGGAGAGTTGTTAATGGAACCAGTCTTTGCAGCTGAGAACTAAGAATGAATGCTTTCTTCATGGTAATAGACTGGTACGTGAAGCAAAGAGAGAAGTCCCTACCAAAACATAATTTAAAAAATTGACAGCAACAAAGTAAAGTCTTGTCTATATCATGAACAACATACGCAGGTCTGGACAAGTTTCTCTTGGAAGAAGATATTCTTTCAGTACACCTTCACTGGAGGGTTACAAAGTCATGAAACAAGGATATATTAGCCTATAAGAAGTGTCTGAACCCGAAACGTCACCTATTCCTTCGCTCCATAGATGCTGCCTCACCTGCTGAGTTTCTCCAACATTTTTATCTACCTTCGATTTTTCCAGCATCTGCAGTTCCTTGTAGGTTTAGGTGTATTATTGTCACATTTACTAAGGTAGTTTATTTTAGTTAATTATTGTCATGTGTTCCAAGGTACAGTGAAAAGCCATTGTTGCGATCTATCCAGAAAATGAAAAGACTATGCATGATTGCAATCAAACCATCTACAGTGCACAGATACTGGATAAAGAGTGTAACATTTATTGCAAGGTGCAGTCCGATAAATTCTGATTAAAGGTAGTTCATAGGTCTCCAATGAGGTAGATGGGAGGTCTGGATCGCTCTCCTGCTAGTGAGAGGACGGTTCAGTTGCCTGATAACAGCTGGGAAGAAATTATCCCTGAATCTGGAGGAATACAATTTTAAACTCTTGTACCTCTTGCCTAGTTAAATGATTGTAAGGACTTGCTGTATTAAGGCTGTACCATGAGTTAGTGGATTGGTTTGTCAAATACACCTCAGCGCTAAAAGACACGCTCTGACCACATGTCCAGATAGGGCCTTGATTTGTTGCTCTCTGCCACCTAATTACTTCTGTTCCTCTTAACCTTGCTGAGGCATAGCAGGTAAGTCTGGCTCCTCATGTGAGACTCCAGCTGGAGAGTGATACACAGCATCCATGAACAGCCAAGAGAATGGAATTTCATTTGAAGGTTCAAAATGACACTTTGCACTAAAGAGTGTATCTCTGAGGCAGATGCAATTCTACTCTCCTGCACCAAATCTCCATCTGGTGACAGAAGTATGGTGGGCACTGTGGACATGTGTAACATGAGATTCTCATGAATTGAAATGACCGAGAGGTTTTCTTTTGTTGGCGCACGGATAAAATCTGACTTCCTGCCTTTGCCGATGAGGATGTGATTTGCGTTTACATGTGGAGGAAAATGCCATATGAGTGTAGCCCATCACACTACATCTCCAGGAAGTCTGGATTTCTGGCAATCCACATATCCCAATGGCTACTGGTTGTAAGGGTACAGAAAGGAATATTTATTTCCCTGTTGTCTCTTCTGTATTTGTATGCTGCAAACTAAGAAGCATGGCATATGCCAGCCAACATTACTGCCTTGAATGATCCAGGGACTTGGGTAACCGTGACTTCCACCTGAACAAAAGGGCAGACCGCCACAGACCCACACCTGCAGAATTCACAAATTTCTGTCACCATTGTTTCATATAGTTAGTATTTTCTCAATTTTCAGCGTATTTACTACGAAATAGGTTTCCTATAATATTCTAGATTTCCGGAACTCTCTCTGTCGCACAGTGATGAAACGTGTTGTCATTTTAAACACATTCCCACCTATGTCAGGGAGAGCAGGATCCCATCCCTCCGTGCCACTTTGAAATGTCAAGAGAAAAGTTTTGAAAATGTAATGTTTGGCCCTTCAGGCTCTATTAGTCTGAAGAAGGGTCCTAACCTGAAAGGTTGCTTATCCATTCCCTCCACATGCAGCCTGACCTGCTGAGTTACTCCACCACTTTGTGTTTTGCTCATAATTCCAGCATCGCAGTTCCTTATGTCTCCAGGTTCTTTAGCTTCATAGCCAAATGCAAAATCATTCTCAGAACAAAGCATCACCTATTAATCTTTTCTGTCTCAATGATACTTTCATTCCTTTATTTTGGATAAATAAAAATATATGATTCCAGAAGGAATGATACCACATATTAATCAATCAGGAAGACATCTAGCTTGAACAGTGAGAGGACAAATATTACATGTTCTGAAAGGACAGAAAATGAGTCATGGTTATGGGGGTGACTGGGCTTTGTTAAAGAGTGTGCATATGTTTGGAATGTAAAATGAAAAGACGATCACAGGATTCTAGTCAGGTAAGGTCGATGCCTGGTCACTAAAGGAAGCAACCCTATCAGTCGGAGACGGGAGAAGTACATAATTCTGGTTCACAGAGAAGAGAGGACAATTAATATTCTTCGTTTTATATTACATTCTCAGAATGGAGCCACAGGGGACTGCAGGTGCTGGACTCTTGAATAAAAAGCAAACTGCTGGAGGAACTCAGGAGGGGAAAAGACAGACGATGTTTTGGTTTGGAACTCTTCTTCAAACTGATGAGACAGATCAGACTGAAAATGTGTCTGAGATGCTGAGACACTCAGAAAATGTGTCTGAGATGCTGCCTGAGCCACTCAGTTCCTTCAGCGGTTTACTTTTTGCTTTCGATTCACAGAAATTGAATTCGACTCGGGGTAATGTCAGTTTGGATTTTAAACCTAAACTAAACGGGCTAGATAAAAATTACCTCAAAGAATGCTTCGGCACCACTACATAATCCTCAATAAAATACTGGGAGAAAACAAAGAACAGGATTTGGCACTTAGCTTTTTCTGGTAACTCTGATTGACAGTTATGGGATTGGGCTGAGACATTTCTGGTATGTTCTGAGTTAACATCTCCACATCTTCCAGTTATTTAACAGCAGTAGGGTAAACTGGTAACTCAACACAGAATACCTTAATAAAATACAACTTCCTTTTAAAATATGTCTTCCTTCACCTTCAAAAAACCTGTTTTCCTCAGGGTCCCACTCTGTTTCATTGTGTAAATTTCCCTCCGTACACCTCTGGTAATGTAACAATACTTCAATTGTATGAATAGCGTAATGGAAGTGTTTCTTCCCAGAATGTCTCAGGGCATTCTGATTCTTCCTTGAATCAACCTCAATCAATTAGTTGAATCAAGGAACACTCTCCTCGGCCTGGCGGACCTCATCCTCACTCTGAACAACTTTTTAGAAACGAGGAGCTGCAGATAATGGTTTATAAAATAAGACAAAGAATGCTGGAATAGCTTAGTGGGTCAGGCAGCATCTCAGGAGCACTTGGATAGACAAGGTTTTGGTCAGGACCCTTCCTTAGATATGTGACTTTTCAGGTAGGGATCCTTCTTCGGACTGATTATAGGTGACAATTGGACCGTGACAGTTATTCCGATTGCAGACTTCTGTTTTGACTCCTTTCACTTACTTCACATCAAACATATAGCCATGGGGACTCGCATGCGCCCCAGCTGTCCCTGCCATTTTGTTGGTTATGTCAAACAGTCCCTGGTCCAACTGTACATTGCATCATCCTCCAACTCTCTGAAGAAGGATCCCAACCTGAAAGGCTGCCTGTACATTCCCTCTACAGATGCTGCCTGACCCACTGAGTTCCGCCAGCATTTTGTTTTACTCAAAGTTCCAGCATCTTCAGATCATTGTGTCTCCACCCTGATTTTTTTTTTTTGGAGAATTTTTGCCTGGGCATTGACAAATATCGAAACTACCCTGTCATGACCTAACGATATAATTAATGTAATGTAGGGAAACATGGTCGTCAGTCTGTGCACAGCAAGATTCTACTAAAAATATTATGATAAACAATTGGATAATCAACGTTTGTGATGTTTATTGAGGAATATATATATATTGTCCAACACATTGTAAAAACTTCCCTGCCCATATTCAAAATAACGCCTGAGATCTGTTATATAACTTGTACATGTCTACTGAGTCTGTGAGGTCCTTGTCTTTCTTGCCACTCGACCAAGGCCTCTCTCGGGACAGACGATGTGGTGCTGATTTGGAATAGCCAGCCACACCAAGTGAATTCACACACAGGTATCCTTCACTGCTCAGGAGTAGAGTTGAGATCAAGTCATCCTCGACCCCGTGGACTGCCTAAAAAGTAAGATGACTGAGAAAATGCAGCTACAGATTCAGTTAATGTCCGATCCACAGAATGATATAGCCAATATCATCCAATCCATCACACTCCAATCATCCAATTTTCTTTCCTCTCCTGTTTGAAAGCACACACCATCAGATTCAGGAACAGCTTCCTCCCTACTGTTACTAGACTGTTGAATACCCTCCCGTAAGCTAGGATGAGGTCCCCATCTTCCAACCTACCTCATTGTTTATCTTGCACTTTTTTTATCTGCACTTTCTCTGTAACGCTATTACACTAGAACACTATCTTCTGCCCACTGCTATTTTTCCCTTTGCACTGTGTACTGGCTTGATTGTACTCAAATATAGTGTGAATTAGTGTGATCAGACTGTTGAGCAGACCTTTCACAAGCTAAGATTGGATTCCCAATTACTTGTTTCAGCCCTTGCACCTTTTCTTTTATGTTCATTTTCTCTGTAGCTGAAACGCTATATTCTACATGTTTTGATTGCACTCGTGTATGGATATTTTACCTGGATAGCTGTTCACTGTACTCTAGTACACATGACAATAATAAACCAATATCAATCCTTTACAGTGTAACATTCCCTCTCTGTAACACATCAGCAATGGATTGGATTAACAAATCTCTTGAGTTGGGACATGAAGCCACAATATTTCTGACTCCAGAGATGTGTGCGTTATTTGCCAAGCAAGCAGATGTAACACCTTATGGGCCTGTTAAACTGCAGTTTGCTCTGTTATTGATACATATGTCAATTGAACACTCTTGCATCGCTTGACTCTTCTTGACCTGACGTCATTGCTTTGGAGAAACCGTCTACTCTGCTTGAACAAATCGAGATTGGAGAAGAATTGCAGCAAACAGGTATTTACATCTAGGGCATATACTCCTCCCATAGTAAATTATTCTTGAGCTAACGTAGACGTATGCAAATAAGCTGTGATTTTCAGGAATTACAGTTACATATCTTTGGTTAACCTTTGCACTGATCAAATTTAAATGCAGGAAATGCAGATGCTTATATGACGGTTGCAAAATAACTTAATGCCCTAGGGTACTCTAGGGTTGTGAACCGGCTAATCTTTACCGAAGATGTAATTTCTCTGAAAGGGCAGGGTAATATTTCAGATAAACAGTGCTTTATTAGAGAATCCCTGTAAACCACACTATCAGACTGTGATGTGTAAGTCCAGTTGCTAATTATGTATGTATATATTCCTGGCTGTTTTATCACATGAGCTTGCTCATTAATTTATCTCGCCCAGTCAATTGGTCTATTATCCTCCTTCAATATACACATAACTAATGCAGTGTAGCTGCTTGCTGCTGCTGGCGCCGACGATGGCTGCCACGGCGTACTGCTCCTTGCTGTTTTGTATGTGTTTGTTCGTTTGTGTCGTCTGTGAAAACCCTACAAAGATTACTTCCACGAGAGAGGTACTCATCAACATCGGACATACGGTACCTCCAAACATCGTTCCGGATTTCTCTCACTCGCTGGATTATTTGGACATACTCGTCGGCGGGGCTGTGGCTGCTTTCAAGGTTTTGAGACGTAGGAGGACACATGGGAAGCGCTCTGGAGCACTCACCCGATTCCAGCGACCAGGATCACGCACACCACTCCTGAGCATATTCCTGGCAAACGTACGTTCTCACAATAACAAAGTGGACGAACTGCAACTCCTGCGCAGGACAAACAAGGACTACTCTCAAGCTGCTGCCCTGTGCTTCACCGAGACCTGGCTTTGTGAGTCGACCCCGGACATCGCACTGCAACTGGCTGGCTTCCAACTTCACAGAGCGGACCGCGAAGTGGAGGCAGCGGGGAAATCAAGAGGCGGTGGAATATACTTCTATACCAACCAGGACTGGTGTAGTGACATCACGGTAATGTCAAACCTCTGCTCTCCCAACCTAGAATCCTTCATTATAAACTGCAAACCTTTTTACTCTCCGAGGGAATTTAACTCATTTATTCTCGCTGGAGTTTACATCCCCCCCCCCACCCCTAATGCCTGTGTACGTGAGGCACAAACGCAACTCGCTGACCAGGTAATGAGGATAGAGAGTGACTTCCCGGACTCCATGGTCATTGTTTTGGGGGACTTTAACAAAGGTAAACTCAGCCGTGACCTTCCAAAGTACAGCTTCAGGTTACCTGCCCCACCAGAGGGGAGAGAACACTGGACCACTGTTACACATCAATCAAGAGCGCATATCGCTCTGTTCCCCGGGCGGGTCTGGGTCTCTCTGATCAATGTCTAGTTCACCTTATTCCGACCTACAAGCAGAAACTAAAATCTTCTAAGCCTGTGGTCAGAACAATGAAAAGGTGGACAAGCAAGGGCATTGATAACCTACAATCCTGCTTTGACTGCACGGATTGGAATGTGTTCAGGGAAGCAACCACAAGCTTCGATGAATATACAGACACTGTGTCATCATATGTCAACTTTTGTGAGTACAGTTGCATTCCCACTAGGACCCGGACCTGGTTCAACAAGGACCTGGTACTGGCCAAGCTGAAAAATATCACAAACCCCCTGTTGGACCCTCTGTAATTTGCATAACGGGCCAATAGATCTGAGAATGATGCAGTCAACCTGGGCCTGCACTTCATCCACCAGCACCTGGACTGCCAGGGGACATATGCGACGATTTTGTTTGTTGATTTTAGCTCTGCCTTTAACACCATTGTGCCAGAGCTACTACACTCCAAACTTTCCAAGTTGACTGTGCCTGAACACCTCTGTCGGTGGATCACCGGCTTCCTGACAAACAGGAAGCAGCATGTAAGGCTGGGAAAGCACATCTTGGACCCGCAAACCCTCAGCATAGGAGCACCGCAAGACTGCGTACTCTCTCCATTCCTCTACTCTCTCTACACCAATGACAGCACCTCCACTGACTCCTCTGTCAAGCTTCTCAAGTTTGCGGATGACACAACCCTGATTGGACTGATCCAGGATGGGGAAGAATCTGCCTACAGACAGGAAGTGACACAGCTGGCATCCTGGTGCCATCGCAACAACCTGGAGCTCAATGCTCTTAAGACAGTGGAATCGATAATAGACTTTAGAGCTCCCCCTCCCCTTACCCCACTCACCATCAACAACACCACAGTCACATCTGTGGAGTCTTTTAAGTTCCTGGGAACCATTCTCTCCAAGGACCTTAAGTGGGGGGCTGCCATCAACTCCACAGTCAAAAAGGGACAACAGAGGATACAGTTTCTGTGGCAGCTGAGGAAGCACAATCTGCCACAGGCAATGATGGTCCAATTCTATACGGCCATCGTAGAGTCTGTCCTCTCCTTCTCCATCATGGTCTGGTTTGGCTCAGCCACCAAGCACGACATCCGGAGGCTGCAGCGAATCGTTCGATCAGCTGGGAAGGTTATTGGCTGCAACCTTCCCTCCATTCACGAACTGTACACCCAGGAAGCGAGCGGGTAAGATCTGACCCCTCTCGCCCTGGCCACAAACACTTTGACTCACTTCCCTCTGGAAGGTGACTCCGGACTGTCAAAGCTGCCACAGCCAGACATAAAAACAGCTTTTTCCCTCCACGAGTAGTAGCTCTACTCAGTAACCAAAAATCTGTAGCCTCCTTTTGCTCTGGTATTTAATTTAATTTACATGTTTAATCAATAATTTTTTATTATTAATTTTTTAATATTAATGTTTTATAGAAACATAGAAATTAGGTGCAGGATTAGGCCATCGAGCCTGCACCGCCATTCAATATGATCATGGCTGATCATCCAACTCAGTATCCCGTACCTGCCTTCTCTCCATACCCTCTGATCCCCTTAGCCACAAGGGCCACATCTAACTCCCTCTTAAAAATAGCCAATGAACTGGCCTCAACTACCCTCTGTGGCAGAGAGTTCCAGAGACTCACCACTCTCTTTGTGAGAAAAGTCTTTCTCATCTCGGTCTTAAAGGATTTCCCCCTTATCCTTAAGCTGTGACCCCTTGCATCGATGGAGTCAAAGGAAGGCAGGCAGGTTGGTTTGCGTGATGGCCAATTCTCTGAAATTTCTTGTGGTCTTTGATTGGGCTGTTCCCAAACCATGCTGTGATGCATTCCGATAAAATGCATTCTATGGCACATCTGTTGAAGTTGGTGAGAGTTGTTGGAGACATGTTGAACCTTCTAAGCCTTGTAAGGAAGTAGACCAGGACAAGTTACTGGTAATATTTACTCCTAAGGACTTGAAACTTTCAACCATCTCTACTTCGGTGCCATCAATGTATAATGGGGTACTTGTACCACTTTGCTTCCTGAAGTCGATCAATATCTCCTTTTCCTTGTTGACATTGAGAGAAAGATTGTTGTCTTCACGGCAGATTATGACGTTCTCAATCTCCTCCCTTTATTCCATCTCATCATTGTTTGATATCCGGCCCACAAATTTGTAAATTGACTTGGATTTGTACTTGGCTGCACGATCGTGGGTGCATAAAGAGTAAAGAAAATAACATTTTCATATTAATGTCTAGATTTTGCCCAGTCTTTCTTTTAAAATTTTACGTGCAATTTATGTATAATTTGTTTTGTATGTTGTCTGAATCTATATGCCTGATACTCCTGCAAGCTAGATTTTTTTTAATTGTACCTCTATCTGTATTTGTGCATCTGACAACAAATGTGAAATATAATTTTCCGCTGGATTGCTCTGAAGGTCATGAGATCATGTGATATCAGCAGAATTAGGCCATTCGGCCCATCATGTTTACTCTGCCATTCAATCAAGGCTGATCTATCTCTTCATTCTAATGCCATTCTCCTGGTTTTTCCCCATAACCCCTGACACCCGTGCTATATAAGCAATACATTTTAAATCCACAGAGACACTAAAATAGAAGGTAATGGTTGAGAAGGTTGTAAGGTGTCAAATCAAACTCTGCTTATTAAAATTAAAATCTGTTTTCAACTTGCATAGATCAAGCCAAGAGACTTCATGTTGTGGCTCCATAATTCTGTAGGGGGTAAATTTGACTTTGCAATCTTTGTAACCATTGAGTAATTTGGAGAAAAAAGCTCAAAGAAGTCATATCATGACAGTCAAAATCTATGGAAAATGAAAGTAGTGACAGTATTCCATAGAATAGATTTTGATTGTTGAGCATACCAAGCAATGACTTGTACCCCTTGTGAAAATCATATGTGGTGTGAGTAATCAGGTCTCTCTTTCACTAATACAAAAACTGCTACAAACTTTAAAAATCTGAGTAATGTAGTTTAGTTTAATTTAGTTTTAAGATACAGCAAAGAAACAGGTCCACACCAACCACTTGTTCACACTAGTTCTACGTTATTCCACTTTCTCATCCACTCCTCACACACTAGGGGCAATTTACAGAGGCCAATTAACTTGCAAACTCGCAAATCGTTTTATGGATGGAACCTCTATGTCTATGTCTGAAAGTTGTAGGTTAAAGCCTTTTTTCAATGGTTAAGAACACATTTAAAGCTGATGTTTCACTCTTACATAGGGGAGTTGCTGTCTTTCAGGTCAAGTGTGAAAATGAGGTCCTGTCTGCCTGTTCAAGTGAATGTAAAACATCCCATGACAACTGTTTCAAAGAGCAAAACATCCCAGTGAATATGAATCCCTCAACCAAAACAAATTAATTGCCTACTCATTTTATTTGTGGGGCTTCCTCTCCAGACTGTTTACTGTATTTGCGGGCAAGATCACATGGAAACTCAAAATAGCAATGAATAAATCAATATCAGGTCAAACCTAGTTTATTATCATGGACAAGTACGGTGAGGAAGAGGTGCAATGAAAATCTTGCTTACAGCCGCATCACAGGCAGACAAACACACATAAACAAATTGTACATAGATTAAAAGGTGTTAGTAGATTAGCTATAAGTGGATAAGATAGAAATATTCAAGAAGCATTTAGGTAGCCACATGCCCAGCCAGGAATAAAGCTATCAGGACCTTACGTGGTCAAATTGGTTTAGATTAAATTGGCATTATAGTTGGTGCAGCCATCGTGGTTCGAAGAGCCTGTTCCTGAGCTGTATAGTTCTATTTCCAATACGCTCTGAGTAGAGCAACAATATAAAAATACTAACAAGCTTCAATCATCTGAATTGATGATGCCTGACTACCATACTTTTTCTGGGTTTTAGTCAGGTTTCCAGTGGCCAGAATATTTGTTTATTGTTTATAATGTTTTAAATAGGTTTAGTGGGCTTCTGTGATAAATTGCACTTTCCAGTAATTTTTTTCCCAACGTTAGCCAGCATCATGCAATTGCCAATCCATAACATGCAACCATATTTAAAACGGAAGATCTTTTATTGCTAATTTAACTGGCTCATCCGTGATGATAATCCTTGGTCTTGACTCCATGATTTACTTATACAGGCCATTAACCCAAGGGATTTCACTGGGATGTTATAAAACAAAATCCAACACAAAGCCACATTAAGGAAAATTAGAAAAAATGATCTGAAGAATTAGAAGTCATAGCAGTAGAGAAGTGAATTAGAAGTGAAAGCGGTAGAGAATTTGAGAGCGTGGGAGTCAACTGACTATAGCCAGTGTGGACCCGGTGGGCCAAAGGAGCTGTTTCCATGCTGTTTCTCTAAACAAAACTAACTCGGTATGACCAACTAGGCATGTGTCCCCTTTGCTCTATCTATTGTACTTGAGTTTGACTTGATTGTATTTGTGTGTAACATATCTTAGTTTGGATAGCATGAAAAACAAAGGTGTTCACTGTACCTCGTACATGTGACAATAATCAAACTAAACTATCATTGTTGCAGCAGTTAATCAATGCTGTTTATGAGGACAGACCTGGAGAAGTATAAAATTTGTAAGGCTACAGGAAATTACACAAGTAGGGAAGGATAAAACTATGGAGAGATTCGAAAACAAACAAGCGAAACTGTCACCTCACAGCTCCAGAGTCCCGAGTTCAATCCTGGCATCTGCTCCCGACTGTGTGAAGTTGCATGTTCTCCCTACGACCACAGGAATACTTTCAGCTAATCTGGTTTCCTCCTACATTCAAAACACGTGTGTAGTATACTAAAAAGGTAGAGACTTGGGGATGCAGTCAAGTCCATAACGTAAACCAGCCTCTCCCCCCCCCCCCCCCAACCCACTCACTACCCCACCCCTGCTACTCACTCCCCCTCCCCCATCGATTCCATTTACACTTCATGCTCTCTGGAAAGCCAATATAATCATCCTGATCATTTCAACTACTCCCTTTTCCCATCTGAAAGAGGATATAGAAGATTGAACACTGTACCGTGCTACATGCAATGATAATATATCAATACCAATGCCAATATTACTGTCTATTGATCCTAGAGTGTAGGTGGATGAAATAATCTTTTAAGAATAGGTCATAAAGTGAGTTAGTGGGGGGGATGAATTGTGCTGTGAGCAGGATTGAGTCAATGGACCAAACTACACATCATAGGAAAATATGGAGAACAAAAAATTTAAATAGCCAATTTAAAATCTGAAAATACTCAGATAGTCAAGCAAACTATGAACCAGCCAGATTTGTATTGACTAATGTGATTATAGAGGAAGAAAAGCAGAGTGTCCATTTAAGAGCCTCTTAACTGCCACTATCATATCTGGCTCCTCCACCAACCTTGGCAATGCATTCCAAGCACCCACCATTCGTTGTGTAAAAAACTTGCCTCGCCTATCTCTTTTAAACTTTCTCCCTCTGACCTTAAAGCCATGCCCTCTGGTCTTTGATATAGTATTTCCACCCTGCAAAATAGGTTTCGAATGTTTACCCTGTATATGGCTCGTAATTTTATATATTTCTATCAGATCTCCCCTCAACTACTGACACTCCTGAGGATCCAATCCAAGTTTGCCCAACCTCTCATAGCTAACACTCTCCAACCCAGGCAGTATGCTGGTGAGCCTCTTCTGCACCTTCTCTAAACCTTCACAACTTCACACAATACGGCAAATGTGGCCCAACTGATGTTTTATACATTCCTATTATTTTAGACACTGTGTTCCTCATCACTGCAACTTGATTCACAATAAGTAGGTATGAGAAAAGATGGAAAATGTTGATTCTTTTCATTTTTCTTGTCGCTTTCAAACAGTTAAGTATCTCTAAACATGCCTTGTGCACATACATAACACAAACCTCAACTATGAACTATCATTGGTTAAACTGAAGACTTTGGATTATCATTTTGCACTAGTATTAATTATAGATTTTTTCTTGTAATATAAATTATCTATGTGTATTGAATATACAGGTCTGTTATTCTGCTGCAAGTAAGAATTTAAATGATCCGTTGTTCTTATATGTTCCTATATGATAATTAATTCCTCTTGACTCTTGACGTGTACCAAGGGAATAATTTCAAGCTTCTAAATTATTTTGAGGGAAAAATGCAGTTCATTGAAATTTTGCCCGTCGTAAAAATATCAATTTTGTTTTGGGAAATAAATCTTTCAGAATTCTCCTGTCGGCGCAATAGTTCCATTGCTCGTGAAATAATTGTTTGTGTGCTTTTTAAGGCCGAGAAGGGGACATTTTGTACATTCATTGAAAGGATGTTAATGCTGACAATTATCGGTCATTCCTAAATGCTCCTAAACCAACAAGTTGAGTTAAGTCTCAACTTGGTGGTGTTAGAGTCACATGTAACTAGCCTGGATGAAGATAGTGCATTTAATAGGACAATGGGGAATTAGATGAGTTTTTTGGAGTGAGGAGGAGATCTTCGATGCAGTCATATCGTGAGGAGAATCACAGTTCTGCAGTAAAATGGAGATACAAATAACTACTGATGCTAGAACCTTGAGCAAAACACAAAGTGCTGGACTAACTCAGCTGATTTTTAAATGACATTCGGCGATCAAGACAATTGGAGATTTGGACTTGGGTTTGTAACAATAAGGATGCTCGTTTAATAAAAACTTGCCTATTGAGTCCATGCTGACCATCAATCACCCGTTCACACTAGTTCTATGTTATCCCACTTTCTCATCCACTAGGAGACAATTTTACAGAGGCTAATTAACTTCTAAACCCGCACGTCTTTGGGATAGGGGAGGAAACCGGAGCGCATGGAGGAAACCCACATGGTTACAGGGAGAACATAAATACAAACGGGGGGAACAAACAAACTCCACACACCCAAGGTCAGGTTCGAACATGGGTCTTTGGCGCTGGGAGACAGCAGCTTTTCCAGCTGTGCCACTGTGCCGTTTTTCTGCAATAAACGTCTGAAGGGCTTTGATCCAAAACGTCACCTATTCCTTTTTTCAAGAGAAGCTGTCTGACGGCTGAGTTACCCCAGCTTTTTGTGTTCTTTGATCTCAATCACTGAGATACCTTGATCCACAAGTGAAAAACACCAATCAGAAAATAAACAAAGGAGCCGAGAAGGGCTCTCAAATACACCCTCAATTCCCGACACCCAATGTTATATTTGAATGCACATAGTGTATGGAACAAAGTGGATGAGCTTATCGTGCAGCCATAAATTGGTAGGTACGACATTGTGGGCATTACGGATACGTGGCTGAGAGAGGATCCGAGCTGGGATCTGAATATCCAAGGTTACACATACTATCAAAAAGACAGACAGGTGGGCAGAGGGGGTTGGGTAGCTCTTCTTGGAAGGAATGGAGTTCAATCTTTAGCAAAGGTTGTCATAGGATCAGAAGATGTAGAATCCTTGTGCGTAGAGCTGATAAACTGTAAGGGTAAAAGGACCACGATGGAAGTTACATCAGGAGATACAATTGACATGCAAGAAAGGCAATGTCTGAGAGTCATAGAGAATTTCAATATGCAGGTAGAGTGGGAAAATCAGATTGGACTGGACCCCAAGAGGGGGAATTTGTGGTTTCTTAAAATAGCTTGTAGTTGAACAGATAAAGGAAAAGGCAATTTTGGATTTGGGATTGTGTAATGAACCAGATTTTTGATTAGGGAGCTTTGGGTAAAAGAACCACTAGGTGGTAATGACTATAATATGATAAAATTCAACCTGAAATTTGAGAGAAGATGAAATCAGATATGTTCGTATTTCTTTTGAGCAAAGATGACTACAGAGGCATGAGGGAGGAGCTAGCTAAAGTTGAGTGGAGAGGGAGCCTAGCAAGAATGACAGTGAAATAGCAATGGCAGAATTTCTGGGAACAATTTGGAAGATACAAAATCTTTTTATTCCAACGAGGAAGAAAGATTCTAACGGGAGAATGAGGCAACCATGGCTGACAAAGGAAGTCAAAGACCGCATAAAACTAAAAGAGAAGGCAAATAACTTTGGAAAGATTAGTTTAGTTTAATTTTTTTTAAAAATATTTTTATTAGAAGCAAAGCATAATGTCCACAGTATAACAGTTCTTCAAATACAAATTTAACTTTTTTCAAAAATTATACAAATATTACGAGATAATATATGTATGCTTCTGTTTTTTGTTTGGAAAGTAAAGTAAAAGAATAGATCTATAATCAATAGAGATGGTGATTAAATAATAATGATTATGATTATATAAGGAAAATATATATATTTTTTTATTTTTATTTTTTTTTATTATAAAAATAAACAAATATGAAAAAAAACCCAATTATTATATAATAAAACAATGAAGTATACATCTTAGCAATGAATGGAGCAATTTCTCATAACAATATCTATAGAGACGTGTATACGAATCCCAGAATACGTCTTTTCATCTAATCCTACACCTGGGTACTTATTGAGTTACAATGCTGAGCTCAGCTACCCCTTTAAATAATCAATGAATGGAGACCATATTTGTCCAAAAAGTTTGTATTTGTCCATTAGGACAAATCTAATTCTCTCCAAATGCAACATCTCCGACATTTCCACTGTCCACATTTTAATTGTGGGGGATAATGTTCCCTTCCAGAATTTTAATATTAATTTTTTCCAATTATCAAACAGTAATCAAGAACATTTATTTGACTTGCTGTTAATATTAGGCTTGAGTCAGGAACTCCTAATATTATTAGCTTTAGGTCGGGGTCCAATTTAGTTTTAAGAACTTCAGAAATGATTCTAAAAATATCAGCCCAATAACTATTAAGTTTTATGCATGTTACAAAACTATGTGTTGTTATCTTCTAAATTCTGACATTTATCGCAAATAGAGGAGATGTTAGGAAAAATTCTATTTAATTTCATTTTTGAATAGTGTAATCTATGTAATACTTTAAATTGTATCAAGGTATGTCTGGCATTTAACGAGCAATGGTGTATACGTTGTAAACTTTCTTCCCAAGTGTCTTTCATTGTAGATAGACCTATTTCATTTTCCCATATCTGTCGGTATGATTCTGTTGTTGGGACTTCCCTATCCAAAAGAGTATTATATATGTACGCTATTAGTTTTTTTGTATTTGGGTGCTTGTTAAGCAATTAATCCAGTAATCCTGGTTTTCTATTCTTATAGTCTTGCATGTTTGACTTGATATAGTCTCTAATTTGTAAATACGTAAACAAGTTATTTGGGTGCAATCCATAGATATCTTTTAACTCTTGAAATGAGAGAAATTTTCCTTTCTTGTAAAGGGGTTCTATCCTTATAATTCCTAATTTTTTCCAGTGTCTAAACCCTTTATCCAATATAGAAGGTTTAAATAAGGAATTATTCATAATTGGTAAACAAAGCGACATATTATCCAAATGTAAAGTCTTAACTATTTGTTTCCAAATACGTCTATTGCTATGAATTATAGGGTTTTCCCCATAAGTTTTTTTTGATACTTCCCTTGGAGTAAAAAGAAACAAACTTGTATCAAACGATAAACAGTCTTCCTATTCCATCTTTAGCCAAGCTGGTTCCTGATCCATTTTTACCAACCAAAAATTCATATTAACCTGAACCGCCCAAAAATAAGATTAAAAAATAGGTA
Source organism: Raja brachyura (assembly GCA_963514005.1). The sequence continues at coordinate 25,180,496 of OY740802.1, forward strand.
AAGCTAATCCTCCATTTATCTTGGATTTACATAAGTGTTTTTTACTTATTCTGTGATTTTTATAAACCCAAATAAAACTGTTAACAATAGAATCAGTGGACATGGGTACACAAAAGGCTGGAGAAACTCAGCGGGGGCAGCAGCATCTAAGGAGCAAAGGAGATAGGCAATGTTTCGGGCCGAAACCCTTCTTCAGACCCAATACTTTGTTTATCTCCATCGCTCCTTAGATGCTGCTGCACCTGCTGAGTTTCTCCAGCCTTTTGTGTACCCTCGATTTTCCAGCATCTGCAGTTCCTTCTTTAACAGTCAGTGGACATGGTTTACCTGGATTTTCAGAAGGCATTTAATAAGGTGCCGCACGTGAGGCTGCTAAAGAAAATGAAAGCCCATGGTATCAAAGGGCAGACACTAGCATGGATAGCAGTTGGGATGGATGGCAGAAGGCAGAGAGTGGCAATAAAGGGGGCTCTTTTTGGTTGTCTGTCAGTGACTAAAGATGTTCCG
>OY740802.1:25781202-25963810 GCA_963514005.1 Raja brachyura
CCTTGTTTGGGACTGAGTAGATTAAATGGTAATTGGGGGGAGCATGACTCCATCCTCTCTGTGTTATTGTGATCCCGTGAGCCCTTTATAATTTGACACAGCGCACCGGGCAAAAGTTGAAGAAACAATTCCAAGCACCAATGCCACCATCAATCATCTTAATGGGTATAAAATTCACCCACCAAAATAAAGTATAGAAAATAGTCCTCAAGTCCACTTCATGCCAGCACTGCGAGATTTATTTATCATTAGTCTGCAGCACACTCACTCGGTCAACTCACACATCTTTTGCCAAGAAACACTTCTTGCTTTTTCAAATTTGTTTTTCTCAAAATTGGAAAAACCCAAGATTAATATTCTTGGAAATGAAACTCGGTCGCATAAAATCAGAGCGCGCTCCTTCCTTTCCAAACCAAGCAAAGTTTATGGTCTTGGAAGGCCTGTCGTTGGATTGAGATTGGCCACAGAGGGTTACTCGGGCAGATCCAAGATGTCCTGCCAAGCGGGATATGGGCTGGAGTACAACGTCAAGGATGCCGGTTGGATCATTGCAAAGACCAAGCCATGCAACTTCGAGGCAGCTTACAATCCATTCCCACATTGACCTTTCTGTCCTGGGCCACCTCCACAATCAGAGTGAGGCCAAACGCAAATTGGAGGAACTGCATCTCATATTTCACTTGGGCGGCTTACAACCCTGCAGTATGAACATTGATTTCTCTAACTTCAAGTAACCCTTGCATCCCCCCCCCCCCTCTCTCCCTCTCCCTCTCTCCCTCTCCTTCTCTCCGTCCTACCCTCGCTCTAGTCCTTGTACTAGTTTCACTGCCGTCCTGCTGATTTTCACTGTTTGTATCGCTCAATATCACCTTCCCAACAGTCAACAATGGGCCATTGTGAGCTCCACCTTTCCTTGATCATCAGTGCTGCCTTTAATTTGTCCCTTTGTACACTTCATTTATTTTCTTCATGTAACTTTTCATATCTCTCGATTCCCTCTCCCCTGATCTCAGTCTGAAGGCAGATCTCAACCCGAAACGTCACTATTCCTTTTCTCCGGAGATGCTGCCTGACCCGCTGAGTTACTCTACCATTTTGTGTCTATCCTTGATGTAAACCAGCATCTGCAGTTGGAAAGGTTGCAAAAGAGATTCAATGGTTCAATGGTACTTTATTTGTTACATTTATTAATCACATGGTAATTTATTTATCATTGAATTGAATCATTGAATCACTGAATATGGACCGAGGTACAGTGACATTAATTTTTGTCTCCAGTTAAGTACAAGTATCACCATACATAAGCACGTAAGATACATCGTAGATAAGTATCTCAGGTACAGCACAAGTGTATAGCAGTAGTTCACTGAGACAGTATACAGAGTTGCCATTTTCCAGTCCCAGTTTGTAAGAGCAGGGTTCTTGACCTGACCATGAAGGCGGGTTGTCCTGGTGGTGTTGCAGGGTCTGCCTGACTGTGGCGTCATCTGCCATCACTGTAGGCCCCTCAGCGGGCTGGCGTGGGCAACCGCGGTACGTGGGGGGGGGGGGGGGGGGGGGGGGGGGGCGACTCTCTCCGTGAAGAGGTGACCGGGCCTCACACCTTCCAACTCCCTCCTCTTCCGTACTCTGGTCTTACTGGGGAACGAGCGGGCGCTGGGATCGGCGGCCTCCATCCCGACAGACCGCGGCACGGCGGGACTTCCTGCCTCTGGGTGGGTCCCGACAGTCAATGATTCAATGGCACTTTATTGTCACATATACCTAGGTACAGTGAATAACTTTGTTTTGCACACAACCCAGTAAAACCATTCGGCATATCAACACTATCCTACACACTAGGGATTATTTGCTGAAGCCAATTCACCTGCAAACCTGCACGTCTTTGGAATGTGGGAGAAAGCCATAGCACCCGGGGAAAACCCATGCGATCACAAGGAGAATGTACAAAGTCTGTACAGACAGCACCCGTGGTCAGGATCGAACCCGAGTCTCTAATGCTGTAAGGCAGCAACCCTACTGCTACACTGCCATGCCGCCCCCAAGTTATAGGGACAGGCTGGAAATGTATTCCTTGAACCGTGAGAAGCGGAGAAGGGACATTATTGAGGTGTACAACATCATGAGGGGCACGGATAAGGTGAACGCTCACAGTCTTTTTCCCAGGTAGAGGATTCTAAAACTAGAGAGCATAGGTTAAAGGAGAGAGGTTTAAAAGAGAGCTCAGCATGCAAATGTTTCACTCGGAAGGTAGTCCGTATCTGGAACTAGCCACTGGAGGAAGCTATAGAAGCGGATACAACGATGACTTTCAAAAGACCTTTAGACAGCTACATGGACAGGAAGGATTTAGAGGGCTATGAGGCAAATGTCAGCAAATGGAACTAGCCCGGATTGCCAATTTGGTCTGCATGGACAAGATGGGATGAAGGGTCTGTTTCCAAGGTCTAGGACACTATGATCTGTGTTACGACCATAAAGGCAGACAGAATCACCAATGACCCACACCACAGTGGTCACGCTCTCATTCCACTCCTTGTCCATTCAGACCAATGGGCTAGTTCCATTTGCTTACATTTGTCTCATGCCCCTCTAAATCTTTCCTGTCCATGAATCTGTCTCAATGTCTTTTGAAAGTTGTCGTCGTTGCAGAGGGGTGGGAGAAGGCTCCTGGGATGTGTCGTGGAGCAAATTGAGCAGCTTGTTGCATCTGCCCACCATCCTCTCAGTGAAAGAGTTGCCCACTCGGGTTTCTATTAGCTATTTTTCCTCTCCCCTTGAACCTATTTCCTCTGGTTCTTGATTCCCCTACCCTGGGTAAAAGACTGTGCATTCACCCTATCTATTCCCCTCATAATGTTACACACCGCTATAACATTGCCTCTCATCCTCCTGCGCTCCAAGGAATAAAGTCCTAGCCTGCCCAACCTCTCCCTATAGCTCAGGCCCTCAAGTCTTGGTAACAACCTCATAAATTTTCTTTGCACTCTTTCTAGCTTAACAATATCCTCCCTAAAGAGAAACAAGGAACTACAGATGCTGGTTTACAAAAAAAAGACCAAAAAATGCAGGGTAACTGCTTGCAATACTCCAAATCCGTCCTAACCATTGTCCTGTAGAGCTGCTCATGACATCTTTGCAATGACACACTGGCACATTTCTTGACCCATTGAAGGGTGGAAATCTTGCCAAGCCCTATTCCACTGACAAAGAAACAAGTTTAATGAATATTTGAGAGATGGAATGAAAGGGTAGACTGGGGACATTTTCTTTTAACAAAAGCGCTTCGAAGAAAACCAGTCGCGCATATTGCTTTTGTAAACACACTTCAGGAATTTTTCATGTCAAAAACATGAAATTATTTTGCACCAATGTGGTGTAAATGTGTGGAAGATGTGGCTGGTTTTGCTTTCTTAAACTTTCAGCATCAGAACGTAAAGAAGTCAGCTGCTCGGTGGAATGCAGAGACACGGAGACTTTGCCGAAAGAGCAAGGCAGTTGCATTTCACACATCTGTGCAGCTTTTTCGCTTGACTTGAAGTAGACAAAAGAATTATTAATTCACCAGAGTCTAGTGGTACAATTGTGGTCAAATTATTCTTTGTGTACTTGAACTTAACTTACTCAAACAAAAGATACGGTGTGTGCGCCTTTCAGTAAACTTGATAAAACACCGAGGAATTTGAAAGAAAAGCCCAAAGTATTAAGTCACACGGGCGGCTCGAGCCCTCTATGTTAGTGCACTTTATGGAGTCCAAATTTTAAAATAAGCAAAGACATGCACTGATGGGCCTGTAAATTGTTCAAAGGTGCAGAGGCATCAAGTGGTTTCCTGAGAGCTAACGCTTTCCAAAATTAATAAAATAAGTAATGCTCGCTATTTGAGGGACTGGGAAACATAAAACATTAAACTGCAGAGGCACATACACACGCACACACACGCATACACATGTACTAGCGCACACATATGCATGCGCACATGCGCATGCACATGCACAGACAAACAGATGGACGCTCGCATGCACGCACACGCAGGCACACTCACACACCCACAAAAGCAACACACACATGCACACACGCACACATGCACACAGACACACGCACACACGCACGCACAAGTAGAATGATACAGACCTGCTAAGGGAGCAAGTTGAAGTGGGGTTTTTGTACAGAAAGACCAGTGTGAGGTAATGTTTTCTCTGTCTGGGACTTATTCTTGCAGCTTTGTTTATGGGAGGAGGCAGCTCTCTTCTGCCTTCAGAACATAGAATGTGGAACAGGATAGCACAGGAACAGGCCCTTCAGCCCACAATGTTCCTGCCAAACATTTCAATTAATCTTTAGAAACAAGGAACTGCAGATGCTGGTGCTGGAGTAACTCAGCGGGTTAGGCAGCATCTCTTGAGAATATGGATAGGTGCCGTTTAGGGTCGAGACCCTTATTCAGAAGAGGGGAAAGAGAGGACAAAGTGTGGCAGGTAATTAGTAGTAAGCACAAGGTAGTGATTGTGAGAGATTTCAATTTTCCAAAAATAGACTGGGAAACACATTCTGTAAATGGGCTGGATGGTTTGGAGTTTGTAAAATATGTGCAGGATAGTTTTTTGCAGCAATACATAGAGGTATCGACCAGAGAAGGGGCAGTGCTGGACCTCCTGTTAGGAAATGAGGCAGGTCAGGTGACGGAGGTATGCGTTGGTGAGCACTTCGGGACCAGTGATCACAATACTATTGTTTTCAATATAATTATGGAGAGAGTCAGAACTGGACCTAGGGTTGAGATTTTTGATTGGAGAAAGGTTAAGTTTGAGGGAATGCGTAAGGATTTAAAAGGAATGGATTGGGACATTTTGTTTTATGGGAAGGATGTAGAAGAGAAATGGAGGACATTTAAAGGGGAAATTGTAAGAGTACAGAATCTTTATGTCCCTGTTCGGTTGAAAGGAAATAGAAAAAATCGGAAAGAGCCATGGTTTTCAAGGGAAATTGGACACTTGTTTCGAAAAAAGAGAGATATCTACAATAATTATAGGAGGCATGGAGTAAATGAGATGCTAGAGGAGTGTAAAGAATGTAAAAAGAATCTTACGAAAGAAATTAGAAAGGCTAAAAGAAGATATGAGGTTGCTTTGGCAAGAAAGGTGAAAGTAAATCCAAAGGGTTTCTACAGCTATATTAATAGCAAAAGCATAACGAGGGATAAAATTGGGCCATTAGAGAGCCAGAATGGACAGCTATCTGCAGAGCCAAAAGAGATGGGGGAGATATTGAACAATTTCTTTTCTTCGGTATTCACCAAGGAGAAGGATATTGAACTCTGTGAGGTAAGGGAAAAAAGTAGAGGAGCTATGGAAACTATGAGATTCAAAGAGGAGGAAGTACTGACACTTTTGAAAAATATAAAAGTGGATAAGTCTCCAGGTCCTGACAGGATATTCCCTAGGACATTGAGGGAAGTTAGTGTAGAAATAGCAGGGGCTATGACAGAAATATTTCAAATGTCATTAGAAACGGGAATAGTGCCGGAGGATTGGCGTACTGCGCATGTTGTTCCATTGTTTAAAAAGGGTTCAAAGAATAAACCTAGCAATTATAGACCGGTTAGTTTGACGTCAGTGGTGGGCAAATTAATGGATAGGATACTTATAGATAATATATATAAGCATCTGGATAAACAGGGTCTGATCAGGAACAGTCAACATGGATTTGTGGCTGGAAGGTCATGTTTGACAAACCTTCTTAAATTATTTGAAGAGGTTACTTGGGAAATTGATGAGGGTAAAGCAGTGGATGTCAGTAAGGCCTTTGACAAGGTTCCCCATGGAAGGTTGGTTAAGAAGGTTCAATCTTTGGGTGTTATTGGTGGAGTAGAGAAGATGGATTCAACAGTGGCTAAATGGGAGGTGTCAGAGAGTAATGGTGGATAGCTGTTTGTCAGTTTGGAAACCAGTGACCAGTGGGGTGCCTCAGGGATCTGTGTTGGGTCCACTGTTGTTTGTCATGTACATCAATGATCTGGATGATGGGGTGGGAAATTGGATAAGTAAGTATGCAGATGATACTAAGATAGGTGGTGTTGTGGATAATGAAGTAGATTTTCAAAGTCTACAGAGAGATTTGGGCCATTTGGAAAAGTGGGCTGAAAGATGGCAGATGGAGTTTAATGCTGATAAGTGTGAAGTGCTACATCTTGGCAGGACAAATCAAAATAGGACGTACATGGTAAATGGTAGGGAAATGAGGAATGCTGTGGAACAGAGGGATCTAGGAATAACTGTGCATAGTTCCCTGAAGGTGGAATCGCATGTAGATAGGGTGGTAAAGAAAGCTTTTGGTGTGCTGGCCTTTATAAAGGAATATAGGAGTAGGGAAGTAATGTTAAAATTGTACAAAGCATTGGTAAGACCAATTCTGGAGTATGGTGTACAATTTTGGTCGCCTAATTATAGGAAGGATGTCAACAAAATAGAGAGAGTACAGAGATTTACTAGAAAGTTACAGAGAAAGGTGAACAAGTTAGGTCTTTATTCTTTGGAGCGCAGAAGGTTAAGGGGGGACTTGATTGAGGTCTTTAAAATGATGAAAGGGATAGACAGAGTTGACGTGGATAAGCTTTTCCCATTGAGGGTAGGGAAGATTCAAACAAGAGGGCATGGCATGAGAATTAAGGGACAGATGTGTAGGGGTAACATGAGGGGGAACTTCTTTACTCAGAGAGTGGTGGCTGTGTGGAATGAGCTTCCAGCAGAAGTGGTGGAGGCAGGATCGATTTTAACATTTAAAATTAAAGTGGATAGGTATATGGACGGGAAGGGAATGGAGGGGTATGGTCTGAGTGCAGGTAGATGGGACTAGGGGAAAATAAATGGTCGGCACGGTCTGGAAGGGCTGAGAGGGCCTGTTTCCGTGCTGTAATTGTTATATGGTTAATATGCTGATATAGGCGAGGGGGTTATATGGGCAAATGGTTAAATTAATATTCCCTGCACCTCATCGATGTTGATTTATTGAATGATCCAGCATGGAAACTGGCCCTTCAGCCACCCAAGTCCATGCTGACCGTCGATCAAGGACACAAAGTGCTGGAGTATCTCAATGGGTCAGTCAGCATCTCTGGACAACACGGCTAGCCCATCGACTCTCTGACCATCTATCACCCGTTCACACTAGTTCCACATTATCCACTCTCTACACTAGGGGAAATTTACCGAAGCCAGTTAAGCTACAAACCCGCGCGTCTTTGGGACGTGGGAGGAAACCAGAGCACCCAGAGAAAACCCACGTGGTCACAGGGAGAATGCACATACTCCGTACAGACAACACCCGTAGTCGGGTTTGAAGGCGGGTTTCTGGCGCTGTAAGGCAGCAACTCTATGCCGTGCCACAGTGTCGCTCTCTTTGCACTACCTGGTGTACTTGTGCACAATGCGATATTACTCATGCGTAGTATGGTTTGCCTGGTTAGCACGCACACAATTCTTTTCACTGTATCTAGGCACACGTGTCACCAACAATCTAACACCAGTACAAAGGACCAGGTTTCGGTTAATTGTATTCTCTCAGCAATAGATGCGTTTGTATTAATGTTACGGCACAGGTCTAAATGCCTTGTGTTGGTACTGGTTTACCCGTCTGAATATTCTTTGGGTCATTTGAGGTTTTTATCCCATAAACTATTTCAGGAATCAAATTGTTTTGGAATTACAAACCTATCGGAGAGGGTGAGATAGTATTTGTTGATCTATCAGAGAGGGTGGAAGAATTTAAGACTGAACGGGGAAAACTTAAAAATTAAGTTGAAGACGTTGGAGTGGATTTATTTTGACAGAAGCTGACTTGTGCAATTATGAAAAGCTACACAAAGTTTACAAATCGCTTTATTTTAGTTGGATTACAGTTGAAAAGAGTCTTGTTTCTTTATGCTGGAGAACACACTGACTGGACATTGTTACAGACTGGCTGTTGTTCAATATCCAACCCTCTTGTCTCAGACGTCGGAGGCTGTAGCTTCAAATCCCACTTAGTGTTTGTACAGAAATATTGCGGCACATTCCCCAGTATGAAGCATGATCACCAGCAGAAACATTGAGGCACATTCTGCCCTTTGCTCGCCTCCAGTTTCCCCCCCCCCCCCCACCTCTACTTTCATATCTTCCCCAGTACGAGTTTAGTTTAATTTAGAGATACAACCAGGAACCCAGGCCCTTCGGCCCACCGAGATGCTGTTTTGCCCCAGCACTTCGTGTTTTGCTCACGATTCCAGCATCCTCAGTCTCTCGTATCGGCAGGAAGAACGCAACAAGTCAGGCAGCATCTTTACTTTACTTTAGATTTTACTTTGCTTTCGAGATACAGCGCGCAAACAGGCCCTTCGGCCCACCACGTCCGCGCTGACCAGCGATCACCCGTACACTAGTTCTATCTTGCACACCAAGGACAATTTACAGAAGCCAATTAACCTACAAGCCTGCACTTCTTTCGAATGTGAGGGAAAACCGGAGCACCCGGAAAAAACCCACACGGTCACATGGGGAATGTACAAACTCCGTACAGACAGCACCTGCAGTCGGGATCAAACCCAGGTCTCTGGCGCTGTAAGGCAAAAACTCAACCGCTGCGCCACCGTGCCGCCCTGCAATAATAGAATATAGAACGTGGAACAGTACAGCACAGGAACAGGCCCTTAGTTCAACAATGTCTTTGCCGAACATGATCCAAGTTAAACTAATCTCCTCAGCCTGCATGTGATCCATGAGCCCCCATTCTCTGGGTATCCATCTGCCTATTGAAAAGCCTCTTCAACCCCACTATTGTATCTGCTTCCATCGCCACAACCTGGCAGCTCGTTCCAGGCGCCCACCGGCCTCTGTGTAAAAAAAACTTGTCCCACACATCACCTTTAAACATTGTCCCTGGCACCTTATAGCCATGCCCTCTTGTCTTTGCCATTTCCACACCGGGAAGAAGGTTCTGCTCGGCTACCCTATCTATGCATCTCATCATTTTATTGTGATAAAATTTAGGATTTAAGAGGCTTTTAGATAGGCTCATTCTTTCGGGTTTCCTCTCAACCTCTGATGTTCCAGAGAAAACAATCCAAGTTTGTCCAACCTTTCCTCATAGCTAATATCCTCTTATCCAGGCAGCATTCGGGGGGATTTTGTGGAGACAGTGATAAGTGCCCAGTGGTTTGAGGTGCTTGTTGTAGGTAATCTGTCATGCCAGCTTGTATCTGTGAAGAGTAGTTAAACTCTGTGCATTTCTTGAAGGGCTGTAGAAAATACCATGTCCTTGTTTTGATGGTGAAATGGGATTTCTTAGGTATTTATTTTTCTAGCTTTATGACCGAAATAAGAAAAAGCTCCAACCTCTTGTAAATGGATGATACATACAGTGCATGCACACTTTAGACTTTAGAGACACAGTGCGGAAACAGGCCCTTCCGCTCACCGAGTCAATAGACAATAGACAATAGGTGCAGGCGTAGGCCATTCGGCCCTTTGAGCCAGTACCACCATTCAATGTGATCATGGCTGATCAACCCCAATCAGTACCCCGTTCCTGCTTCTCCCTATATCTGCTATCTTTAAGAACCCTATCTAGTTCTCTCTTAAAAGTATCCAGAGAACCAGCCTCCACCTCCCTCTGAGGCTGGTCAATGCTGACCAGGAATCACCCGGTACACTACTGAGTTATTCCAGCATGTGGTGTCTTTTTTTGTAAACCAGCATCTGCAGTTCCTTGTGTCTGTACACCTAGACTGTTTCTTCCCAGCTGTTATCAGGCAACTGAACCATCCTAACACCAACTAGAGAGCTGCCATCTACCTCATTAAAGACCTCTGGACAATCTTTAATTGGACTTTACTGGGCTTTATCTTGCACTAAATCTTATTCCCATTATCATTTATCTGTATACTATGGACGGCTCGATTCGCAACTCCTTATTCTGAAACTATGCCCCCATGTTCTAAAGATTGGAGCTTTATTTTGGAAGCAAAGATAATGCAGAAGTCCCTTCTAAACTCAATTTGAATCATACAACACGGAAACAGGTTCTTCGGCCCAACTTGCCCATGACGACCAATATGCCCCATCTACACTAGTCCCAACTGCCTGCATTTGGCCCATATCCCACTAAACCCATCCTATCCATATACCTGTCTAAATGTTTCTTAAACATTGTGATAGTACCTGCCTCATCTGCCTCCTTGTTCTATACATCCACTACCCTTTGTGTAAAAAAGTTATCCCTCCGGTTCCTATTAAATCCCCCCTCACCTTAAACCTATAGTTCTCGATTCCCCTGCTCGGGGCGAAAGACTCTGTGCGTTCACCCGATCTATTTGTACACCTCTCTAAGATCACCCCTCATCCTTCTGCTCTCTGAGAAATAAAGTCCTAACCTGTTTAAACTCTCTCTGTAGCTCAGGCCCTTGAGTTCTGGCAACGTCCAGGTAAATCTTCTCTGAACCCTTTCAATCTTGACAACATGGTGTCCTTTCCTATAACATGGTGACCAATAAGCAACACCAGACTCTAAATGTGGCCTCAGCAATGTCTTATGTAACATGAGCTCCCAACCTCTATACTCAATACTCTGACTGATCTAGATGGGAGCTGCATTAGCACAAAGCTGATAGTGTCGAACTGCCCGCTGGTTGCAAACTGCCTCAAGCAGGCAGTGAATCTGAATATCTGGTACTGCGTATATCCAGTGACAAATTCAACATCTCACACTTGGCACCACAAACCCAGACAGCTCCCTAACCCAAAGACGTTTCAAAAGTAAGAGAGTTTGGTTCATTTTATTTGGAGAAACGTGAATTGAAAGCTGTGCGACACATGTTGACTTTGATTGACGATGTCTGGGTTAGTCTTACTTTGAAATGCAAAGTTGCTTAACTCTTTCAACAGCCGTTGTAAGCTGTGCTCTCTAGCAAGCCATTAACCCTGTTCTTAACTCTCTAAGCAACTGCCTGAGCATAAACAATTTGGGCATTATTAAATTTAAGTTCTTTTCCCATGGCGACAGAAGGGAATTAAGAATAGAAAAATTAACCCATTGGGCTCCGATGTGGAGGCACCACAACAAATCTGGGCAGTGGGCAGGTGCTATAGACCTGCACGGGAAGGTAGACGTTCCCGCCCCCACGAGTCTCGGGCAGATGGGGCTCGTCAGCCTGGGAAGGGGGCAGATGGGGCTCGTCAGCCTGGGAAGGCAGTCCATCTAGGAGAGGGAAAACTCTGATTTAAAACCTCCACTGCCTTGTGGCCATATCCAGTCATGGAAAAGGCTCCTGGAGTAAACCTCAAGAAAATCCAGAGTCGGAGCCCCTAAGGCAGTTCGTCGTTGTCCACAACCTCGCTCTGGCAGCTCCTGCGACAGCGCTGGTGCCAAACTGTAACAGCCCTGCTGTTCCTTTGGATTGATCAGCGACGTGGAGAGGGGGGGACGTGCTGCATGGGCCACAGCCTGCCCTCTATTGAACATCGCCCAGGCTTGCAAGCGACCACACATCACCTGCAGACCTTCACCTACAACCTGGAGAGGTCACTCCAGCTTTGCCTGCGGCGTCGACACAACACGGGGAGCAGCAGTTACCGGTTATAAGTCATCTCTAGATTGGCGTAAAGCGAGGGGCCAGGGGTTGCTCCCGACGGTGGGAGGGATTTTCGGATCTCACTGGACAGCTACCGCCCGCCTCAAGCTGGGCAGCCCCCAGCCAATAAGGTGCTGTCCCGCCATGGTCTGCTATCCTCACTGGGTGCACGGGGATTAGGAACCCGAACAGCAGAACGCACGTCGCATCTACCAACAAAAGAACACATCAAGAGAGACCAGCTGTAAAACTGTGGAGCTTGGAATGTCCGGACAATGATGGCCGGCCTCTCTGAAAACCTACAGGACATCAGTGATTGCAGGAAAACTGCTGCCATAAACGATGAGCTCAAGAGGCGGAACGTAGACACAGCCACCCTTCAAGAAACACGGCTGGCAGACTCGGGCACACTGAAGGAGAAGGAGTACACGTTTTACTGGCAGGGGAAGGACTCTGACAAGCCCAGAGAGCACGGAGTAGGCTTTGCAGTAAGCTTGCTGAACAGAGTGGAACAAGGCAGTAATGGCTCAGAGCGACTCCTGACTCTCCGCCTCAACACCACTGCAGGCCCAGTCACTCTGGTCAGCATGTTTGCACCGACACTGTCGCAAAGAACGAGCTCTATGAGAACCTCGCACCCATCATCATCAGCAGCAACCCCAGCAGGGAACAACTTGTTCTCCTGGGTGACTTCAACACCAGAGTGGGCACAGAACACGAATCGTGGTCTTCCAGCCTTGGGTAGTTTGGTGTGGGCAAAATGAATGAGAACGGACTTACCAGGACCCGTGCATCGCCAACTCATACTCCCAGACAAAGCCCCAGCACAAGTTTTCCTGGTGACACCCATGCTCAGAGCGTTGGCATCAACTGGATCTGATCCTAGTCAGTCGTGCTGCCATCAGGAACATTCTCCACACACGTTCCTACCACAGTGTAGCAATGTTACAAAATTTTGAGATTTTAAAAATCAAGTCTGCAATTTATCCCATCAGATAAAGCATAAAAAGAAGTTTAATTTGACACCTAATTCACTTTCATATCTTCAGTATTAAGAAAGTTATGGCCATTTTCATACTCGGAAATTAGCATCTTGTTCCCCATTGCCTTTCAATTAACTTAACTCAAAAGCTGTGATCTGGATCAGTTAAAAGCCCATAACTTTCTTAAAAATTAATAGAACTCAATGAAATTTTCACTTATTATAGATTGAAGCATTCTGAAATAAATATGAAACAATCTTACTTGGATGACCTGAAATTAAAGCATATAATTAGTTAGTTATCTAATTGTAGCTAATTACAAAATTAAATGAGTAGATCTAAACATCTATCCATTTCTTAAGAAAAGATAAACTTTTTTTTAATTGCCTAAGTGTCCAAATAACATTCACACAATAATCCACAATATAACATAATTTTTTAATCTCATTTTCATTAATTTCAGGGCTAAATAGAAGGAATTTAGTGTTTGATTCCTGTAAATTAATGGCCATTTAAATGAACTAGCGAGTGGGTTTTAGTGGAATGCGATGGATTGGAACGTTGCGGTTAGCGGTGAAGTCGGGAGGAAAAATACTGTTTGTGCATACATTTTTTTGGACCCCATTTCGCAACATGAAAATATTATTAAAGCCTCCCGAAAAACCAACTTTTAATATAAAAATAAACTATTTACCTTTTTTTCTCCCCTATGCAAAATCCTTCCGGTTGTCAGTTCTCACGGCTTTTGAAGGTGATTTTTAAATTACTCTAGTTAACAAATAATTTAGAGTAATTTAAAAATACCTTCATTCATGAAATGGCGGAGCGATTTTTCTTCCGCAACGAAATCGCCCGACATGGATCGATGTTCCCTGCCTGTGGAAAAACGGCACTTTAAGCCCGCCCCCCTCTGAAAGGCGCCAAAGTCGCGCACACGGGGAGTGGCAGAACTGCAGTGCCGCTAAAGGTAAGTTTTGTAACATACCTACACAGTACGACTGCGACACAGACCACTCCTTGGTGTGTTGCAAAATCAAGCTGCAGCCAAAGAGGTTTTACCGTACCAAGAAGCAGGGGAACCCCCGCATTGACGTCAGCAAGATGCCCCGTCCAGACCTCGTGCAACAGTTTGCAGAGGCTTTTGAGGGAGAACTCGGCACCTCGTGTCCTGGAGACTCTGCAACAGAGAAGTGGGAAACTCTGCGGGACACCATGCACCGCACAGCCTTGGCCAGCTTTGGGAAGAAGACCTTGAAGACACACGACTGGTTTGAGGACAAGTCGACCGAGATGACTCCCGTCATCGAAGCCAAGCGCGCCGCCCTAGCCACGTACAAGTGGTCAGCTAACGAGAAGAACCTGCAGATGCTCAGGGCTGTCAACAGCGAGGTTCAGCCGACTGCCAGGCGTTGCGCCAATGACTACTGGACACAGCTTAGTGAGGACATCCAGACGGCTGCCATAACAGGGAACATCAGGGGAATGTACGATGGCATTAAGAAGGCACTAGGATCAGTCCAGAGCATGACAGCCCCCCTCAAATCCTCCACTGGATAAGTAATCACAGACGAATGGCAGCAGATGGAGAGATGGGTGGAACACTACTCCGACCACTACTCGAGAGAGAACACTGTGTCACCCTCAGCCCTGGATGCCTTCGAGTGCCTGCCGACCATGGATGAGTTTGACGCAGAGCCGACGTTAGAAGAGTTCAGCAAGGCCATTGACAGCCTGGCCTCAGGCAAGGCCCCAGGCAGTGATGGGATTCGCCCTGACCTGATCAAGCATTGTGAGACTACCTTACTGCTTCCTTTGTCTGAAGTCCTCAGCCAGTGCTGGCAAGAAGGAGCTGTGCCGCAGGACATGAGGGATGCCACCATCATTACCCTCCACAAGAACAAGGGCGAGAGAAGCGGTCGCAACAACTACAGAGGCATCTCCCTCCTCAACATCGTCGGCAAGGTCTTTGCTCGGGTCATTTTGATCCGCCTGCAGAAGCTGGCAGAACGGGTCTACTCAGAGTCACAGTGCGGTTTCCGAGCTGGAAGGTCAACAGTAGACATGGTCTTCTCCCTTCGCCAGCTCCAGGAGAAGTGTAGAGAACAGCAGATGCCCCTGTATGTTGCTTTCATTGACCTCACCAAGGCGTTCAACCTCGTCTGCAGAGATGGCCTATTCCAGGCTCAGCCAAAGATCGGCTGCCCACCAAACCTGCAGAGCACGATAGAATCCTTCCACATCAACATGAAGGGGACAGTGCAGTTCAATGGCAGCTTCTCAGAGCCATTCAACATCCACAGCGGCGTCAAACAAGGATGCGGCCCACTCCCACACTCTTTGGGATTTTCTTCGCTCTGCTCCTGAAACATGCCTTCGGAGGGGATCTACCTGCATACTAGATCAGATGGCAGGCTCTTCAACCTCACCCACCTCAGAGCAACGACAAAAGTACATGAAGCTCTCATCGGAGACATGTTGTTTGCCGACAATGCTGCAGTTGTGTCCCACACCCAGCAGGAACAACAATCACTGATGGACCACTTCTATCGGGCATGCAAGGACTTTGGGCTGACCATCAACCAGAAGAAGACGAATGTCTTGGGGCAGGATACAGAGGCGCCGCCCGTCATCACCATCGACGACTACGAACTTGATGCTGTCCATCAGTTCACGCACCTCGGCTCCACCATCACCGGCAACCTCTCCTTGGACACAGAGATTGATAAGAGGATCGGGAAGGCAGCTACAACTCTCGCTCGCCTCACAACTCGAGTGTGGACCAACCCAAAGCTGACGGTCAAGACAAAGATAGCAGTCTACAACGCCTGTGTCAACAGCACGCTGCTGTATGGCAGTGAGACATGGACTACATACGCCAGGCAGGAGAGAAGACTCAACACCTTCCACCTGAGAAGCATCCGCTGTATCCTGGGCACATCCTGGCAAGACAGAGTGTCCAACGCCGAGATCCTGTCTCTCGCTGGCCTTCCCAGTATGTACACTCAACTCAGGCAGCGCAGACCGCGGTGGCTGGGCCATGTCCACCGTAGGGAGGATGGCCGTATTCCAAAATACATCCTCTATGGAGAGCTGACATCTTGGAGAGCCATCGGCCGCCCCCAGCTACGTTACAAGGATGTCTGCAAGAGAGATATGAAGGCGCTCGACATCGATGTGGAGTCCTGGGAGAGCCTTGCAGCTGACCGCACGAGGTGGAGAGGTACCCTGAAGCAACATCTCAAAACGGGGGAAGAGAACCTGATGAACGCAGCGGCAGACAAGCGGGCACACAGAAAGGAGCGCAGCAACTTCAACAGACCAGAGACCACACACACACAAATGTGACCTTTGCCACAGAGACTGTCACTCCCGCATTGGTCTCTTCAGCCACAAGCACGCTGCTCCAGCCGAGGTTTGGAGCAAGCGGCCAACAACTAGGATGCATCCACCACCCATGGTCAGTCATGACCGAGGGGGAGAGGCCTACGATCAGGCAACAGCCTGAGCATAAACAATTTGGGCATTATTAAATTTAAGTTATTTTCCCATGGCGACAGAAGGGAATTAAGTATAGAAAAATAGAATAGAAAAATTAACCCATTGGGCTCCGATTTGGAGGCACAACAACAAATCAAATAGTCTGAAGAAGGGTCTGGACCCGAAACATCACCAATTCCTTCTCTCCAGTGATGCTGCCTGTCCTGCTGCGTTATCCCAGCTTTTTGTGTCTACCTTCATAGACACACCATAAAGGCATGTTGGCCTTTATAACACGAGGAGTTGAGTATAGGAGCAAAGAGATCCTTCTGCAGTTGTATAGGGCCCTAATGAGACCATACCTGGAGTATTGTGTGCAGTTTTGGTCCCCTAATTTGAGGAAGGACATTCTTGCTATTGGGGGAGTGCAGCGTAGGTTTACAAGGTTAATTCCCGGGATGGCAGGACCGTCATATGCTGAGAGAATGGAGCAGCTGGGCTTGTATACTTTGGAGTTTAGAAGGATGAAAGGAAACCTCATTGAAACATATAAGATTATTAAGTGTTTGGACAAGCTAGAGGCAGGAAACATGTTCCCGATGTTGGGGGAGTCCAGAACCAGGGACCACAGTTTAAGAATAAGGGGTAAGCCATTTAGAACAGAGATGAGCAAACACTTTTTCTCACAGAGAGTTGTGAGTCTGTGGAATTCTCTGCTTCAGAGGGCGGCAGAGGCCGGTTCTCTGGATACTTTCAAGGGAGCGCTAGATAGGGCTCTTAAAGATAGCGGAGTCAGGGGATATGGGGAGAAGGCAGGATCGAGGTACTGATTGGGGGTAGACAAAAATGCTGGAGAAACTCAGTGGGTGCGGCAGCATCTATGCAGTGACAGAGATATGCGACGTTTCGGGTCGAGACCCTTTTTCAGATTGGGGATGATCAGCCATGCTCACATTGAATGGCGGTGTTGGCTCGAAGGGCCGAATGGCCTACTCCTGCACCTATTGTCTATTGTCTTTGATTTAAAAACAGCAATTTTCAAAACTCAAGAACTCGTCTGTGAGGAAAGTGGCGTTCAAATGAGTGGTTACGTGTTTCAACTTAAGACATTGCTGATCGAAGGTTTGGGATCAAGGTGTCGGGAGATGTTTCGAAGGTGCCCCTGAACTTGTAACAAAAGGGCGGCGCTGTGGCACAGCAGTAGAGTAGCTGCCTGACAGTGCCTGAGGCCTAGGTGCGATCCTGACTATGGGTGCTGTCTGTAAGGAGTTAGTACGTTCTCCCTGTGACTGCATGGGTTTTATCCGGGTGCTCTGGTTTCCTCCCGCACTCCAAAGACATACAGGTTTGGATGTCCATTGGCTTGGTAAAATTGTAAAATTGCCTCTAGTGTTTGTGGGATGGTGACAGTGTGCGGAGATCGCTGGTCAGTGCGGACTCGGTGGGCCGAAGGGCCTGTTCCCGTGCTGTATCACTAAACTAGACTAAACTAAAATTGTAAAAAAGGAAACAGGATGTGGTAGGTAATAGATTCCACACCAGAAGCATATTATCCAAAGGTTCTAAATCACATTTTATTGTCACCTGCCAGCTGTCAGCGTGGAGTGAATGGACGGATTGAGGTGTGTTTAGGCTGCCCGCTGCCCACTGACATCATTCAGTGGGAACTGTTCCAAAAACATGTGTGGAGGCAGTGATGGAGTAATGGAATCAACGAGCCAGACCTGCAGTGACAGGTATGCGTCACAAGCACACAAGGCACGTGGCAGGAGGCTCGGTCCCTCGCTCGGTGAGGGGGGAGGGGAGGAGTCTATGGGGGGGGGGGAATCTCCCTGTTAGTTTGCTCCTGGGCCTGGCAGCGGGGACTCGAGGGTCCTGCCCGAGTCGACTGCCTGCCCCTCTACCCGGCTTGCCCCTCTACCACAGGGAATCTGGAGGCTTTCTGTAAACACTGGTCGCCCCAGGGGAGGGGGGGGGGGGGGGGGGGGGGGATAAGGATGACAATGTTGTAGTCTGATGACTGATTGCTTGATGTTTGGAAAATGTGGAACAATTTTGTTCTTTCCAGTACCCTGTAACTGAGATTAATTGTGGCGCAGTGGTAGAGTTGCTGCCGCACAGTGCCAGAGAAGCAGGTTCGATCCTGACCAAGGGTGCCGTCTGTACGGAGTTTGTACATTCTCCCTGTGATCGCATGGGTTTTCTCTGGGTGTTCCAGTTTCCTTGCACACTCCAAAGATGTGTGGGTTTGTAGATTAATTGTCTTCGGTAAAATTGTAAGATTGTCCCTGGTATGTAGCATAGCGTTAGTGTATGGGGCGATTGCTGGTCAGTGCGGACTCGGTGGGCCGAGGGGCCTGTTTCCGTGCTGTATCTCTAAACTAAACTAAACTAAACTTGCTTTGTAAATACATTTTCCCCGTTCGTCCATCTGCCGACTACCCCGAACTTTTGCCCTCCGTTCCCTGATATTAATCACGTATAGTCTATCCGCCGACTGGGTAACACGCAACAAAAGCTTTTCACTGTAACTCGGTACACGTGACAACAAACTAAACTAAACTACATTGCTGCGGAATGCAATTTGTCCCCATCCCTCTCGATTTCAGGCAGCTTTTCTTTTTGAAAGTGTTAAATGTTCCTTCCAATTGCTCCCTCAGGAACAAGTGGTGTTGAAGGAACAGCAAATCGAGACCAAATATTTTGGACGGGATTTTATTTGGACATTGCCTTAACTGACCATTCAGAAAGAAAAGCCTCTTTGATAGGCCTGAGAAGATTATTTTGTGAAGGGAATTCTAAACCGCAGAGTTATTGCTTCCTGGTCAGCGTGTCAGCTCCCAAGCTCCATTTTACATTTTACTGACATATTTCATTTGAGTCTAAGGAGTGAAATATGACATTTGAAGTGAGAGAGGAAATTAGAGGATCGAAGGTCTTGGTTCAACAGTGTTTGAGACCTTGGGAAAGAAAGCACTCATAAATTACTGGGGTCCTTAAAACCTCGTTCGCTTTTCCCTCAGTCTGCTGAAGGACTTCTCTCTGCTTTTATATTCCTCGGGCATGTCGCAAAAGCCTTGGTGCACCGTGCACTCGAGGGCCTGAGCTACCGGGAGAGGTTGGGCAGCAGAGGACTTTATTCCCTGGAGCGCAGGAGGCCGACGGGCTATCTTATAGAGGTGTGCAAAAATCATGAAGGGAATAGATAGGGTGAATGCAGAGTATTTTACCCAGGGTAGGGGAAAAAGGGAAACAAGAACCAGAGGACACAGGTTTATGGTGAGATGGAGAAAGATTTAATAGAAACCTGAGGGGCAACTTTTTCATTCAGCTTTCTACCCCCTCTTCCTCCCTCACTTACAATCAGTCTGAAGAAGGGACCCGACTCTTTCCATGTCCTCCAGGGATGCTGCCTGACCCGCTGAGTTACTCCAGCATTACCCTGTGTCATTTTCGCTCAGCAGACGGTGGGTATATGGTATGAGCAGGTACTATAGCGACATTTAACAACATTTAAAAGATACTTGGACAGGTACATGGATAGGAGAGGTTTAGAGGGATATCGGCCAAACATGAGCAGGTGGGACCAGCGTAGATGGGACATGTTGGCCGGTGTGGGCAAGATGGGCCAAAAGGTGAAAGGGCCAAAAATAAACCAGATACTTAATTGAAGGCAAATATAGTGTACAGAGAGCTGTCAGATCAGAGACACACGTCACAGTGCAATGAACAAACGGGCAACATTTGACTCTGGCATCTACAAGCAACGTTTGCCAACCTTGTCATTCTTCATGCTCAATCTGCCCACCCAGTACCAATTTAGTTTAGTGTAGTATAGAGTGTGGAAACAGGCCCTTTGGCCCACCGAGTCCGCACTGGCCAGCGATCAGTAGATTCTTCTCTCCTCTCCCATCAGGCAAGAGGTACAGAAGTATGAAAACACACACCTCCAGATTCAGGGACAGTTTCCTCCCCAGCTGTTATCATACAACTGAACAATCCTATCACCAAGTAGGGAGTGTTCCTGACCTCCCATTTATCTCATTTTAGACCCACAGTCTATCTTTAATCGGACTCCACTGGATTTTATCTTGCACTTAACACTATTCCCATTATCCTGCACCTGTACACTATGGACGGCTTGATTGTAATCACGTATAGACTTTATGCTTTCTGCTGTCAAGAAGCACATATACCAAGACGCAAGCAACTGCGGGCCCTGGTTTACAAAAAAAGACACAACGTGCTGGAGTAACTCAGCAGGTCAGGCAACAACTCTAGAGAACATGGAGAGGTTCGGGCCTGAAGAAGGGTCCTAACCCGAAATGCCACCTATCCTTTGTGCCTTTTTTTGTAAACCCGCATCTGCATTTCCTTGTGTCTCTATCCGGTGAGTGATAGGTGGATGCAGGTGAGGGCGGAGAGCAGGTAAGATTGGCAGATTGTTGAACAAACGGCAGGGATGAGGAGACAAAATGTCCCACCTCCATCTCTCTTCCAGCTCTCTCCCCCCTAATACAGTCAGTCTGAAGAAGACTCCTGGCCCAAAACGTCACCTATCCATGTCCTCCAGAGATGCTGCCGGACCCGCTGAGTTACTCTAGCACTTTGTGTCTTTTTTGTCTTGCTCATACATCAATACTTTGATCGATCTGCTGCAAGTAGTGGACTGGCACGTCTCTGCACAATAACATGTTTTATTTGTGAAAGCACCACTTGCATGGAAATGAAGGTCTTATTTCAACAGCAATGGGAACACTGGGGTGTCATAACAGGAGAAATGTTCCCCCATGGATCAATTGTAGGATCAAATGTCAGCGTTGGAAAGGTGAGATCCTCGACAGGCCAATTTCAGCAAAGCTATTTTTTTTCTTTCAAATTGGAAAATCTTACTTGCCCCCGAGAGGAAACCTTAGTGTAAACACAACTTTGTTCTGTTATTTAGCCAACAGCAAGGATAAGTCAAGGTCACAGAGTTCCTCAAATAATATTTCAAGAGGTTTAAGGTCCATTTGGTTGGCAAATGATCTCCATCGGGTCCAGCCATTGTGGCTGGCTTTATATACGACAGAGATACAGCTACCAGGTAGCATGGTGCAGTTGTAGAATGGTCAATGATTCAATGGTTCCTTTATTGTCACATGTACCAAGGTACAGTGAGATTCTCATTTTGCATACAGACCACAGGGGCGGCACAGTGGTGCAGCGGTAGAGTTGCTGCCAGAGTGTCCGAGACTCCATTTCGATCCTGACTACGGGCGCTATCTGTACGGAGTGTGCACGTTATCCCTGTGACTGCATGGGTTTTCGCCAGGTGCTCCGATTTCCTCCCACACTGCAAAGCTTTGCAGGTTAATTGGCTTCGGCTAGCTGTCCCTAGTGCGTAAAATAGTGCCGTTGAACGGGGTGTTCGCTGGTCGCTGCGGACTCGGTGGGGCGAGGGGCCCGTTACCACCACCCTGTATCTAGTTTACTTTATTGTTACCTTTACTGAGCTAAAAGTCTTTTGTTGCGCGCTAACCCATCAGCGGAAAGACGACACGATTACAATTCAGCCGTCCACAGTGTACAGAAGCAGGATAAGGGGAATAGCTTTTGTACAAGATAAAGTCCAGTAGTCTGATTAAAAATAGCGTCTAAAGTAAACTAAACTGAAGGAAAGTAAAGTAAAGAAAAGAAAAGTAAAGAAAAGTAAACTGAACTAAACTAAAATAAATGAACTAAACTGCACTAAAGTAAACTGAACTAAGGTCAAGTCAAGTGACCTAAACTGAACTCTACCAGAGGAGATGGTGTTATCAGATACAATGATGACATTTCAGAGGCATTTAGATGGACATTTAAATAGGCAAGGCACAGTTCCTTGTGCCGGCTCAAAGTGTGAAACTGGAAGAGAAGTTTGGAGCTAGCTCACACTGCAAGGGGAGTGAGTAGCAGGAGCCTTGCTGTGTCTCTGTGTGGATTGTTTACTGATTAGGTAAGCTGCTGTAATTACTGGCAGAAAATGTGACTCACCAGCGCTGAGTGCCCTGGCTGCCTGGCACCACGCTCGCCTAATCAGTGTGATGGATGGGCCTCTCACATGCACTGGGCCATGACGGCACAGAGGGAGGCCTGTCGGCCCATCCTGCCAGCTCCTGGTACAGCGATCCCTGTCCGTCCCACTCCCCTCCCCTCCTCTCACTGTGGAGCCATTCCCTGTCCCGCCGAGCCAATTCAAAGGGTTCAGAGAAGATTCACATCGATGTTGCCAGGGCTCAAGGACCTGTGCTACAGGGAGAGGTTGAGCAGGGTATGACTTTATTCGTTGGAGTGCAGGAAGATGAGGGGAGATCAAATAGAGGTGTATAAAATCATGAGAATAGATAGGTAAATGCACAGCAACTTTTACTCAGAGTATGGGAATCAAGAACTAGAGGACATCATAGATGTTGCCAGGACTCGAGGGCTTGAGCTATAGGGAGAGGTTGGGCAGGCGAGGAGTTTATTCCTTGGCGTACAGAAGGCTGAGGTGTGATCGTAAAGAGGTGCATAAAATCATGAGGGCAATAGATAAGGTGAATACACAGAATCTTTTACCCAGTGTAAGGGAATATAGAAACTTACAAAATTCTTAAGGGGTTGGACAGGCTAGATGCAGGAAGATTGTTCCCGATGTTGGGGAACTCCAGAACAAGGGGTCACAGTTTAAGGATAAGGGGGAAGTCTTTTAGGACCGAGATGAGAAAAACATTTTTTCACACAGAGAGTGGTGAATCTCCGGAATTCTCTGCCACAGAAGGTAGTTGAGGCCAGTTTATTAGCTATATTTAAGAAGGATTTAGATTTGGCCCTTGTGGCTAAGGGGATCAGGGGGTATGGAGAGAAGGCAGGTACGGGATAATGAGTTGGATGATCAGCCATGATCATATTGAATGGCGGTGCAGGCTCGAAGGGCCGAATGGCCTACTCCTGCACCTATTTTCTATGTTTCTATGTTTCTATGAATCAAGAAGTAGAGGACATAGGTTTATGGAGAAGGGGTGAAAGATTTAATAGGAAAGTGAGGAGCAACTTTTTTACACAAAGGATGGTAGGTATATTCGCTGAGCTGTCAGAGGAGATAGTTGAGGCACTATCACAACATTTTAAAATCATTTAGGTACATGAATAGGATAAGTTCAGAGGGATATGGTCAACAGGCAGGCAGGTGTGACTAGTGTGGATGGAACATGTGGGTTGGTGTGGGAAAGTTGGACAATAGAGCCTGTTTCAATGCTGTATAGGGATGCAAGCAGAAGCCTCCACGTGGTACATCCCGGGCAATGCTGACGACACGAACTGAACCACAGTGACTGGCTGAAGTAGCCAATTCTGCAACCACCGACCGTCAACCGTCACTGACCGACCGGAGAGACGTGATATGGAAGATGGCCGGGCACGAGGAAGATGAAAGCTGTATGAATCTATGTCTCCATAATTCCTTTCCCAGGGCTCAAACCGGTTCTGATTTCACCTCAGTTTAGTTTTTTAGTTTAGTTTAATTTATTATTATCACGTGTACCGAGGTAGAGAGAAAAGCTTTTGTTTGTGCACTATCCAGTCAAAGCAAAGACTGTACATGATTACAATCACAGATAAAAGATACAGGGTACACAGTGCAAAATCAAACATTGAAGTCTGATAAAGTCTGATTCAAGATAGTTCAAAAGTCTCCAATGAGGTAGATGGGAGGTCAGGACCGATCTCTAGCTGGTGAGTGGACAGTTCAGCTGCCTGACAACAGCTGTGAATAAACTGTCCCTGGTTCCAGATCTTACCCGCTCTCGGAATCCTTCCCTCCTGTATCTTTTGCCCAACGTGTTAAATATGTAATGCCGGTTTCTACAACATCCAGTATCACTAGAAACAAGGATCCGCAGATGCCGGTTTATAGAGAAAAGACACAAAGTGTTGGAGGAACTCAGCGGATCCGCTCTATATCCAGGCCTTTCATTATCTGGTAGGTTTCAATGAGGTCCCCCATCCTTCTAAACTCCAGCGAGTACAGGCACAAAGCTGTCAAACGCTCCTCATACGTTACCCCTTGCTAATCAGCCAAATACTCTAACGTTCTGGGCCTCTGTGACGTTCATCTTCACCCATGAATACATAGAGGAGTACAGCACAGGAACAGGCCCTTTGGCCCACGATGTACATACTGAACGTGATGCCAAGTTAAACTAATCTCCTCTGTCTGCTCGTCATCCATGTTCCTCCATTCCCCTGCACATCCATGTGTCCGTCCAATAGCTTCTTAAACCAGCCTCTTCCACCATCCCTGGCAATTGGTTCCCGGCCCCCACCATTCTTCATGTAAGAAACCTGCCCTCAGTGCTACAGATTATTTTAGTTTAGTTTAGTTTAAAGATACAGCGCGGAAACAGGCCACCATCAGCCCACCGAGTCTGTGCTGACCAGTGATCACCCTGTACACGAGCACCATTCTGCACACCAGGGGCAATTTATAATCTTTACCGAAGCCAATTAACCTACAAACTTGTACGTCTTTGGGATGTGGGAGGAAACCGGATCACACTTAGAAAACCTACGTGGTCACAGGGAGAACGTACAAACTTCATACAGACAGCACCCAGCACAGGCTGGAGCCGGGGTCTCTTGCGCTGTAAGGCAGCAACTCTATCACTCCGCCACTGTGCCGTCTGAATTATGTTTTTTCAAATTGAAATTCCCACATATTGTCCTGCTGTAAGGCTCCTGTTTCATCTTCTTCCCAACAACCATCAGGCTCTTGAACACTGACCTCAACTATTAACTTCTATGGACTTTCTTGGGTTGCACTAGTATTATTGTTATTCACTTATTGAATTTTTGTATATTATCTATCGTTCCATGTGTGCCGCTGTTATGCCACTGCAAGTAAGAATTTCATTGTGCCGTTGTACATATGACAATTAAACTCTCTTGACTCCTCTCTGCCTCAGATAGTCTCTGCTCTGTTACTCTGGCAATGTTTCCAGAACCCTCATGTCCATAAGTCACAGGAGCAGAATTAGGCCATTCGGCCCTTCGAATCTACTCCGCCATTCAATCATGGCTGATCTCTTTCCCTCTCAACCCCATTCTCCTGCCTTCTCCCCATCACCCCTGACACCCTTACTGATCGAGGACCTGTCATTCTCCACAGCCATCCGTGGCAATGAATGCCACAGATTCACCACCCTCTGACTAGAGAAATTCTTTTTCATCTCCTTTCTAAAGGTACGTCCTTTTATTCTGAGACTATCCCCTCCACTAGTGGAAACATCCTCTTCACATTCTCTCTATCCAGGCCTTTCAATATTCGGTAAGTTTCAATGAGGTCCCCCACTCATCCTTCTAAACTCCAGTGAGTACTGGCCCAGTGCATTCACGGGATCATTCTCGTAAACCTTATCTGGACCCTCTCCAACACCAGCACATCCTTCCTCAGATATGGGCCCCAAAGCTACTCACGATACACCAAATGCAGTCTGACTAGTGCCCGATAAAGCCCCAGCATTATAAATATCTAATTCCCTTCAGAAAGTTACTTCTGAATCAGCTTCACCTGTTCCCTCGAGCACACCTGCTTCTTCTTTCTTCAGTTATCTCCGGTCATAGAGCACGGAAACAGGCCCTTCAGTCCACCTCATCGATGCTGACCAACATTCCCAATCTAAACTCATCCCACTTACCTGCATTTAGTCCATATCCCTCCAAATCTTAGAAACTAGAAACTGCAGATGTTGGTTTACACAAAAGAACACAAAGTGCTGGAGTAACTTGGCGGGTCTGTCAGAATATCTGGAGAACATGGATAGGTGATGTTTCAGGTCAGGACCCTTCTGCAGTGATTCTCATCTTTATCCAGCTCTCAGTCACCAGGCTTTGTCCTGCCCCCGCCTGTCATCCAGCTTTCGTGTCTGGAATGTGGCAGGAAGCCGCAGCACCTGTAGGAAACCCACTCGGTCACAGGGAGAACATGCAACCTCCACACAGACAGCACCCAAGATCAAGATGGAGCCTAGGTCTCTGGTGCTGCGAGGCAGCGGCTCTATCAGCTGCTCCGCTGTGCCGCCCTGTGTAGTTTAGAGGTACAACACGGAAACAGGCCCTTCAGCCCACCGAGTCCACACCAACCATTGGTCACCCATGGACACCAGTTCTACGATATCCCATTTTGCCATCCACTCCCTACACACTGGTGGTGATTTACAGAGGGCCAGTTAACCCACTTCCTTTCCACATAACGCCCATCTATATTTGGGCCTCAGAAGACTGAGCGTGTGCCAGTAACTGTAGCCAATGTCAGGTGAAAGGAAACCGCTCACGAACATCTGGCGCAGTGTGGTTTGCATCTGTCCGGCTGCCAGCTGCTGCATAGACACTTCTGTAAGGTGGACCTACTGTGTGCCCACCCGCCACTCAGCT
Organism: Raja brachyura; assembly: GCA_963514005.1. The sequence goes on from OY740802.1 coordinate 25,807,696, forward strand.
GAACCAGGCACAACACGGAGAGGGAAACGGAGATTGGACATGGACCAGGAAGCTGGTGGCTGCCAATATATCTGCTGACCACATCCAGCTGCCACCTGCCAAACACATCACGCAAAATATTTACTCAAAGTTTGAGTGCGAACTTGCATGCGTATGACTTAAGTATGGATACAATGCTTGATTCATGTGCGCACTACCTTCAAGACCTTTGATTTATGTGACTGCTCCCAACCTTGCTCACCCGCGCCCCCTGCAGCTCGGAGGCTCCTGCCCCAAGTGGGGCCACCCTTCTCCACCTCCATCCCAAAATCAGATCTCTCGTAAGACCATAAGACCGTCAGACAGGGGTTGAAAATAGGGGCAAAGTGTGGTGGGTGTATGGAACGAGCTGCTGGAGGAGATAGTTGAGGCAGGGACCATCGCGACATTTAAGAAAAATTTGGACAGGTACATGGATGGGTCAGGTTTAGAGGGATAGGGGTCAAACGCAGGTAGGTGAGACAAGTGTAGATGGGACACCTGTCGGCCAAAGGGCCTGTTTCCATGCTGTATGACTATGACTGTGACTCTGTGACACAGGAGAAAAATTTGGCCATTCAGCCCATCAACTCTGTTCTGCCATTCAATCTTGGCTGATGTAGCCCAGTCCTTAACATATTTCAGATTCCCCATCATTGACTCATCTACACTTCACACAGCCAACATAATCAAAGACCTGTCCCACCCACCCGGTTGTTCTTTCTTCTCCCATCCAGCAGAAAGTACAGAAGCTTGAAAACATGCACCACCAGACTCAGGGACACAATCTTCCCCTTTGTTATCAGGCTTCTGAACTGTCCTTCCATGAGCTAGCGTACTGTCTGGTTCAATTCTACCCCACTGCGGACATTGGACTTTGTTTAGTTTAGTTTAGTTTAGTTTAGTTTATGGAGACAGCATGGAAACAGGCCCTTCGGTCCATTGCATCCACACTGACCAGCGATCACCCATTCACTTTGTCTAAGCAGCTGGTGTGTCACAATGCTGAGAACTATATTCTGCACTCTGTACCTTCCCCATTGCTCTACCTATTTCACTCGAGGTTGAACTGATGGTATTTATCTATAGTATTAACTGATCTGTTGCAAAACAAAGCTTTTCACTGGACCTCGGTATACGTGATAATAATAAATCTAAACCTCTAATGTCTTATTTAGACAGGTACATGGAAGGGTATGTTTAGAGAGATATGGGCCAAATGCAGGCAGGTGGGACTAGTGTAATTGGGGCATGTTGGTCGGCCCAACTTGTCCACACCGACCAACACGCCCCATTTACACTAGACCAACCTGCCAGTTTTTGCCCCATATCCCTCTAAACCTTGACTATCTATGTAACTGTCCAAATATTTCTCAAACGTTGCAATAGTCCCTGCCTCAACTATATCCTCTGTTCCATACACCCACCCTCTTTGTGTAAAAAGGTTAAGAATGCTGAGTAATTCAACGGGTTAAGCAGCATCCCTGGGTAACATGGATAGGGTCCATTCAGGAAAGGTCGAGATCCAATACGTCACCTAACCGTGTTCTCTAGGGATGCTGTCTGACCCATTGAGTTACACCGGCACTTTGTGTCTTGTTTTGTAAACCAGCATCTGCAGTTCCTTGTTTCTACATGCTCAAGAACAACATCTTCACAGCAAGCATCACAACACTGCACAGCACCAGCCTCAGCAACGATGATCTTTTATGGACGGTGTCTTGCACCATAGGCTTTAGTTTTGCAATATTATAGTTACCTGGTATTACTGTTTTGAATCGATTGTACTTCGGAGTTCAATGTATTTATATGTATTTTGTAGTGTCCACCGACCAGTTAAACTGCAGCAAGTAAGAATTTCACTCTTCCGTTGCCGGTACATGCGATAATTAATAGCTCGACTTGAATTTTGACTATTAAGGTCCTTCAATGCCAACTCAGTCCATTGTTTAGTTTAGTTTAGCGCAAAACAGGCCCTTCAGTTCACCAAGTCAGTGCAGACCAGGAATTACCCCGTACACTATACACACTTGCGACAATTTTTGCAATTTTACTGAAGCCAATGAACCTACAAGCCCGCATGTTTTTGGAGTGCAGGAGGAAACCGGAGCACCCGGAGAAAACCCACGTGGTCACAGAGAGAACACACAAACTCCGTACAGACAGCGCCCATAGTCAGAATCGAACCCGGGTCTCAGACGCTGTGAAGCAGCAACTCTACCGCTGCGCCACTGTGGGTTTATGGGGTCTGCTGTGTGGATGGGAGATACTTCTCTCCAGCACAGTGAAACCAAGGTGTTTCACATTGGCTCTTCATTGTCCAGGGAAGGGATTAAAATAGTTTGGCCATCACTTGATCATCACTTGGGTGGGTTTTCCCATTTGCCCCTCACCCATAACCTGCCCATCCCTTAGTTAAATAGGCCCCCAGAGATGGCACAACTTCATACTTTCTCAAGTGTTCATAGCCCCACTGTGCCGCCCCTTTATTTTTGTAAGAATTTCTAAGTCACCGTTATGTCAAGGAATGAAAAATATATAGGCGGAAACACTGAGAAGGAGTTTTATTTTAATTTAAAATATTGTTGCTTCCTGGTATGTGGAAGTTGGTAGTAAATGTCGGGAAGAGTTGCTGACAGAAGGATTCTTACACACAGGCCATCAGATCCTTGCGGTGTTCCCACAGCTGGGAGCGCTGGGATCATAAAACCATAAGGCTATAAGATGTAGGAACAGAGCTAGGCCTTTCGGCCCATCGAGTCTGCTCTGTCATTCAATCACGGCTGATCTATCTTTCCCTCTCAACCCCATTCTCCTGCCTTCTCCCCATAACAATAGACATTAGACAATAGACAATATACAATAGGAGCAGGCGTAGGCCATTCGGCCCTTCGAGCCAGCACCGCCGTTCAATGTGATCATGGCTGATCATCCACAATCGGTACCCCGTTCCTGCCTTCTCCCCATATCCCCTGACTCCACTATCTTTAACAGCCTTATCTAGCTCTCTCTTGAAAGCATCCAGAGAACCCGCCTCCACCGCCCTCTGAGGCAGAGAATTCCACAGACTCACCACCCTCTGTGAGAAAAAGTGTTTCCTCTGATGCCCTTACTAATCATGGGGTGGCACAATGGTAGAGCTGCTGCCTCACAGCCCCAGAGACCCAGGTTCGATCCTGACTACGGCTGCTGTTGTACGGAGTTCGTACGTTCTTCCCGTGACCACGTGGGTTTTCTCTGGGTGCTCTGGTTTCCTCCAACAATCCAAAGATGTACAGGTTTGTTCAGTAAAATGGCAAATTGTCCCTAATGTGTAGGATAGTGCCAGTGTGCAGGGTGATCGCTGGTTGGCAGGGCCTGTTTCCACACTGTATCTCTGAAGCCTAAAGTAAAGTCTAAAGCCTAATCAAGAATCTGTCAATCTCCACTTTAAAAATACCTAATGACTTGGCCACCCCAGCCGTCTGTGGCAATGAATTTCACAGAAACACACACACAAACCCGCATGCATGCATTTAAAAGCTGCCTATAACCCTGATTTGTATACGCCAGCGCTGACTGTATAATTAACAGCTCCACATGGAACAACAATGGGGTTCGGTAATAAATTGTCCCCATCAAAAGATCGTCAGCAATGACCTTTAATTTGTTCGCTTATTTGTGAACGTGACTGAACAATTTTTCTTCTGAATCAGTACCTCATTAAAAGGCTTAGTGCTGCCACTGATGGGGAAGGTCTGTACTGGTGGTACCTTGTACTTTAACAGTGACGGCCCATCTCGCAGATCAAACTTGTTTTTGCGCTCTGTGAATTGTTTACAAATACATGTGGAGTTGGTGAGGTGAAGTGGCTGGAGATTCCTGGCAGTCAGACCAAGCTTCAGTCTCAGGGTCAGTGGCGATATCCTCAGAGAACTGACCCTGTGCTGACATGGGAATTACCATCAGCGGACAGTTCACACCGTGCCAGACCTGCCCACTTGGATATAAACTCACAACCTGACTTCATGAGAGTGGCATGGTGGCGCAGCGGTAGAGTTGCCGTCTCAGAGCGCCAGAGACCCGGGTCCGATCCTGACTACGGGCGCTGTCTGTGCAGAGTTTGTACGTTCTCTCTGTGACCGAGTGGGTTTCCTCTCACACTCTACATCTGTCTACATCTGCCATTCTGCCCGCACATGATCCATATCTCTCTATCGAGGCCCACCAAGTCCACGCCGGCCAGTGATCACCCCTATACTAGTTTCATCCCTCACACTAAGGACATTTTACAGAGGACAAATTAATTTACAAACCTGCACATTTTTTGGAGTGTGGGAGGAAACTGGAGCACTCGCAGAAAACCCACGTGGTCACAGGGAGAATGTACAAACTCTGCATAGACAGCAGCCGTAGTCAGGATGGAACCCGGGTCTATAAAGGGCCTGTCCCACCAGCATGCAACTCTATGCGATTAGCGTGACCTAACGTGGTCGCTTGAGCCGTCCGGCGTCGCGGGGCCGGTCCCACTTCCATCGCCGGAGCCGTGCGGAATTGTGCGAAGTTCGTCCCTAGTTCATCCCAACACCGCGCGGGGCTCCGAAAAACTGACTATGTCCAAAAATTCTGCGCGGCAACGGCTTGTCGGTTCGCAGTCGCCTCGACATTTACACACCGCCCCGACATCGTGCCTCCGTGAACCTATTTGTAAGTGCCTCTGTGACCCTCTATGTGTGTGGCTCTGTGGCCCTCTGTGTGTGTGTGTGCCTCTGTGCCCCTCTCTGTGTGCCCCTCTCTGTCCTGGCGAACTTACCTTAGACTTCGCTCCAAGTTCGCCTCACTTTGCGCCGCGTTGCGCCACTCACCCGACCTCCGCGCGGCCCCTACTGCCAGTTTGGTTGCGCTTGCCGCATGCAGGCGCATGCTGGTGGGAACGGCCCTGTACAGGGGATCACCCGACCTCCGCGCGGCCCCCGCTCCTAGTTTGATCGCGTTGATCGCATAGAGTTGCATGCTTGTAGGGCAGGCCCTTAAGGCAGCAACTTTACTGTTGCACCACTGCACCGCCCTTCAGGACAAAGTGGCCTAATCTGGGACTGCTGAGGGAGTGCAGCAGGGATGGGGTGTCTAAGGAATCTACAGTTAAATGCCGCTCCCAGGTGAATTTGAGTTGAGTTTATTGTCATATGCACAAGTGTAGGTGAGGTACAGGTACAATGAATATCTTGCTTGCAGCAGTATCATAAACTCAGACAATATACAAAAATTAGTGGGCAGCACACTGGCAAAGCTGGTGGAGCCGCCACCTCACAGTGCCAGAGAACCAAGTTCGATCCTGACCTCATCCACTGTCTTCCATGAGTTTGCCCCATGACCGCGTGGGTTTTCTCCGGGTGCTCCGGTTTCCTCCCACATCCCGAAGATATGCAGGTTTGTAGGTTAATTAGCCTCTAGGTGTTTCCAGTAGTGGGAGGGTCAAGAACCGGAGGGCACAGCCTCAGAATAAGAGGACGTACCTTTAGAATAGAGATGAGGAGGAATTTCTTCAGCCAGAGGGAAGTAAATCTGTGGAATTCATTGCCATAGGCGGCTGTGGAGGCTAAGATATGGTATTTTTAATGGCGAGATTGATAGAGTCTTGCTTAGTAAGGGGGCAAAGGTTGCATGGAGAAGGCAGGAGAATGGGGTTGAGGGGGAAAGATAGATCAGCCATGATTGAATGGCAGAGCAGACCCGATGGGCTGAATGGCCTAATTCTGCTCCTATCTCTTCTAGCATTATGGTAATTTGCCCCTAAATGTAGGGAGTGGATGCAAAAGTGGGATAACATAGAACTAGTGTGAACAGGCAGTTCCCAGGGATATCACAGAGACTGGAATCAGCTGCTTGGGTCAACTGGAGTGGATGCTATTCCCAATCGATCCCTCTTGCCAGCAGAGAGTGACGCATTGGGAAAAATGGGAATGTGATGGGAATTTTTAGCAATAGTTCACTCCATAATACTTTGAGCCTTTGTGGTGCGGAGAGTTTTATTGACAAACTTCCAGCCGTCAATTCAGTAAGTCACAAAACAAAACTCATGTAACGAATGGAAATAATTACAGAAATGCATAAAAGCCGACTGCACACACATTTCATCATCTTTATTTTACGTGTCAATTTTGTGACCTTGCCAACATTTCAGGACGGCGTATCCCTGGATATCTTTACATTAAAGGTGCTGACAGAATAACATAACTTGTCCAAAATAAATACGTTGGATGCTGTTTAATGCCTAGAAGGCAGCAAAGAGCAAGAGCCTTGTTAGAGGGGGAAGTGTGTCAGGGGAACTGGTGCAGCTGATGGACTAGCTCCCCTTTCATCTCCTATCCTTCCTCAGGCAACCCCCAGTTCCCCAACCCCAGTCTCTCTCCATCTCTGCCTTTTGAACTGCCTGGCCTCTGCCCTCTGTCTAAGGCGCAGCCATAGAGTTGCTGCCTTACAGCGCCAGGGACCTGGGTTCGATCCTGACTATGGGAGCTGTCTGTACGGAGATTGGACGTTTTTCCCGTGACCATGTGGGTTTTCTCTGGGATCTCCGGTTTCCTCCCAAACTCCAAAGACGTACAGTTTGTAAGCTAATTAGCTTTGGTAAAATTGTAAATTGTCCCTAGTGTGTAGGATAGTTTCAGTGTGATCGGCACGGAGGTGGGTTGAAAGGCCTTTTTCCGCACTGTATCTCTAAACTAAACTAAACTAATAGATCTAATTAAACAACTTTGCTTCACAAAAGCCATCGAACCAAAACATTAGTCATAGAGTCACAGTCATACAGGACAGAAACGGGCCCTTCAGCCTAACTTGCCCATATTGACCAAGATGCCCGATATACATGAGTCCCACCTGCCCACATTTGGTCCATATTACTCTAAATATATCCTATCCACATACCTGTAAAAATGTCTCTTAAATGTTTAGTTTCGGTTATTGTCGCGTGTCCTGAGGTAGAGTGAAACGTTTTTTGTTGCGTGCTAACCAGTCAGCGGAAAACTATACATGATTCCAATTGAGCCGTCTGCAGTATACATACACACAATAACGGGAATAACGTTTAGTGCAAGATAAAGCCAGTAACGTCTGATGAAAGATATGCATACGGTCTCCAATAAGGTAGATGGGAGGTCAGGGTCTAGTCGGTGAGAGAATGGTTCAGTTGCCTGATAACAGCTGGGAAGAAACTATCCCTGAATCTGGAGGTATGCGTTTTCACACTTCTGTAGAAGTGCCTGCCTGAACTACCTCCTCTGGCAGCTCGTTCCATATGCCCACCATCTTCTGTGTGAAAAAAGTTGCTCCTCAGGTTCCTATTAAATCTTGCCTGTCACCTTAACCTTATGCCCTCTGGTTCTTGATTCCTATAGCCTGGGTAAAAGACTCAGTAGGGTGCACTCACCCTACCTATTCCCCTCATGATCTTATACACCTCTATAAGTTTACCCCTCAGCCGTGCACTCCAAGGAAAAAAACCAAAGTGCTGGAGGTACTCAGTGGGTCAGGCAGCATCTCTGGATGGAAATGCGCAAGAACCAAAACATGAACTCTGTCTTTCTCTCGCTACGGACGCTTAATGTTCTGTTGAGCGTCTTCTGCGTTCTCTGCTTTTATTTCAGATTTGCAACATCAGATTTATGCAGAAAGGGCACATAGAGCTGAAGTAACTTAGCGGGTCAGGCAGCATCTCCGGAGAACATGGATAGGTGCCATTTCAGGCCGGGACCCTTCTTCAGATATGTCCTCCAGAGATGCTGCCTGACCCGCTGAGTTACTCCAGCACTTTGTGTCCATTTTTGGTAAACCGGCATTTACAGTTTCTTGTTCCTACATCAGATTTTTGCGTTAATTTAGCTTTTTCCATTGTCAAATCGTTGTCAAATTTGAATTAGTAGTCACTCTGGTAATCCAACATCAGACCGACTTCAGTGGGTAAGGAACCAATTATTAATTGGGCTGCATGCCCTTTGATAAATGTTCCTAAATTCAGAAGACAGAAGTTATAAAGAACTTCCATCCGTACAGCTACTAGACGATTAATCTCTTGTCACCCATTGCCAATGTCATTGAAGGATTAAACATCAGAACAAGACCACGGCAATTGAGACGATAGAAAAAGGGGCACAAGGAACTGCAGCTTGAGCAAAACACAAAGTGCTGGAGGAACTCAATGGGTCAGTCAGTATCTGTGGAGGGAATGGACAGACGGCGTTTTGGGTGGTGACCCTTCTTTAGACTGATTGTAGTAGGGGGAGGGAGAAAGCTGAAGATGAGTGGCGTAGAATTTCCTGACTGTGACTCTCACAACCCCCGCCCCCCTCCCACTCTGCTTTCTCCCTCACACCGCCCTTTCTCCCTCCAATACCCTTCCCCTGTGTCCCACTTGGACTCACACCTATTTCTCCCCTCCTCCTTCCCTTCCACTTATATTCCTTCCTCTAGCTTCACAATTTGCATCTCTTTAATCTTTTTGTCTCGCACCTTCTGCTTTTTAATCTCTGGCCTTTGTTCCAACCATCTGCCTGACAAACCACTCCCTCCCCCCTTCCCTATCTGCATCTGTTACCTGCCACTCTTTGTTCTGCTCCTCCTCTCTCCTTGCTCCTCCTCTCTTCCCCCCCCCCAACCCCTAAAATCGGTCTGCAGAAGGATCCTAACCCGAAACATCACCTAGCCATGATCTCTAGTGATGATGCCGGAACCGCTACAGTTAATACAGATGGTGTCTATTTTCGGGGAACATTTGTTCACCCCAGAAAATGGGATTTTCAGATCCGGAGAGGTTGTTCAACACAAATTATGGCCTGGTGCGTTGATAAAAACGGAGTCACCTCAACAGGACTCATCTTCTTAGCAGCTAGACTCGAGCGTTAATGAAAGCATTGACTTCTAAAGTGCTTCCACCTTAGTTTAGGTTAGAGATATGCCCCTGTCCCACATAGGCAATTTTGTAGGCGACTACAGGCCACATGATCGCCGGGCTGTCGCCTGTACGGTCGTGAGTAGTCTCCTCAGTCGCCCAAAGAATCGTAGCGTTTTTCTGGTCACCGCTGGATTTTGAAATGTTCAAAACTTTTCGGCGACAGCTGGCTTGACGCCAATGAGCGTAGCTTGACTTCTCCTGAAGTAGGTGCTGTCGTAGGTTGTCGCCAGGGTGACGTAGGTTGTCGCCGGTGCTGACTGGTGAATTACATTTGCGACTACCTACGTCAACCTACGTCAACCGGTGACAGGAACCGGCGACTGAATTGTCTTACCTTGTCGTAGCTTGTCGCGGGCGGACGTAGGTTGTCATAGGTGTGGTCGTAGGTGGACGTCTTAATGGGTCGCCCGTTGTCGGCAGCTTGCTGTAGCTTGATGTCGACGAGGTGGTAGGTTGTTGTAGACATTGTCGTAGCTGCGTCCAGTCGCCAGCTTTCCGGCGACCTGTTACGACTCTGACAGCCGGCGGCAGTAGCCTGGAAAAATCGCCTAAGTGGGACAGGCCCAATACACTGTGGAAAAAGGCCCTTTACCCCATCGAGTCCACACTGACCAGCGATCACCCCGTACACTAACACTATCCTACGCACTGGGAACAATTTACAGAAGCCAAATTAACCAATTAACCTGCACGTCTTTGGAGTGTGGGAGGTAATCCGAGCACCCATGGAAAACCCACGCGGTCACAGGGAGAACGTACAAACTGTGTGCAGACAGTACCCATAGTTAGGATCGAACCCAGGACGCCTGTGCTGTGAGGCAGCAACTCTACCGCTGTGCCATTTGCCACCCTAGATTCCTGGGTTCCAGGATTTAGACCCAATGATGCTGAAGAGATGTAAATATCTAAGATGGTGGGCGACGTTGAGAAGATCCTATTGTCGCTGGACCTTCCAGAAAGCTGGGAAACGAGCTGGAGGTGGAGGTGGATGCTCCCCGCCGGCAGGCTGCCCCACCGAGATGCCTCCTTGCTGAGAATCTGCTCCTCAGCCAGCCCTGGAGTACACGTGGCGGGAAGGCAGCTCGAGATCCCTGCTGCGTGAGGGAGAAGCTCGGCTTGATTTCCTCATCGTTCCCCAAGCAGCTGTGATCAGCGAGACCATGTTTGAGGGGGGAAAGAAAGGCCAACGCTGCCTTGCAAAGGACATAAATCTTGGAGCGTGCAGCCGACATCAATCTTCGGAGCGTGACGGCCGGGGGGTTGAATGTATTCTGTTGGGGCTTCACGTGTCAGGGCAGTCAGTGCACGGCGCGTACACCTGTGCATTGTGGAGAGCCGTCAGGCAGCGTGTCTGCACGTCACCCCGAGTGTGTCTCATGCCTTCCTGCAGCAACCCCACAAGCAGATAAATAACCACAAGTACAAACCATGGAAAATTCAGTTAACCTCCGAGCTCTGTGTCTGACAAAATAAAATCCATGGGCCCATGAAAGTGTTGGCATGCACGACTGAGGTACATGCTGCACACACTCACGCACACACACACACACTACACAGGTGCACATCCACACACAAGCACACACACATACATGCACACATGCACACACACACACACACACACACACATACATATGCGCATGCGCATGCACTTGCACTTGCACGCACATACACACACACATATACGTACACACACACACAAACATGCACATATAAACACACACATGCACTCATACAAACATGTGAGCACACAGACGCACACAAACACAAACACACACACACACACATACAATACACATGTGCAGGCAGAATAGGGTTGATACGTTGCCAGGACAACGGGCCTTCATGGTTAGGGCATGAATCCACACTTACAATCTGGTACCTGTAAATGGCTCCAAACTAACGACTCTATATGTAGTGTACTGGTGTCTGAGATGCTTATCTAAGATATATCTAAGTGCTTATGTATATTGATACTTTTACTGAACTGTATACAAAAATGAATTCCACTGTTCCTCGGTACATGTGACAATAAACCTAAACCCACACCTAGAAGCCCTGGATGCCTGATCCATGGTCAACCACCCACTGGTGCTGTGGGTAGTTGGTGCCTTGGTGGGACTCCAGCCCCTGGCCAGTGGGACATCTACACACTGACGTACGTCCCTTTGACTGAACAAACAAGCCCAGAGGATATGGAGATCTGGCGGAGCGGCAAAACGCATTGCCAGTGCCGGCTTCCAGCTCCATGTACAAACTTTAGTTACCTGTGCCGGAGTGAGACGAGAACAGAGGGTGTTTGTTCAAGTTGGCCCTTGAACAGCGGACCTAAGCCAACCTCCCAGCAACAGCTCTGCCAAACATGCCACTGAGTCCAGCTCCAGATCCCTCCTCCTTTTCCCCTCTAGACTTTAGAGATGCAGCATGGAAACAGACCCTTCGACCCACCGAGTCCGCACCGACCAGTGAACACACATGAATCTACAACTTTTTTAACAAAGCCAATTAACCTCCAAACCTGCACGTCTTTGAGCGTGGGGGGAAACTGGAGCATCCGGAGAAAACGCGCGAGGTTACAGGGAGAACATACAAACTCTATACAAACAGCACCTGAGGTCAGGATCGAACCAGGGTCTGTGGCGCTGTAAGGCAGTAACTCTACCACTGTGATGCCTTGCTGCCCCGTTAGAGAAAAATTATCCTCTGATTTTTTTTCTCAGCAGGGCAACGACTGTTAAGGACATGTAAACTTCAGTCGTACATCGCTGAAACAGGCCCTTTCGGTTTACCATGTCGGTGCTATTCATTGTATCAACCCATAATACCATCTTCTCACATTAGCACTTTAGTTCATAAGTTCATGTCAGAGGAGTATGAAGTAGACCATTCAGTCCACTCCGCCATTCAATTGTGGCTGATCTATGTTTCCCTCTCAACCCCATTCTTCTGTCTTCTCCCCATAACCTTTGACATACTTACTAATCAAGAATCTGTCAATCTCCGCCTTAAAAATACCCAATGACTTGGAATCCACTTCCGTCTGTGGCAATGAATTCCACAGGTTCACCAACCTCTGACTAAAGTAAGTCCTCCTCACATCTTTTCTAAAGGAGTGTTCTTTTACTCCGAGGCTGTGCCCTCTGGTCTTTGACTGTCCCAGTAGTGGAAACATTCTCTCCACATCCACTCTATCCAGACCTTTCACTATTCGGTAAGTTTCAATGATGTCCGCCCCTCATCCTTCTAAACTCCAGTGAGTACAGGCCCAGTGCTGTCAAACACTCATCCTTTGTTAGCCTTGGCTAGATTCAGAGGAGGTTTAGAGAGTATTAGCTACAAGGAGAGGTCGGAAAAACTTTGATTTTTTTCTCTGCAGCATGATCGGCGTGGGTTTTCCCCAGGTTCTCCGGTTTCCTCCCACTTTCCAAAGACGTAGAGGTTTGCAGGTCAATTTGCTTGGTATGAATGTAAATTTTCCCGAGTGTGCAGGTTCAAGTAAATGTGCGGTGTTGGTACGGACTAAGTGGGCCGAAGGGCCTGTTTTCGTGCTGGATCTCTAAACTAAGCTAAATTAACATTATCCCGCACCTTAGGGACATTTTACAATTTTACAGAAGCCAATTAATCTGCAAACTTTCACATCTTGGGAGTGTGGGAGGAAACCGGAGCACCCGGAGAAAACCTATGTGGTCATGGGGAGAATGTACAAACTCCAGACAGACAGCACCCGTAGTCAGGATCGAACCCAGGTCTCTGGCGCTGTGAGACAGCAACTCTGCCGCTGCGCCACCGTGCAGCCACAGTAGGTGGAAGCACGGAAGAGGAGTCATGTTGAGGCGGCTTTGTTTCCGTGACTCGTTGGGCTGAAGTGCCCGTTTCCACGCTGTGTCTCTGAAACTAAGATGCTCCCTGACCCAATGAGCTGCTCCGGCACTCTGCCACGTGCATTCAACATCTGAACTTTGCTTCAAGGGCTGACAGTGAGCACTAACCCTCCCTTGGCACCTGCTCAGAACGCTGGGGTGGGGTTTGGACGCAATAACGGCGAGATCGGAAGGGCAGAGATCACGAGGACAGGGCAGGATACGAGCGACTCAAGGTTCAGCCTTGAGAAAAGCAAAGGAGCAAGACTTGGAACCCGTACATACATGATGTCACCCTCCTTTCATTCCAGCCAATCGGTTGAATGATTATCACCCACAGGAGGACCCAGACTCTTCTGGTTTTTCCCATAAATCTCCTCTGTGCTTCGCTAATTAACCTTTATAGATTTTTTAATGTGTATAAACACTATTTTTGACACCTACTACCTCATTCTCCCACCCCCCACCAAGGCTGGGGAGCTGCTCGGAGGCACCAGCAGGTCAAGCAGCGTTCAGAGCTGTTAAAAAACAAGCGAGTGAGGCTACACGGAGGAAAACAAGCCCTGAGCCGTAAACCGCGGCTCTCTGCAAAACCCAACCTCGCGATTGTTCTCAGCGGTCCTGGGAGCAGGGCCGCTGCTTGATATAAATAAAAGCAAACAATATTTGCAAGGGGTTGGAGGCAAGTCGAATGAAACCAGCCAATCTTTCTCCCTCCATTGAACATTTGACCCTCGTTGGAAAACCTTGAACAGCCGGAGTAAGATTAATAGGTCTCCACCGTGGGAATATTCTGTGGAATTTTGCTCTGATTATTTGTTGTACGATCCAGGGACAGGGCTGGGGTGAGCAGAGCAGCGAGTGGAGAGGACTAAAACTCCTTGTGGCAGGACATGGGAACGGGATTCATTGTTTATTGGGCTTGGTGCACCTTTAAGGAATGAGTGCACTGTCTGGTATGGTTTGAGACATAGAAACCAAGGGCTGCAGATGCTGATTTATACCAAAGATAGACACAAAGTGCTGGAGTAACTCAACAAGTCTGGCAGCATCCAGCATTTGAGAGTAGCTGCCTTACAGCACCAGAGTCCCGGATGCAATCCTGACTAATGTCAGTACGGAGTTTTATGTTCTCCCTGTGACCGGGTGGGTATTCTCCGGGTGCTCTGGTTTCCTTCCACACTCCAAAGATGTACAGGTTTGTAGGTTAATTTAGCTGCGGTAATTGTAAATTGTCCTTAGTCTGTAGGATAATGCTAGTGTATGGGGATGCTAGTGGCTGGTGCGGTCTCGGTCGGTCAAAGGGCCTGCTTCTGCGTTGTTTTTCCAAACTGTAAACTAAGGTAAATCTCTGGAGAACATAGATAGGGGACGTTTGGGGTCGGGACCCTTCTTCAGTCTGAAGGACCATTGTTGGCCAGGGATAATAGACAATAGACAATAGACAATAGGTGCAGGAGTAGGTCATTTGGCCCTTCGAGTCAGCAACGCCATTCAATGTGATCATGGCTGATCATCCCCAATCAGTACCCCGTTCATGCCTTCTCCCCATATCCCCTGACTCCGCTAGTTTTAAGAGCCCTATCTAGCTCTCTCTTGAAAGCATCCAGAGAACCTGCCTCCACCGCCCTCTGAGGCAGAGAATTCCACAGACTCACCACTCTCTGTGAGAAAAAGTGTTTCCTCGTCTCTGTTCTAAATGGCTTACTCCTTATTCTTAAACTGTGGCCCCTGGTTCTGGACTCCCCCAACATCGGGAACATGTTTCCTGCCTCTAGCATGTCCAAGCCCTTAACAATCTTATATATTTCAATGAGATTCCCTCTCATCCTTCTAAACTCCAGAGGTGTGATGGTGTGATCCCAAGAGAAACAATGTGGAGAACTGTGCAATTGGTATAACGACCGGGGTGGAGGAAGGATGCAAGGGAGGAGGTGAGGGGAGTGTAGGTAGAGTTTACTTAAAATTAGAGAATTCAATGTTCACACCACTGGATTGTAAGCTACCCAAGGAAAATATGAGGTGCTCTTCCTCCAGTTTGCGTGTGGCTTCACTCTGGCAATGGAGAAGGCCCAGGACAGAAAGGTCAGTGTGGGAATGGGAAGGGGAGTTGAGATGGTTGGCAACCGGAAGACTTTTGACGGCTTGCTGTACCAGCATTCCTGTTAGTTAGGATTCTCTCACCCACAAGTTTACATCTCCAGCCCTCTCCAACTGGACCGATTCCAGAAAACCAAAGTGCTAGATGAACTCAGCGGATCAGACAGCATCTATGGAAGGAAATGGACAGAGGCGTTTCGGCCGGAACCTGTCTGCAGAAGAGACCTGACCTGAAATATCGCCACAGTCCGAGGAAGGGTCCCGACCCGAAACATCGCCTGTCCATTCTTTCCCCAGACAGTTTAAAATACCCAACGACCTGTCTGTCCTCCACTGCTGTCCGTGGCAATGAATTCCACAGATTTGACACCCTGTGACAAAATAAATTCCTCCTCATCTCCTTTATGAAGGGAAATGTCTGCCCTCTTCCCTCCACAGATGCTGCCTGACCGGCTGAGTTACCTGGTAGACACAAGCAACTGAAGATGCTGGAATATTGAGTAAAACACAAAGTGTTGGGTGAACTCAGCGGGTCAGGCAGCATCTGGAGAGTCAAGAGTATTTTATTGTCGTATGTCCCGAAACAGAACAATGAAATTCTCACTTGCAGCAACACAACAAATATGTAAACATATTACTTTGGAAAACCCATAATAAACAATTAAAAACAGTTCAGGAAAAAATGTATAGTTTTTAGTTGTTATATATAAAGATGAAAACAAATAGATAAATAATAGAGGGAATGGACAGACCACATTTTGGGACAGGTCCTTTCAGACTGATTCACCTGTCCATTCCCTCCACAGATGCTGCCTGACCCATTGAGTTCTCTGGCATTTTGTGTTTTGGGGAAGATTCTAGCAACTGCAGTTCCATGTGTCTCTGCCCAGTCTGTCGGGAGCCTCCTTCACTGGTAATGGCATCGGTTTATCATTGTCACATTTACCGAGGTACAGTGAAAAGCTTTTGTTTGTGTGCTATCTGATTAAATCAGATCGTACTGTACACGAGTGTCATTAGACCACACATAAATATGACAAAGAGAAAAATACCAGCGTACAGAATGTAGCATTGTGGCGTTATAGTTCCAGAAAAAAAAGTCCAATGTTCACAATGAGGTAGGTTGGAAGATCAGGACTATATCCTAGCTTTTGGGAGAACCGTTCAGTAGTCTGATAACAGGGGTGAAATGAGCAAAAATATCAATCATCCCTTTCCATATACAGATGCTGCGTGACCTGCAGAGTCACTCCAGCAGTTTGTCTTTAGCTCCAGATTCCAGCATCTGCAGTTTCTTGTGTGTCCATGGTGCCAATATCATTCCTTATCCCAGCTTCTTACCATTGGGAGAGCGGTATAGCTGTCTCTGGTTCTCCATTGATCAGCCAAGGATATCTTATGCCTTTACAATGCTTGTCAATATGGAGTCAGAGAGTCATGGAATCAGGGAAACGGGCCCTTCAGCCCAATTTCTCCATGATGACCGAGATGCTCCATTTATGCTAGTCCCATTTGCCCGCCAGTCCCCCACATCCCTCTGAACCTTTTCATTCTATGTACGGAAATGCTTTTTAAACATTGTTATTGTATCTGCCTCAACTACTTCTCTGGCAGCTTGTTCCATATACCGACAACCTTCTGAATTAAAAAGTTGTCCCGCGCGTTTTTTCCCCTTTTCAAAAATCTTTTGCTGTACCTTAGTATATCTGACAATAAACTAAATTAACCTTCTTCTTCTTTCGTGTGGCGTGCACAGCCTAAAGTTTTTGGACAGCTTGTTCTATTTGCTCTTCTGTTAGTGCACGTCGAGTTGATTGCATTAGTCGAAACAGGGCGGACCACGTGAAGGTTGCAATCTTCCACCCCTAAATTAACCTAAGCTAAAACCTCTCACCTTAAACCTACTCCCTCCAGTTCTTGATTCTGGATAATTGATTCTGGTTCTTGCTTCCTGCGCTCCAAGCAATAAAGTCCTAGCCTGCTCAATCGCTCCCTATAGCCCTCAAGCCCTCGAGCCCTGGCAACATCCTCGTAAATTTTCACTGCACCCTTTCCAGCTTAACAACACCCTCAACTACCTCCAGTGGCAGCTCGTTCCAAATCTCCATTGCACAATGTTAAGCCATCTCCCTCATCTCCATCTCAACTCCATTGAGAATAGCAGCACAGTGGCGCAGCGGTAGAGTTGCTGCCTCACAGCACCAGAGACCCGGGTTCGATCCTGACTGTGGCTGCTGTCTGTGCAGAGCTTGTACATTCTCCCAGTGACAGCGTGGGTTTTCTCCGGGTGCTCCGGTTTCCTCCCATGCTCCCAAGACATGCGATGATTACATAGGGTGAATGCACAGAGTCTTTTACTCAGAATCAAGAACTAAAGGCCACAGGTGTAAGGTGTGAGGGTTTGCAGGTTAATTAGTTTCTGTGAACCGTCTCGAGTGTGTAGGATGAAACTAGTGTAGGGGTGATTTCTCAGCCGGTGTGACTCGGTGGGCCGATGGTCCTGTCTCCACGCTGGATCTCTAAACGAAACAAAACTGATCTGGCTCATACGCTTCACGTTGCCTTTCCTCGTTTTCCCTACTTACGCCAACCATCTCTCAGTTTCTGGTCCGTCTCTCTTGCATCTTCAACCAGACGGCCTATGTCCTCTCTCCCTGAACTGATTTATGTTCATGGAGGAACCAAGTTCTGAAGCCAAGATATTCATTCCCAAGTGGACTTGGGTCATCCATTTTCTGTGCATTTCTGTCGATTTTTGCAGCCGCATTTGTTGGATCGGACCCGTTTCCCAACTTCCGCTGTCTTTTATTTATTACCTTCAGTTGCAATGTGTTGCTTCCCCTGTTCCCCTCTGTTGCATTCCTTCATCCTGACAGACCAAACCCATTGGCATACAAGTGTATTCTTATTTATCCATAAAGGCCATCATTTGTCATGGTTAGTCTTAGAGAGATGCTGCGCACAAACAGGCCCTTCAGCCCACCAAAGTCTGTGCTGACATCAGCCACCCATTTACATTCTCCATATACTGGCAACACAGTGGCGCAACAGTAGAGTTGCTGCCTCACAGCTTCAGAGGCCCGGGTTTGATCCTGACTCCGGGTGCTGTCTGTACGGAGTTTGCATGTTATCCCCGTGACTGCGTGGGTTTTCCCCGGGTACTTCGGTTTTCTCCCACACTCCAAAAATGTACAGGTTTGTAGGTTAATTGGCTTGGTAAAATTGTAAATTGTCTCGAGCATGTGTGAGATAGTGTTAGTATACGGGGTGATCACTGGTCGGTACCGGCTCAGTGGGCCGAAGGGCCTGTTACCAGGTTGCATCCCTAAAGTCTAAATTGTTCTCACGGTATACATGACAATAAAAACAAAACTAAACTATAATCTCATAACTTCACCACATTAGTTTTTATTCCTTTCTCCCAGACATGTCTATCCAGCTTCCCTGCAAGTACATCCGTTTCTCTCCACAGCTCCGTGTGGGAATGAGCCCCATATTCCCAGTGATCCCTGGGTGAGGAAGCTTCTCCTGAAGTTCCCCGTGGTGTTTATTAGCATCTACTACAGATTTATCAGCCTGGCTTTGAGCCTCCTGCATGCGTGTGTGTGTGTGAAGTTATCCGAGAGGACAAGACACAAAGGAGGAATGAGGGGAGGCTGAGGTTTTCTCATGGGCCTGCAAATCTTCATTTCACCTTCTAGCCTTTCCCGTTTCCACACCTCATGCTTTGCAACCTCAGAGAGAAACATACTTCAATTCTCCAGGCCTCTCAAGGTTACGTGTAGAAACAAGGAACTGCAGACGCTGGTCTATACCAAAGATAGATACAAAGTGCTGGAGTAACTCAGTGGGTCAGGAAGCATCTCTGGAGAAATGGGGAGCTTCTTCTGACTGCAAGCTATAGATAGTCATCCGGGGAAGTGCAGGAGAAGGAGGAACGTTGGAGACGGGAGAATGGGCTCATCACGGGCGGTGAAGACTCCTTCCCATAGAAGTGGGCACAGAGGCGGAGGCAATGGAAGAAAAGGTCTATGTTACGACAAACACGGAACACGTTGAGATTGTGGCAAGGTATCGATGGCCATCCGGGGGAATCCAAGAAAGAAGTCTGAAGCAACCGGGGCACCCGGAGGTAACCCACGCGGTCACTGAGAGAACGTGCAAACTCGCCACACAGACATCACCCGAGGTCAGGATCGAACCCAGGTTTCTAGCGTTGTTAGGCAGCATCTCTACCAGCTGCTCCACTCTGCCACCCCATCTATAGCAATGTTATCAGTACAGGTTGCCTTCAGGGTGGATATAACAACACAGGACTAATAATAAGATTTCATTTGTAAGTCACCATTACTACACAGCCCGGATATCTCTGGCCCTTTGACTCCATCTACACTTCACGTTGCCTTGAAAAAATTATCAACATAGTCAAGGACTTGTCCCATTTATCTTTTTCCCAGCTCCCGTCCAGCAGAAGGTACAGAAGCTAGAAAGCGCACACCACCGGATTCAGGAACAGCTTCTTCCCCTCTGTTATCAGGCTACTGAACGGTCCTTCCATAAGATAGGGAACTGTCCGATTCTCCTCTACCCCGTTGCGGTCGTTGGACGTTTTCTATGGCATTGATGTGGTACAATACTGAGAACTACATTCTGCACTATGTTTCAGCAGTAAAAATGAAAGTTCAACCCTTGGCACAGGCGGAGGACTGGGATGTAGTGTGAGGAGTGAGTGGAGAAAGGGGTAAACATGCTGCCGAGTTGCATCACAGCTTGGTTCAGGAACAGCTCTGCTCAAGAATGCAAGGAATTGGAGAGAGTTGTAGATGCAGGCCAGTCCATCACACACACCAGCCTCTCCACCACTGAGTCCATCCACGCTTCACACTGCCTCGGGAAAGCAGCCGACACAATCAAAGACTTGTCCCACCCCAGATATTCCTTCTTCTCCCTGCTCCCATTGGGCAGAAGATAGCATGCACCACCAGACTCAAGAACAGCTTCTTCCCCTCTGTTTTCAGGCTTCTGAACGGTCCTTCCATAAGTTAGCATAGTGTCTGATTCTCCAATCTACCTCAATGCGGATAGTGGATATTTTCTCTGGAACAATGTTGAGAAACAATATTTTGCACCCTGGAATGTTTCTCTTCATTCTATCTGATGTACAGCACTTGTGTGTGGCTTAGCTGCACTCATGTATGGTATGAAGGAGCTGCGGATGCTGGTTTATACCGAACAGACACAAAATGCTGGAGTAACTCAGCGGGTCAGGCAGCATCCCTGGAGAATTGAAATAGGTAACATTTTGGGTCGGAACCCTTCTTTAGACTGAAATTATGATCTGATTTGATTAAAACAGCATGTAAACAAAAGCTTTTCACTGCACCTCAGTACACGTGACAATAATAACTAAGCCTAAACCCTCAAGGACAGTTCACCAGCGGCTTAGTGGAGACACAAGGAACTGCAGACACAATAAAAGTGGTACAACTGGTAGAGCCGCTGCCTTAAGGGCCTGTCCCACCAGCATGCAACTCTATGCGATGAGCGCGACCGAACGTGGTCGCTTGAGCCGTCCGGCGTCGCGGGGCCGGTCCCACTTCGATCGCCGGAGCCGTGCGGAATTGTGCGGAGTTCGTCCTGACATCACGCGGGGCTCCGAAAAACTGACCATGTTCAAAAATTCCGCGCGGCAACGGCTTGTCGGCTCGCAGTCGCCTCGACGCATTACACACCGCCTCGACGTCGTGCCTCCGTGACCCTCTGTGTGTGTGGCTCCGTGGCCCTCTCTGTGTGTGCCTCTGTGCCCCTCTCTGTGTGCCCCTCTCTGTCCTGGCGAACTTACTTTTAAGACTTCGCTTCAAGTTCGCCTCACTTTGCGCCGTGTTGCGCCACTCACCCAACCTCCGCGCGGCCCTCGCTGCTGGTTTGGTCGCACTTGCCGCATGCAGATGCATGCTGGTGGGACGGGCCCTGTACAGGGATCACCCGACCTCCGCACGGCCCCCGCTTGTAGTTTGATCGCGCTCATCGCATGGAGTCGGATGCTGGTAGGACAGGCCCTTTAAGGGCCTGTACCATCAGCATGCGACTGGTGGTCGCTTGAGCCGTACGGCCTTGCGGGGCTGGTCCCACTTCAATCGCTGGAGCCGTATAGAGTTGTGCGGGGCTGGTCCCGGCTCCAAAAACCTGACATTGTTCAAAAATTCCGCACGGCACCAGCCTGTCAGCCTGCAGCCGCATTGAGGCAGCATGCAACGCCTCGACAGGCGTACGCAGCGTCCTGATGCTGTACGCAGCGTCTTAACGGCGTACACCTCGCGTGTGTCGTTGCGCAATGACGTCACCGCTCGGCGTGCCATTGCGTGATGACCTCACCGCCCGACGCCGTGCGACATCCAAATTCAGTCGGCCCGCCTCCTGCCCAGCTGATTGGTGAGTATGATGTCGGGACCACCTCCATACGGCTCCGCGGCTGGAAGTGGGACCGGCCCCGCGAGGCCGTACGCCTCAAGCCTCCACGTTTGGTCGCGCTCGCCACATGCAGTCGCATGCTGGTGGGACAGGCCCTTTACAGCATCAGATACCTGGATTCAATCCTGACCTTGGGTGCTGTCTGTGTGTGGAGTTTGCACGTTCTCCATGTGATGGCCAGGGTTTCTTCCCGGTGCTCCGGCTTCCTCCCACATCCAA
This sequence comes from Raja brachyura, assembly GCA_963514005.1. The sequence goes on from OY740802.1 coordinate 25,829,296, forward strand.
AAGTCAAGCGGGTTTGTAGGTTAATTGGCCCTCGGGAAATCGGTGTGAAAGAGTGGATGAGATAGCGAAAGGCCTGAATAGAGTAGGTGTGGAGAGGATGTTCCCACTAGTGGGAGAGTCTGTGACCAGAGGCCATAGCCACAGAATAAAAGGACCTACCTTTTGAAAGGTGATGACGAGGAATGTCTGTAGTCAAAGGGTGGTAAATGTGTGGGATTCATTGCCACAGACAGCTGTGGGGGGATATTTTTAATGGATATTTTTAAGGTGGAGATTAATAGGTTCTTGATTAGTAAGTATGTCAAGGGTTATGGGGCGAAGGCAGGAAAATTGGGTTGAGAGGGAAATATAGATCAGCCATGATTGACTGGAGGAGCAGATTCGATGGGCCAAATGGCCTATTTCTGCTCCTAGAAATTATGAACAGTGGGATAACATGGAACTAGTGTGAATTGGTGACGGTGGGCATGGACTTGGTGGGCCGAAGGGCCTGTTTCCCCGCTGGATCTTTATCTCTGAACTAAAATATATAGTTTGTTTTTTCTTGCTCGACTTCTTGCATAATTGAAACAGTGTCGACTACGACTTTCACCTTTAAGTGTTGCACAGTACATCTGCAAATAATTATTTTATCCAGAATGAAAGCAACGGCATATTTTACTTGTGAAAAAATAGTGCCCCTGTCATTTCATCCAGGCCCCTATAGATTGTTGCAATAACGTCCCGCTTTTCTCCCACTTTTTTATTGCTCTTGACAGCTACAAATAAGCATATTTATTCCCCACTTTATTGTTACAAGCACTAAAACATGGTTTCATATTAAGGAATCCATGAGCATTATCTTTGTTATGGTATTTCTAACTGTTCAGGAAGACCAATAAATCACCGTAGTCGATGCAGTCAGCTCCGACATCTCAGCATTACATCGGTTTAGTTTAGTTTAGTTTAAAGACACAGCATGGAAACAGGTCCTTCGGCCCACGCCGACCAGCAATCACCGTACACTCGTTCTATATTATCCCAGTAAAGGGGCAATTTGTATGAACCAATTAACATACAAACCCACACACTTTCTGAAAAAATGTCTAAAGGGCTTAGTTTTAGAAAGAAGATGAGGAGGAATTTCTTTATTCAGAGGATGGTGAATCTGTGGAATTCATTGCCACGGAAGGCAGTGGAGGCCAAATCAATGAATACTTTTAAGACAGAGATTGACGGATTCTTAATTAGTACGGGTGTCAGGGGTCATGGGGAGAAGGCTGGAGAATGAGATAGAGAGGGAGAGATAGATCAGCCATGATTGAACGGCGGAGTAGACTTGCTGGGCGAATGGCCTAATTCTGCTCCTAGAACTTATGAACTAATGAACCTTTGGAATATGGAAGGAAACCAGAGCACCCGGAGAAAACCCACGTGGTCTCAGGGAGGACGTGCAAACTCCACACACAGACAGCACCGGAGGTCAGGATCGAACCAGGGTCTCTGGCGCTGTGAGGCAACAGCTCTACCCACTGCGCCACAGTGTCGCCCCTTATCTGGTATGACCCAGATTTCATTTTGTTCCGAACTCACTCTCTCACCCACTGGTCTTCAACAGGAAGGGATAAATAAAACAATAAGACTTACATTTATCTAGTGCCACACACATTCCTCCAAGGAAATACAGACAAAAGATGCATTTCACCGTCAGTGCTGTAACTCATATTGCCGTTGGTTTATTATTGTCACGTCTACCAAGACACAGTGAAAAACTTTGTTAGTGTGCCATCCACACAAATCAACCTGTACATGAGTACAAGCAAGACATTCACAAGTACAATAAAAGTACCAAAATAACAAAAAGCAGAACATAGTGCTGCACAGCTACATCATTAAAGTGTTACAGGGCGGCACAGTGGCGCTGGGGTAAACTTGATGCCTCACAGCGCCTGAGACCCGGGTTTAATCCTGACTAGGGATGCTGTCTGTATGGAGTTTGTACGTTCTCCTTCGTGGGTTTTCCCCGGGTGCTCCGATTTCCTCCCACACTCCAGACGTGCAGGTTTGTAGGTTAATTGGCATCTGTAACTTGTAAATTGTCCCTAGTGTGTAGGATAGTGCTAGCGTACGGGGTGATCGCTGTTCGGCGTGGACTCGGTGGGCCGAAGGCCCCGTTTTCCTGCCGTGTATCTAAAGTCCAAATATTGTTATCCAAGCACATTGCTTCAAACGTTGCAGACAGGAGCACATGCATGTTAGCAGAACCTGTTGAATAATGGCTCCCTTCCATGGATGTAACATCTTTGTGGATCACTGCTAGTGACAACTGACCTCCACCCCCGGGATATGATGGAGCAGTGATTATGTTACTAGACTAATAATCGGGAGAACACAAGGTGAAAGGTCAACATGTGAGTCTGGCAATTCTACCATATAAAGAGATGGGATTGTTACACAAGGCTATGAAAGTTTCTGGCTCTGGTTGAGAAAAAGGAAACCGTTCTAACTTCCTTTCCTCCTCCACCCAATCCAATCTCTTGAAAACGGAGCTTGCCATTTATTTATAGAGTCATAGCGTCATAGAGCACGGAAACAGGCTCTTCAGCCCCACCTGCCCACTTTTGGCCCATATCCTTCTAAACCTATCATATACATGTACCTGTCAAAATGGTTCTGATGGTACCTTCCTTAACTTTCGGTGTGGACTTGGTTGGCCGAAGGGCCTGTTTCCACGCTGTATCTCTAAACTAAATGAAACAGTGTTATTTTCCAGGCTGACACAGGGAAACACAATGGCCTCAATGAACATTAATATAGGAACAACATTCTCCCATTTCCTTTGTAGAGTCTAGTTTGGAGATACAGTGTGGAAACAGGCCCTTCGGCCCACCAAGTCTGCGCGGAGCAGCGATCACCCCGTACTAACACTATCCTACACACCAGGCACAATTTACACTTTTACCTCAGCCAAATTAGCCTTTAAACGTGCATGCCTTTGGAGTGTGGGAGGAAACCGGAGCACCCGGAGAAAACCCACGCGGTCACAGGGATAACGGACAAACTCCATACAGATCGCACCCATAGTCAGGATCGAACCCGGGTCTCTGGCGCTGAGAGGCAGCAACTCTACCGCTGCGCCACTGTGCCGAACTTGAAAAATAAAAATATGGGGCTTGACAATTTGTGGGAAATGTGGGCTGCCATTTCAGTTAACATTGACTGAACCACACCCAAGAGCAAATAAAACACACCTAAACATACAAGACTATTAACAGTAAACAGTGTTAAGTTGGGAAATGTTATAAACAGTAACTACTTCTGGAGTGTGTTACGAGGCGGTAACATGTGAGAAACTCCAGTAGTTTTCGCTATCAGCCCAACTCCTTAATACGTTCCAGCACTCCGGGCCGTTTTGCCAGCTTCCAAGAACCGTAATTCTGGCAATCGTCCCCTGAATTCCATGTCTCTTCCCTAGATATTCCTGTAAAGATACCTCCTTGTAATAAGAGCAGAATTAGGTCATTCGACAGCCGCCTGTGGCAATGAATTCCACAGATTCACCACCCTCTGGCTAAAGAAATTCCTCCTCATCCTTACTAAAGGTACATCATTTTATTGTAAGGCTGTGGCCTCTGGTCCTAGACTCTCCCGCTAGTGGAAACAACCTCTCCACATCCACTCTATCCAGGCCTTCCACAATTCGGTAAGTTCCAATGAGGTTCCCTGCTGCTTGAAGTTTGGGTCCCCCAGCCCAATTACTAGAAATGACAAAGTCCTATGCGGGTCATTTCTAGTTATTCACACAGAGGCTGGTGGGTGTATGCAACGAGCTGCCAGAGGAGGTAGTTTAATCAGGTACAATAATTTAAAAGGCGTTTGGACAGGAGGTGGATAGGAAAGGTGAGGATGGATATGGGCCAAATGGGACGGGCTCACCCAGGACATCGTGGTCGGCATGGATGCGTTGGGTGAAAGACTCTAAGGGAAAAATATTTTGATGATCTCCTTTTTATGCCTCTCATGGAATCGTAGACCCCTGTGAGGTTATTCCTCCCTTTCACTGTACAGAGGTTGTTTTGCATGATATCAAAACAGATTAGATATACCATACAAAGATACAATCAATCAATAACCAATACAGATACAATAATCAATACAGTCCAGAGGAGGTTTACGAGATTGATCCCTGGGATGATTGGGTTAACATACGATGAGAGTTTGATGCACTGGGCCTGTACTCATTAGAGTTTAGAAGGATGAGAGAGGGGGTGTGGGGGGGGGACCTAATTGAAACTTACCGAATAGTGAAAGGCCTGGATAGAGTGGATGTGGAGAGGATGTATCTACTAGTGGAGGAGTCTAAGACCAGAGGGCACAGCCTCAGAATAAAAGGATATACTTTAGCAAAGAGGTGAGGAGGAGTTAATTTGGCCAGAGGGTGGTGGATCTGTGGAATTCATTGTCACGGTGTCTAACAGAGGGAAAAATGGCTGGTAATTGAAAATCGCACCTGGGCTCCTCGAACTTAGAAACGTTCTCACCATCACCCGCCCTCTGCTTGTGTGACAAAACTTCTCTGTGTTTGGCATATTGCACGCAGTTCTGGTCACCCCATTACAGGAAAGGTGTGGATGTTTTGGAAGGGGTGCAGAGGAGGTTTTCCAGAGTACTGCCTGGATTAGAGGGTCTCAGCTACAGGGATACATTTGGATTGTTTTGTCTGGAACGTCAAAGTTGGCGGGGAGACTTGATAGAAGTGTGTAAAATTATGAGAGGTGGAGATAGGGTAGACAGTCAGACCCTTTCCCCACCATGGTGGAGAAGTCCAACACTAGAGGGCACAGCATTAAAGTGAGAAGAAGGAAATTTAAAGGAGATGCGCGTGGGAAGTTCTTTACGCAGAGGGTGGATGGGGACTGGAATGCATTGCCAGGGATGGTGATAGAGGCAGACACAATAGTGCTGTTTTAGACTTTTAGATAGAGCCCATGGATATGCAGGAAATTGAAGGATATGGATCACATGCAGGGAGATGAGATCAGTTCAGCTAAGCATCGCATTTGGCACAAACATTGTGGGCCGAAGGGCCCTCCCTGTGCTGTACTGTTCTATGTTCCTTGTCCCTCAGGGAAGGGTAACTAGGGTGGGGTGGGGGAGAGGGGGAGGGTGGATTTGCGAGAGTGTCTTGGAGGTGTGGGGTGGGGGGGTAGGAGGTAACGGACGGCAGTGTGAGCTGAACATTCACAGATGTGAAATTCAAGTTGTGTTTTAAGATGGTTGTGGGGGTCTGGCCTGTAGCCAAGCAAACATGCTGGTCTCCTCGAGTTAGCAAATCTAATGCAGATGGTCCTGAGAACAATGAAGTCACATCAAGGCAAAGAATGTACAGTAGCTTCAGGAGCTGGAAACATTACAGGTTTTTTATTGTTGTTTCATTTTTATTTGAATATTTATAGAACGTGTTCAGTGCAAACCCAATTACACACACTCGTATAAATACAGAAAAAGAGAACCTTGGTATCTGAGGAGATCGTTAATTCCAGCATTCACGTCTAAAGCCCAAAATACACAAACACATGTATTTTATTCCAGGGAGATTCATTCTGATCAAATCTCCTAATAACTGCCTCCTACTCTCTAAGGAACCTGAGAATTCCAAGATAGAGTGTCAGCTTAATTGAGATGTAGAGGTATGTATCTAGAAGTCTAAATTCAAGTTTCTGAAGGGATAATACCGAGGTTTAGGTTCGAGTTTATTATTGTCACGTGTACAAGGGTACAGTGAAAAGCTTTATTTTGCATTCTATCCAAACAGATCAGATAATGCCATACGTAAATACAGTGACGTCAAACTCAAATACAATAGGTGGAGCAAAGAGGAAGATACAAAGTGCAGAATATAGTTCTCAGCTTGTAGTGCATCAGTTGCAGAGACCATGTGATGCATGATCAATGGTCGGCGTGAACTCAGTGGAGTGAATGCCATGTTTCCATGCAGTATGTCTAAATTAAACTAAACATTTTCAGTCAAAAGAAGTTTTAGTTTTTCAATCTGAAGAAGGGTTCTGATCCAAAACATCACCCATCCTTTTCCTCCAGAGATGTTGCCTGAGCCGCTTGGTTACTCCAGTACTTTGTATCTATCTATCTAACTAAACTAAACTAAACCCAATGTCCACAATGGGGCATAAGTGAATTGGACAGTACCCTATCTTATGGAAGGACCGTTCAGAAGCCTGATAACAGAGAGGACAAAGCTGTTCCCCAGTCTGGTGCTGCGCACATTCAAGCTTCCGTACCTTCTGCCGGACAGGATCAGGGAGAAGAGGGAATGACCGGGGTGGGACAAGTCTTTGATTCTGTCGACTGCTTTTCTGAGGCAGTGTGAAGTGTAGATGGAGTCTCTGATGATGTATCTGAATAAAAAATGAATTTAAAAAATGGCAATGGCTACTTTAGTTCAAGTTAGGAGACTACTTTGAAATACGAATGATTTAAAATTGGGGTAATGAGGCAATCCAAGTCATAGATTGGAGGCAGATGCTGGAATCTTGAGCAAAACACAAAGTGCTGGAGTAATTCAGCTGATCAGGCAGCATCTGTGGAAGGGAATGGACAGATTACATTTCATGTTGGGACCCTTCTTCAGACGGACAGAGCGGGGGGGGGGGGGGGGGGGATAAAAGCTGGGAAGGTGTGGTAAGTTGGGACAAAGTCTGGCAAATTATAGGTGGATTTAGGTATGGAGGGGGGGGGGGGGAGGTAATTGGTAGATGATTGGAGTTAGTGACAAGTGTCAAAGTGTAGTTTAGTTTAGAGATACAGCGCGGAGACAGGCCCTTCTGCCCGCCAAGTCCATGACCAGCGACCCACGCGTGTTAACACTATCCTCCACACACTAGTGACAATTTAGAATTTGACCAAGCCGACTAACCTACAAAGCTGCACGTCTTTGGAATGTGTGAGGAAGCCGGAGCACCCGGAGAAAACCAATGCGGTCACAGGGAGAACGTACCAACTCCATACAGGCAGCATCCGTAGTCAGGATCGAACCCGGGTCTCTGGAGCTGTAAGGCCGTAACTCTACCGCTGTGCAACTGTGCCGCCCGGCTAGAGATGAAAGGCGTGTGAGATAAGGAAAGAAGAGGAGGAGTGAAACGTAAAGCTGGATGGAGGGTTGTGAGTGGATGAGGATGAGAGCTTGTTACCACGCTTTATGGTGGCACAGTAGCAGCGTCGATGCCTTACAACGCCAGAGACCTGGGTTCAATCCTTACTACAGGTGCTGTCTCTACTGAGTTTGTACATTCTCCCTATGGATTTTCTCCGGGTGCTCCAGTTTCCTCCCACACTCCAAAGATGTACAGGTTTGTAGGTTAATTTTACCTTCGGAAAAAATAAATTCTAATTTGTCCCAAGTGTGTGGGATGGTGCTAGTGAACGGTGATCGCTGGTTGGCACGGATTCAGTGGGCCGAAAGGCCTGTTTCCATGTTATATCTCAAAACTAAACCAAACTAAATTTCAGAATCTGTTTAAGAAGGAACTGCTGATGCTGGAAAATCGAAGGTGGACAAAAATACTGGAGAAACTCAGCGGGTGAAAATCAGCTGAGTTTCTCCAGCATTTTTTGTCTACCTTCAGAATCTGTTTGATGGTTACAGCCTGTAGCTCGCCCGCCCCACACCCCCACTTCAGTCAACGTTTGTTTAAAGCGGAGGACTTTGCAAGATAATCGAAGCTTTCAAATCCACTGGCACCCAGGCACTGCCAGGCTTCATCGCATCCACTCTTCCATTGCCAGCCTTGCCCTCCCGGGCTCCACTTGGCATCGGCCCGGTCCAATAACGTCGCCCACTGCCATTTTCACACATTTCTGGGAATGTTCTGCATGTTTTATTTTCAACAGGAACGGGGGGATTGATCAAACATTCGGCCTATGCACTTTATTTTAAAATTCGTGAACTTCCTAAACTCTCAACAAAGCCTCTTTTCTCCAACACGCACGGCTTTGCCTTTCCGAGCCGAACAGCAGGGTTTGTGTCTAACCGGTATCACTCAGAGTGACCCTGCTTGCTCTCAGTTACTCTTTTCCCATCCTGGTTCAGTGTTTAGCTGAGAAGAGACCACAGATCTCTCCTGCCTCTACACCCAGTGTGTGCATGGAGTAAGGCACAAAGCGCTGGAGTAACTCAGTGGGTCAGGACGTAGCCATCCTCCCTTCCATTGACTCCAAGAACAAGCCAGACGGGTGTCTACAATCTCATAACTTACTTTCATAGAAGCATTTTATCAGGATGCACCGCAGCATGGTTTGCGAACAGCTCCATCCAAGACTGCAAGAAATTGCAGAGAGTTATGGATACAGTCCAGACCATCACACAAACCAACCTCCCTTTCATAGACTCCATCAACACTTCATGCTGCCTCGGAGAGGCCACCAGCATCATCACATCGGTCACTTCCTCTTCTTCCCTCTCCCATCAGGCAAGAGGTACAGAAGTTTGAAAATGCACACCTCCAGATTCAAGGACAGTTTCTTCCCAGCTGTTATCCGGCATCTGAACCACCCTCTCACCAACTGGAGAGTGGTCCTGACCTCCCATCTACCTCATTGGGGACCTTCGAAAGATCTTTATCTCTACTTTGCACTAAACATTATTCCCTTTATCCTGCAGTTGTGCACTGTGGATGGTTTGATTACAATTATGTATAGTCTTTCTGCTGTTTGGATAGTCAGCAACTTAAAGTTTTTCACTGTACCTCGGTACAGGTGACAATAATAGCCTAAACTAAACTAAATTAAACCAAACTAAACTAAACAAACCAAAATAAACTAACCTAGCATCTCTGGAGAATGTGGATATGTGACTTTTTGGGCCAGGAGCCTTCTGCAGACTGATTGTGGTGAAAGAGGAGAAATCTGGAAGTGATAGGTGGATACAGGTGTGTGTTGTTTTTGATGGGTAGATGGTTCTTCTGGCTTCACTCTGCGAACCACTTCTGTCCTTAACTCACAACTTTTGTCTTTTCATCTCTGGCCTTTGTCCAACCATCTACCTATCAAAACCCATCCACCGATCACTAGCCAGGCTTTGTCTAAAATCAGACCATCAGAGCCATAGATCAGAGACACAAAGGCCTGCAGATGCTGGAATCTTGAGCAAAACACAAAGTCATAATCCGAGTCACACAGCATGGAAACAGGCCCTTCAGTCTTACTCATCCATGCAAACCAAAATGCCCCTAAAGCTGGTCCCATTTACTCACATTTTGTCCATACTGTGTAATCTTGTACCTGTCTAAGTGTCTTTTAAAATGCCGACGTATTACCTGCTTCATCTATCTACTCTGGCAGCTCGTTCCATATACCTATCACCCTCTGAATGAAAAAGTTACCCCTCAGATTGCCATCAAGTCTTTCCCCTCTCACTTTAAACCTACGTTCTCTTCTTCTTTGATTCCTCCTCTCCGGGTAAGGACTCTATGCATTCACCCTGTCTATTTCCCTCTTTTGTACACCTCTTTGAGATCACCTGCGCTCCATGGAATAAAATCCTAGCCCACCCAACCTTACCATTTAGCTCCAGCCCTCGTGTCCTGGCAATATCCTCATAAATCTTCTCTGCACTTGCTTAGAGGTGTCGTACCCCTGCAAGCAAGCCATGATTGAATGGCAGAGTAAACGATGGGCCGAATGGCCTATTTCTGCTCCTATCACTTATGAAGTCAAAGTGATTTGCTGCTTTGCACTGAAGTCTGCTAACCCTCCCACATACTGGAAATAGGCACAAAATGCTAGAGTAACTCAGCGGGACAGGCGGCATCTCTGGAGAGAAGGAATGGGGGACATTTTGTTTCGAGACCCTTCTTCCGACTGGATTGGGTTCTGAAATGGACCATGTTTAAATGTATAGGTGAAGGCTAGAGACACAGCATGGAAACTGGCCCTTCGACCCACCAAGACCGCGCCGACTTCCGATCACCCATTCACGCTCGTTCTAGGTTATCCCACTTTCCCATCCACTCCCTACACATTAGGGACAATCCACAGTGGACCAATTAACCAATAAGCCCACTCGTCTGTGGGATGTGGGAGGAAACCGGAGCACCCAGAGAAAACCCACACGGTTCACAGAGCGAATGTGCAAACTCCACACAGACAGCACCCAAGGCCAGCATCGAACCCGGGTCTCCGGTGCTCTATCAACTAGATTTCAATCATGTAAACTTGGATTAGGTTATCATCAATTCTTCTCTAACCAGTATGGCTTTATTTCATATAGATTATAAGACATAGAACAGTACAGCACGGGAGCAGACCCTTCGGCCCACAATGTCTGTGCGAACATGATGCCAAGTTAAACTAATCTCCTCTGCCTGCACCTGATCCACATCCCTCCATTCCCTGCGTATCCATGTGCCTGTCTGACAGCCTCTAAAATGCCACTGTTGATTCTGCCTCCACCACCTCCCCTGGCAGCATATTCCAATCACCCACACCCTCTGTAAAATAACTTGCCCCGCACATCTCCTTTAAACCTTGCCCCTCTCACCTTAAACACAATGCAGACTACTTGAATCCTCGAAAGGTTAGATGTCTTTAACACACTGGATGATAGCTACAGGTCCACCATCAATTTTCCAGCACCCTTGGTTCCAGAGCCTTGCCGTAATGTCCGTTTTGCCGGACCAACAGAGGTGGTGGCCTCAGGGAGGCTGCGATACCGGCCCAGCAAAGTCTGCCGTGGAAGTCGGCTCTGGGAACGGATCTGCCGGCTCTGGCCTGGCTGGAGATCCAGAGCTCCAGCTGCAGGGGGTAAATTCGACCCGCTGATCGGCGCGGTATTCCTGATGAGGTCGGGATCGGCCACCTCATCCGGCCTAGGCGTCACATTTTCGGGGGTACTTCGAGGGGTGGGGGTTTCCAATGCTCTCTCGTACTTTTGTCCGGATTAAAGGAGATGCCGGACCACCTGTTGTCGGAAAAGCGGTGGTGAACCTGTATTATTATATTGTGTAGGAAGGAACTGCAGATGCTGGTTTACACCAAAGATAGATACAATATGCTGGAGTAACTCAGCGGGTCAGGCAGCATCTATTATTATATGCAGGCAACATTATTATTACATTACGAGAAATCCTTGAATTTTCTATTTGGAGTTATTCCATGCGTCCAGGAATTTGCTTTTGAGGGTATACTGTATGTTAAACACACACATATGCGCATACACACACCATTAACGTGCTAAATTATTGTTTGCCTGCTCCTGCCTCCTCTGAGCACAGCAGTGATTGATTGTTCTCTACTCATGGGTATGGATTATTCTCTCTCTTATATTCTAAATAAATTCCAGTGTTCAGTATGAAATATTCAGTGCACCTTTGGGTGCAAAAACCAGGCAATTAAAAAATGGAATTCTGCTTATTTCGTCCAGAACTGAAATTATTTTCCTTCCACCTTTTCAGATTGAAAGTCAGGTTCTTTGGCCCACGGAACCCACACAGACCATCAATCACCCGGTCATACACTAGTACCGAGTTATCCCACGTTCTCATCCACTACCTACACCCAGGCGGCAATTTACAGAGGGCCTACTTCTTCTTCCGTGTGGCGTGCACAGCCTAAAGTTGTTGGACAACTTGTTTTATTTGATCTTCCGCTTGTTCACGTCGAGTTGATTGCATTAGTTGAAACAGGGCGGACCATGTGAAGGTTGCAATCTTCCACCCCTACAGAGGGCCAATTAACCTACAGACCCGCACGCCTTTGAGATGTGGGAGGAGACCAGAGCACCCGGAGGAAACCCACACGGTCACAGGGAGAACATGCGAACTCCACGCCGGCAGCATTCGAGGTCAGGTTTAAACGGGGTTCTTTAGTGTGCGGGGAGTGGACGAGAAAGTGGAGCGAGTGCGTACGGGTGATCGACGGTGGGACACGAGGAACTGCAGGGTGTTTCAGTGACCAGCTGTTGTCCAGGGCATAGCTCCTGCATTCTGTTCCACCCGTAACCAGATGGGACAAAAGACTGCTACTTACTGAGTAATTTGGCTAATTGTTACCACCTGAAATCTTTTCACAGGTTCACGAGTTGGAGCGTGGAGACGGGTGCCGGAGTCTCCTCAGCCGACAGAGGGGAGGCAGGCAATTAGAGAGTGCCAGAGCAGCTGGAACCAAAGCAGCAACCTACACCAGTTTTTACACATCCCCAGAGGGAGGGGGAACATAGCATGAAAACCAGCACTGCCATCTTTGAAATGTGACTCGCGTGTGCAAATGTTGCTGAAAATTGGTGTCAGGCTTTTGCAAAATAAAATCTTGCCTTGTTTTTTTAATTTATTTTACTTGGTGACATTTATTTTTCCCCCGATGGCACAGAACGCAGAACATAGAACCGTACAGCACAACAACAGGCACTTCGGCCCACAATGTCCATGCTGAACATGATGCCAAGGCCAACTCTTATCTGTCTGACCATAATCAATATTCCTCTATTTCCTGCGTATCGATGGTGCCTGTCTTAAATGACACAACCCTATCGGTCTTCCATGCCAGGAACTTACATGCCCCGCACGTGACTTTAGACTTTTAACTCCAGAGTTTAATCTTTGGAGATAAAGCGCAGAAACAGGCCCTATGGTCCATTGAGTCCGCGCCGACCAGCAATCACCTGTACACTAGTACTATCCTGTACACTAGGGATAATTTACTATATAACCGAAGCCAATGAATCTACAAACCAGTATGTCTTTGGAGTGTGGGAGGAAACCAGAGAAACCTGGAGAAAACCTATGCAGTCATGGGGAAAATGTACAAAACTCTGTACAGATGGCACCTGCAGTCAGATCGAACCCGGGCCTCTGGCACAGTAAGGCAGCAACTCTACCACAGTACCTCTGTGCCACCCAACTCCTTTAATCTTTGCCCCTGAAACCTATGCCCTCGAGTCTTTGATACATCCATGCTGGAATGTTTCTGACTGTCTACCCCGTCTATCTTCTCATCGTTTTTAATACTTCCAACAGGTTTTACTTCAACCTCCAGCTATAATAGCTTGTTCGACAATGATGCCTGGATTAGAGGGCAGTAGCTGTAAGGAGAAGGATTGACGGATTTTTTTTCTCAGGAGCATCAGGGATTGATAGAAGTTTATAAAATTACGAGAGGCATAGATAGGGTAGACAGTCAGAACCTTTCTCAGGTCACTCCTCAATCTCCGACGTTCCTGAGAAAACAATCTGGGCGGCGCAGTGGTAGAGCTGCAGCCTAACAGTACCATACACCTAGGTTCGATCCTGACTATGGGTGCTGTTCGTACGGAGTTTACACGTTCTCCCTGTGACCACATGGGTTTTCTCCTACTTGTCAAAGACGTGCAGGTTTGTAGGTTAATTGGCTTTTGTAAATTGTCCCTGGTGTGTAGGATAGAACTAGTGTACAGGGGATAATTGGTTGACAGACTTGATGGGCTGAAGGGCTTGTTTCCATGCTGTATCTCTAAACTTTGTCCAACCTCTCTTTATAGCTAGAAACAAAGAACTGCAGATGCTGATTAATACATGAAAGGACACAAAGTACTGGAACAACTCAACAGGTCAGGCAGCATTTCTGGAGAACGTGGAAGGTGACGTTTTGGGTCTGAAGAAGGGTCCTGAGCTAAAAAGCCACCTATCCATGTTATCCAGAGATGCTGCCTCACTCGCTGAGTTATTCCAGCACTGTGTCCTTTTCACTCCTTGTAGCTAATACTTAATCCAGGCAGAATTGCGGTGGTCTTCTGCACCTTCTCTTGGGTATGGAGTTGGTTTGTGACTCCCCAGGTATTGGCTTTTGCAGGTTTGCTGAGTGTGAGTTCGTGGGATGGCCACAAAATCCCACCAACCTCATGCCACAATAACAGTAGACTTTAGACTTTAGAGAGACAGCGCAGAAACAGGCTCTTCGGCCGACCGAGTCCGTGCCAACCAGCGATCAGTGGTCATCAGTAGCACACGAACCAACAAACTAGGGACAATTTTTACAACTTACCAAACTCAATTAACCTACAAACCTTTGGTGTCTGATGGAAACCGGAGCACCCAGAGAAAATTCATGCAGTCACAGGGGGAATGTACAAACTCCACACGGACAGCACTCGTAGTCAGGATCGAACCCATGTCTCTGGTGCTGTAAGGCAGCAACTCTACCGCTGTGCCACTGTGATTTGTGTTTCAACTCTCACCTGCAAGTGCACTGCTCAACGCTCCATGTGCAATTGCAGTTAAGCACCCCTCATCTTTTACAGATGTTGCTTGATGGAAAACAGCTGTTGTGTTCTGTTGCAGTTCATAAACCAGGACAGCTACTGGTGACCAAAGGGTTAAAACATGCACTTGTTTTGCTTGGAATGGAGACTGGAAGGTTTACTTTAGAGATATGGCACGGCAACAGGCCCTTCAGCCCACCGTGACCGCGTCAACCAGCGATTACCCCGTTCACTGGCACTATCCTACACATTAGGGACAGTTTACAATTTACAGATGTCAATTAACCTACAAACCTGTATGCCTTTGGAGTGTGGGAGAAAACCCACATGGTCACATGGAGACTTTAGATGTACAGTGTGGAAACAGGTTCTTCGGCCCACCACGCCAATCGGTAATCATTCCAGACACTAGCATTATCCTACACACTCGGGACAATTTACAATTTTAACAAAGCCTAATTAACCCACAAACCTGTATATCTTTGGAATGTGGGAAGAAACCTGAGCATCAGGAGAAAACCCACACGGTCACAGGAAGAACATAAAACTAGGTAAAGACAGCACCCGAGCTCAAATCGAACCTGGGTCGCTGGTGCTGTAAGACTGTAACTCTACCACTGTGCCACCCCCTTAGTGTCTATAACTGATTCACACCTCAGCTCCATTCTCACATATTCCCACCCTAACATCCGCCTCTATCCTGGAAATATCTCTTGTGCATTGTTTAATTGCCCCAGCAAAGATGGCAGGAGACAGAAATTCACCCGTCGCCACTCTTTGTGCCTTTACATTTTGTCACACCCCTTATTTGTAGCCAACAAGATCAAAGACCACTCACATACCCGGTCATTCTCCCTTCCCTTCTGTCCTGTTGGGCAGGTGATACAAAGGTTGAAGGCTCATACCACCTGATTCAAGAACAGCTTCCTCCCCACTAATGTCAGACTCTTGAAAGGCCCTCTCTTGAACTAGGGATGAATTACCCGTTCTTCCAGTCAACCTACCTGTAGCCATTGCACTTTTAAAAAATCTCTGTAGCTGTAGCACTATATTCTGCACTCTGTTTAGCTTCTTCTCTGCACCACATGCTGGACTTGTGTGTGATATGATTTGCCTGCAAATCTTATATAACCATATAATCATATAACAATTACAGCACAGGCCTTCTCGGCCCTTCCAGTCCGTGCCGACCATTTATTTTCCCCTAGTCCCATCTACCTGCATTCAAACCACACCCCTCCATTCCCAAATCTTGGTACACATGTCAATAATAAATCAATACCAATTCCAGCGGTGCAAGAACTCAACCATAAGATAGACACAAAACATTGGAAAAACTCAGCGGGTCAGGCAGCATCTCTGGTGAAAATAGATAGGAAACGTCCTTCCATTTTGTCCAGAGATGCTGCCTCACCTGCTGAGTTACTCCAGCATGGCAAGAACAAGCAATTGCAAAGATGCTGATTTATACCAATGATAGACACAAAGTGCTGGAGTAACTCAGCAAGTCTGAAGAAGGGTCCTGACCCAAAACATTACCCATCCTTCTTCTCCAAAGATGCTGCCTGACCCGCTAAGGTATTCCAGCACTTAGTGTCTATCTTTGAGTTACTCCAGCATTTTGTGTCTATCTTTGGTATAAACCAGCATCTGCAATTCCTTTATATTACATCTCAACCATGAGGTTGGACTGGAGAAGCTGGGAATGCCCTTGGAACCAAGAAGGCTGAAATGAGATTTACTGGGGGTATACAGGATCATGGAATAGAGGATACTCTCTTCCCATCAGTAGATGGTGCAAGAATCAAGCAATACAGATCCAACATTCTGGGCAATAAATACAAGGAAATTCTGTCTAGCGTAGATGGGTCTCAAGTTCACTTCCCGAGGGGTGGTGGACAGTGAACTATCCTGGGTTCTCTGAAGATACGTGAGAAAGAATAATTTGCTGGGTTGTGGGGAAAGAATGAAACAGTAGGACTGAGAAAGTTGCTCCATGAGGAACCAGCAACATTTTGATGGGCTGAATGGCCAGTGACCATGCTGTACCATTTCCAATATTATTCCATGGTTTGGAGACCCTCACCGTCAGTGGAAACTCTCCCTTTACACACCTTCATCAAATCTTTCAACTATTCTAAGCACCGCAACCAAATCTACCCGAGATCTTCCCCACTTAAGTCCCCTCCACTGGTTCTTCACACTTAGTTCTCAGAGTCTAATCTTCATTCCAATTTATACTGATTTGGTGTTAAAGGATTTTGAGCTTTTAAAAACAAAAGTGCTTAGTTTAGCTTAGTTTAGAGGTACAGTGTGGAAACAGGCCCTTCAGCCCACTGAGTCAGTGCCAACCATCAATCACCCATTCACACTAGTTTAGTTTAGTGTACAGATACGACGTGGAAACAGGCCCTTTGGCCCACCGAGTCCATCCCAGCGATCACCCGTTCACACTAGCACCATCCTACACAATAGGGATGCTGCCTGACCCGCCGAGTTACTCCAGCATTTTGTGTCTGTCTTTGGTTTAAACCAGCATCTGCAGCTCCTCACTACACATAACCTACAAATATGTATGTCTTTAGAGTGTAGAAGGAAATCGGAGCGCCCGGAGAAAGCTCAGGTGGTCATAAGGAGAATGTACAAACTCTGTACAGACTGCACCCGAGATCAGTATCGAACCCGGATCTCTGCTGTTGTAAGACAGCAATTCCACCGCTCTGTCACTGTATGGAGGGTAGAATTGCTCCTTTACAGTGTCGGAAACGTGTGCTCAATCCTGACTCGGAGTGCTGTCTGTACGGAGTTTGTACGTTCTCCCCGTGACCACGTGGGTTTTCTCTGGGTGCTCCGGTTTCCTCCTATACCACAAAGATGTGCAGGTTTGTAGATTAATTGACTTCTGTAAATTATCCCTCTTGTGTAAGATAGAAAACTAGTGTACAGGTAATTGGTGGTCAGTTGCAGACTCGGTGGGCCAAAGGGCCTGTTTCCACGCTCATTCTCTAAACTAGAACATTTTAGGAAGCTGTAGAAAGCATTTTATCGAGATGCATCACCGTATCATTTGGGAACAGCTCCATCCAAGACCGCAAGTATTTGCAGAGAATTGTGGACGCACCCCAGGCCGTCACACCAACCAACCTCCCTTCCATTGACTCCATCTACACCACACTGCCTCGGTAAGGCCACCAGCATCATCAAGGACCAGTCTCACCCCGTCACTTCCTCTTCTCCCATCAGGCAAGAGGTACAGAAGTGTGAAAATGCACACCTTCAGATTCAGGGACCGTTTTTACCCAGCTGTTATCAGGCAACTGAATCATCCTATCACCAACTAGAGAGTGGTCGTATCTACCTCATTGGAGACCCGCAGACTATCTTTAATCGGACTCTACTGGACTTTATCTTGCACTAAATGTTATTCCCTTTATCCTTTATCTGTACACTGTGGAGGGCTCGATTGTAATCATGTACAGTCTTTCCGCTGACTGGTTAGCACGCAACAAGAAGCTTTTCACTGTACCTCGATACAATTAGACTGCGTGCTAACCAGTCAATGACAGTACTGACCGGTCACTGGCAATAAACTAAACTCAAACCTAACTAAAATGTGAGTTATTGGGCAAATATGTCCTTCTGGTTAGTGGATGAATTCATCAAGATATATCCAAACGTATCGAAGGAAGGAATGGAATCAGCCGAGCATCAGCAGGAAACAATTTATTTTTCTTCCCCTGTTATTGCTCGTGCCTTGTGTCTGAAACAGATGGACGATTAAATTGCATTTTTCTGCGTGTGGGTGTGTACATCTGTAGATCAAGACAGGCGGCGGTTCTATGGGGAGTAGGTTAATCCAGCGCACGCCACCATTGACCCACACCTGCTCCTTCAGATGTCCATGCTGGGGACATTTCACTCAGGTGTCAGGCTGTGGTAGATCAGACCAGGGTGTATCCTATACTCAGGGATGCATCCAAGCTGGAATATGTTCCACAGGTGTAGGAAGGAACTACAGCGGCTGGTTTAAACCCAAGATAGACGCCAAAGGCTGGAGTAACTCAGCGGGCCAGGCAGCATCTCTGGAGAAGGGAATGGGTGATGTTTTGGGTCGAGACCCTTCGAAAAGTCACCCATTTCTTCTCTCCAGAGATGCTGCCTGTCCTGCTGAGTTGCTCCAGCTTTTTGTGTCTATCTTATGTTCAACATGTATTGATATCAGTTTATTATTCTCACATGTACTGAGATAGAATGAAACACTTTCTTCCATGCATGTGTACATTCGAGAGTACAAAAGAAAATTAATAATAGAAAGTAGAATACTGTGAACAAAGACCAACATGTATCTGCCTGCACACAATCCACATCCCCGCCTTCCCAGCGAGGGTACTATCCAATTCACCGCAACTCCATTGAGAACATTGGACTTTGTCAATGGAACTGATGCGCTACGATACTGAGAGATATATTCTGCATGTTGTATCTTCTTCTTTCCTCTATCTGTCGTACTTGAGTTCAAACTCATTGTATCTACAGTATGTATGGTGTATATGATAGAAACGTAGAAACATAGAAATTAGGTGCAGGAGTAGGCCATTTGGCCCTTTGAGCCTGCACCGCCATTCAATATGATCATGGCTGATCATTCAACTCAGTATCCCTTACCTGCCTTCTCTCCATACCCCCTGATCCCTTTAGCCACAAAGGCCACATCTAACTCCCTCTTAAATATAGCCAATTAACTGGCCTCAACTACCTTCTGTGGCAGAGAATTCCAGAGACTCACCACTCTCTGTGTGAAAAATGATTTCCTCATCTCGGTCCTAAAGGAATTCACCCTTATCCTTAAACTGTGACCCCTTGTTCTGGACTCCCCCAACATCAGGAACAATCTTCCTGCATCTAGCCTGTCCAACCCCTTAAGAATTTTGTACGTTTTTGTAAGATCCCCCCTCAATCACCAGTGATCACCCCACACACTAGCACTTTCCTACACACTAGGGACAATTCACAATTTTACCGAAGCTAATTAATCTACAAACCCGCAGGTCTTTGGGGTGTCACAGGGGGAATGAACAAAGTCCATGATCAGGATCGAACCCAGATCTCCGGCCCTGTGAGGCAGCAACTCTACCGCTGCGCCACCGTCCTGAAATAGAACAGAAGTTGATGCTGTTCCAGAGGAGGATCTATTGTGTGGGAAGGAACTGCAGATGCTGGTTTACACCGAAGATGGACACAATATGCTGGAGTAACTCAGCGGGTCAGGAAGCATCTCAGGAGAAATAGAAATAGGTGGCGTTTTGGGTCGAGTCTATCGTGTCTATCTTCGAGGATCTACTGCACTCATCTGTGGTATGACTTGACTGGAACAAGCATTGCACTGTAGTTCTGTACACGTGACAATAAATAAACTAATAAACTAAACTAAACTCTGTCTTTCAACAAGTGTGGCTGGCTTTTGGATCTCAGACTTCCGACCCAGAAGGACAAGAGTTGTTGATGTGGCCACAGCTGACAGGAGACAACAAAGCTGGCCGAGTTGGCAGCCATCTCCACTGTTAAACCGTGGCCAAGTTATTTGGTCGAGCGGATAGCTGCGTTTTTCGTGGGGGTTGTGTGAGACAGGGAGGGTTGGACTTCTTCTCAAATCGTCCCGCAGACCAAAACAAACAATTTCCTTTTGGGACGCGGGCTGTCCAGGATTTGAGTCATGATGACTGTCAAGACAGTTTAATTCTGACGGGGACCATGGAGAGAGGGGAGAGCGGAGCGGATTCGTGGAGTGGAGTCAACACTGCAGGTGAACACTGCCCCTCCGGCCGCTATTCCAAACATTCCAGCTATTCCACATTCCCAATCCCCTTGGCAATCCTCCTTCTACATTTGTTTCTCATTTTAAATAAACCAAAAGGCTTGCAGCTCCTGCACCAGAGGAACACTGTGTTTTCTGAACGGGTCGAGTCTGCCTTTAGGTCAGGACTACATGTTCCCGGAGGTGGGCTGCGGGATGGGGGGGGAGAGGGGGGGGGGGGGGGGGAGAACATTCACGGGGAGTGTAGGGGTGCCGAGGGGGTGGCAATGGGATCAGAAAGGGTGAGATAAAGACGGCGAACACAAGCAACAGGAATCTCTGGCCCTCCCTCGCCACTCAAATTAATTTGGGATTTCAGGGAAGAATGTACTTCAATTATTTTTTTTAATATATAAGAATCGCCATGGGGCCTTTGGTATTTTCAAGAAACAAGAGTTGCTTCCTCCTGCTTTGTGTCTCTTGGGTAACATTGCGTAGCTAACCGCATCCCTGTCAAATAGCAGCCGAGGGTATTCATATCTGTAGCCTTTGCAGCTCAAACAAGTGTGATAGAGTCACAAGATCATAAAGCCATAGAGACAAAGATTGTATACAGCATGGAAACAGGCCACTCGGCCCAACTCATTCATGCCACCAAGATGCACTATCTCAACTAGTTCCACCTGCCCACGTTTGGCCCATTCTGTATATTTCCAAACATTTCCTATCCATGTTCCTGTCCAAATGTCCTTTAAATGTTACTATAGTACCTGCCTCAACTATCTCCTCCGGCAGCTCATTCCATACATCCACCACCCTCCAGCTGATCAAGTTGACCCCTCAGACTCCTATTCAATCTTTCCTCTGTCAACGTAAACCTACTCTGGGTAAAAGACTGTGCATTCAGCCTCCCCATTCCCCTCATGACCTTATACACCTCTGCAAGATACAATAGATAACCTCCTGCACTCCAAGGAATAAAGCCCCGGCCTACCCAACCTCTCCCTATAGCGCAAGTCCTCAAGTCCTAGGAACCCCCTAATAAATCTCCTCTATACACTTTCCAGTTTAACAATATCCTTCTTTTAGTAGAATGATCAAAAGTGAATGACCCTGACCAGCACAGAGGGATCTTCGGGCCCCTGAAAGTGGCAACACAAGTAGTTTTTGTTTTTAGTTTCAGAGATGCAGCACGGAAACAGTCCGCGCCGACCAGCGATTCCCATACACTAGCACGATCCTACACACGAGGGCCAATTTACAGTTTTTACCAAAGCCAATTAATCTACAAACATGTGATAGACACAAAAAGCTGGAATAATTCAGCGGGACATGCAACATCTCTGGAGAGAAGGAATGGGTGACGTTTTGGGTCAGGACCCTTCTTCACTCATAGCAGATTTACCACGAGGCAGTAATTCAGTATTTTTTTTTTGTGCTTTAGTATTTTTTTCAGTTTTAGAGGGCCTAGTGTTTGACTCTCCAAACCTTGATGATTCAAAATAGACCTTAAATGTTGTGATACCCCATCCTTTCAACCCATGCCCTCGAGTTACAAATATCCCTGCTACGGCAGAATGTATGACTATTTTATCTATGCCCTTCATTTTTCACACTCTATCAGGTTCATTCCTCTTTAATTGGATTTGTTTTTCTTGACAATATAAGCGTTTACTGCTCATGCCTTAGCGTCACCACGGAAACAGGCCAATAGGCCCAACCAGTCCCAACCTCTCCAATATGCCCTATCCAAGCTATTTTCTCATACTTGGCCCAATCCCACTAAATCTTTCCTATCCATGTACCTGCCCAAGTGTATTTTAAATGTTGTGAAAGTTTTGAAAGAAAGTGGATTGCTGGAGACAGATAACTTAGTTTTGGTTAGAGATCCAGCACGGAAACAGACCCTTCGGTCACCCAGTCCACGTCAACCGTCGATCACCCCGTTCACACCAGTAATGTTATTCCACTTTTTCTCCTACACCTTGCACATTAGGAACAGTTTACAGAGAGCCAATTAACCTGCAAACCTGCACGTCTTTGGGATGTGGGAGGAAACCAGAGCACCCAGAGGAAACCCCTGTGGTCACATGGGAAACGTGTAAATTCCCTCTTCTCCCCTCTCCCATTAGGCAAGAGGTACAGAAGTGTGAAAATACACACCACCAGATTCAGCGACAGTTTCTTCTCAGCCGTTATCACGCAACTGAACCATCCTACCTACAACCGCAGAGCAATCCTGAGCCGCTATCTACCTCATTGAAGACCCTCGGACTATCTTCGATCGGACTTTACTGGACTTTATCTTGAACTAACCGTTATTCACGTTATTCCCTTTATCATGTATCTGCACACTGTAGATGGCTCCATTATAGCACGTATAGTCTTTCTGCTGACTGGATAGCACACACACAAAAAACCTCGGTACACGAGACAATAAACTAAACTCAAACAAACACAAACTTCCCTCACAGACAGCGCCCAAGGTCAGGATCGAACCCGAGACTCCAGCGTTGTGAGGCAGCAACTCTACCCACTGCGCCACTGGAGTGGAACTACCCACTCCACCACTGTGTCCCTATAAGTGGAACTGGTGTCACATGTTGATCCACCCAACATACCTCCTCCCCTAAATTTCATTCACAGATCCAGATGAGTTTTTAGAACAATCTGCTAGTTTTGTGGTCATCATTACTAATGTCTAGATGTTTTAAATTCCAGATTACTAACTGAATTTAAATGGCACAGCTGTGGAGGTGGGACATGAACTCAATGCTCTGGATTGTTAGTCTAGGTCTCTTGGTTATTAGTCCGATATTAATCATCATGCCAACACTGTATCCAAATTATTTTTTGGCATGTGGCCATCAATTGAAAAAGCTCACATTTAGAGTCATAGAATTAGAGTCATATGGTCATACAGCGTGGAAACAGGCTCTTCGGCCCAACTTGCCCATGCTGACCAACATGCCCCATCTACACTAGGCCCATCTGCCTGAATTTGGCCCGCATCCCTCTAAACCTTTATACCCAGGTACCTGTCTAAATGTGATAATACCAGCCTCAACTATCTCCTCCGGCAGCTTGTCCCATAGGATTCTGGTTCAATTTAGTTTAGACTTTAGAGATACAGCGCAGAAACAGCTCGAGTCCGCGCCGACCAACGATCCCTGCACACTAACACTATCCTACACACTAGGGACAATTTACAATTTTACCAAAGCCAATTAACCTACAAACTTGTACGTCTTTGGCGTGTGGGAGGAAACCGGAGTTCCCGGAGAAAGCCCACCCAGGTCACGGGGAGAACGTAGAAACTCCATACAGACAGCACCCGTAGTCAGGATTGAACCGGCTCTCTGACACTGTAAAGCGACAACACTACTGCTGCGCCACTGTGCCACAATAAGAGGAACTGGAGTCACATGTTGACCCATGTAGAACCAGAGTCTTGTACAACGTAGAAATGGGCCCTTCAGCCCAGCATGTCTATGCTGACTGTTCAACCTATCTGCATCTTCCCGCATTAGGACCAAATCGAATAGGTAATAAATGAGGGATCATTTTTCCCATCTCTAATTATTCTTGAGAAGATGGTTGTAATTTGTTAATTTAAGACACTATGGTGCTTCTCCCAGTTGCTAACCATTTCAACTCCCCTTCCCCTTCCTGCCCTGGGCCTCCATACCAACCTTCCTGTCCTGGGCCTCCTCCATTGCCAGAGAGGCCACATGCAAGCTGGAGGAACAGCACCTCATACTGGGCTGACAACCCAACGGAATGAACTTGGAATTCTCCAATTTTAAGTAACACTCCCCCCTTCCCCTCTCTCTCTTCCCAATGCCCCCAATTCTGCCTCTTCCCCTTTTCCCCATCCCACCATGACACCTCTGCGCCCTTCCACCTTTATCCCACCCTCCGGTGTTACATTTCACCCCCCTTCTCTCTTTAACTCCCTTCTGTCTCCTATTCTAATCTAGTCTGTGTCCACTTATCTGCCATTCACCCTCCCCCCTCCCCCCCACCTGTATCAACCTATCACATGAAGTAGCTCAGCAGGTCAGGCAGCATCTCTGGTGATGTTTCGGGTCGGAAACCCTTCTTCAAGTTGATTGTAGTGGGGGCGGGACAGAGCCTGGTGAGTGATAGGTGATGCAGGTGAGGAGGGTTGATTGGCAGATTTAGACTTCAGAGATACAGCCCTTCGGCCGACCAAGTTTGCCGACCAGCCATCACCCCGTACACTAGCACTACCCTACACACTAGGGACAATTTATAATTTTTTTACCGATGCCAATTTACCTACAAATCTTAGTTTAGTTTAGTTTAGTTTTAGTTTTGAGATATAGCGTGGAGACAGGCCCACCTACCCTATCTATGCCTCTCATAATTATATATACTTCTAGCAGGTCTGCACTCAGCCTCTGTTTATCATGAGCATCAAACTTGCTCCACGGCTATGACCAGCGCTACACAAAGGCGAATACACAAAGTGCTGGAGTAACTCAGCAGGTCAGGCAGCATCTCTGGACAACAATGATAGGTGACGTTCCAGGTTCAGACTCTTCTTCAGACTGATAATAAGTGAAGTTAGTCTGACAAGTGATCAGTTTGAAGACGTGTCCTGATCGTAACGTCACCAATCCATGTTCATAAGTCATAGGAGCAGCGTTAGGCCATCCAGCACATCGAGGCGACTCTGCCATTCAATCCTGGCTGAGATATCTTTCCCCGCTAAACCCCATTCTCCTGCCTTCTCCCCATAACCTTTGACGCCCTTACTAATCAAGAACCTGTCAATCTCCGCCTTACAAATACCCATTGACTTGGCCTCCGCAGCCATCTGTGGCAATGAATTGCGCAAATTTCCCATCCATTGACTAACGAAAATCCTCCTCATCTCCTTTCTAAAGGTAGATCCTTTTACTCTATGGCCTCTGGTCCAAGACTCTCCCAATAGAGGAAACATCCATTCTACCCATGCTTTTCACTATTGGGTAATTTCAATGAGATCCCCCTCATCCTTCTAAACTCCAGTGAGTACTAGCTCAGGGTCGTCAGTTCATGTTCATAAGTGATATGAGCAGAATTAGGCCATTAGGCCTATCAAGTGTACTTTGTACAATCATGGCTGATCTATCTTTCCCTCTCAACCCCATTCTCCTGCCTTCTCCCCATAATCCCTGACACCTGTGCTAATCAAGAATACATCAATCTCTGCCTTCAAGATATTACTCCAAGGTTACTCCAGCACTTTGTGTCTTTCGTTTGTAAACCAGTATCTGCACTTTCTTGTTGCAAAATAAATGGTCTAAGCCCACGTTTAACTGGTACAGAAATATGTTTGAAGCCCAAAGAAAATAGATGTCAATAGCGTACAGAGTGTAACAGTGTGTGCGGTTGTGTAACAAGGGTGTAACACACTGCTTTCAGATCGAACTGATAAAGCACTCCCATTTCTCTTCGTTACTTAATAACATTAGTTAGAACTTCCCACCAGTGCAGGACAGACTTACAACACATTCCCAGACATCTGTTATTTGTGTAACACTATCCCTATTAATAAGTGACACATGTTTTTTTTTTTAGGTTAACATGGCCCTAAAAATTGTTGTCAGTGATGAGGGGCAAACTGGTTACATCTGAGCAGAACGAGCGGCCAAGAAGCCCCCTTCAGTTCAGTCCATCACTCAATGAGGTTCTGGCCCACTGCTCGTCTCAAATTCACTTTCTCCACCAAATCCCAAATCACATCCTTGACTGTAACTGCTGACTGAGCCCTCCAGGAAAGGAAATTCCAACAATTCATTTTTCCAAGTGAAGGAATTTCACCTCATCTCGTTCCGAAACGGCCGATCTCTCACTTGAGACTGTTCCTGTTGTTGCAGGCTTCACAGACTGAGAAGGCACTCACTGGCGATTCTACCCTGCATGGTAACACCACCTCCCAGCCTTCTAAAATCATAGTCGCAGTTATACAACGCAGACACATGCCCTTCGGCCCAACTCATCCATGCCGACCAGGATGCGCCGTCTAAACTAATCCCATCTAAGCTAGTTCCCATCTAAGATAGACCTATCTAAGATAGATAGCCACAAAATGCTGGAGTAATGCAATGGGTCAGGCAGCTTCTCTGGAGAAAAAGGATGGCTGACGTTTCAGGTCAGGACCCTTCTACAGACCCATCTACACAAATCTAAGATAGTCCCATCTAAACTAGACCCATCGAAGCTAGTCCCATTTGCCTGCATTGGCCCATATCCCTCTAAACCTTCCCTCTCCATTTACCTGTACACTGTGTATTATGTCACAGTCAGTCATATAAACGGAAAGAGGCCCTTCAGCCCAACTCATCCATGCCGTAAGATCATAAGACCATGAGGTACAGGAGCAGAATTAGGCCATTGAGCTGACTGAGTCTATTCCACCATTCAATCATGGCTGATCTATATTTTCTTCTCGATCTATATTTCCTTCTCCTGCTTTCTCCCCATAACCTTTGACATCCTTACTAATCAAGAACGTATCAATCTCCCATCAATCTACATATCAACCTATCAACCTCCATGTCGACCAAATCCCATATTCCTCTCAACCTTTCCTATCCATGTATTTCCTGAAGTGTCTTATAAATGGTATTATAGTAACTGCCTCAACTGCACCCTCTGGCAACTCGTTCCATATATTCAGCATTTGATGAATATGGACCAATTATTGGCAAATGGGACTAGCCTAGATGGGGCATCTTGGTTGGTATGGACGAGTTGAGCCAAATGGCCTGTTTGCATGCTGTGTGGCGCTATGATTGTGTTCCAAGTACCTCTCCGGCTGGGATTCATCTGGTTCTTTAGCGTCAGCCACAATCCGTGGCTTCACGCCAAACAACATTGTGCTGACAACCTTTTTGTAATTACATTTGTATTTGTATTAAATAGATACCTACAGTACATCAGGGCTGTACAGTGGCGCAGTGGTAGAGTTGCTGCCTCACAGCGCCAGGGACCCGAGTTCAATCCTGACTATGGGTTCTGTCTGTACGGAGTGGGTACGTTCTCCCTGTGACCACGTGGGTTTTCTCCGGGTGCTCCGGATTCCTCCCACACTCCAAATACATACTGGTTTGTAGATTAATTGGTTTCTGTAAAGATTGTTTATGGCACTTTTGAAAGTCAATTATTGCGGTTTTTCCACTGGGCCGCAGGTGCAGAGATTGAATCAACGCTTGTGGTATTGGTAACATGCGTTCTGCATTTGTGAGAAATATTAACTAGCACAAAATGACAGCCCTGGAGAAAGCGCTGATCTGATTAGCGTTCCCTTCATCATGCAACCAACTCTACCGCTGCCACACAGTGCCTCCCTTAATATGGAGGCCACACTTCATCCCCAATCTGAAGTCTCAAATGCCAGCTCGGTTCCTGGTCTCACTCTAGATCAAAGTACAGTGTAGGGGAAAGGAGGGAACGCTGGCAGATAAGTGTTGGTCTTGGCATCTTGCTCGCATCAGACATTGTGGGCTGAAGGAACTGTTCCTGTACTGTATTTAAAAAATAAAGAATACCCACATTGTATGCATCCCCCTAAATATGGTCTCGCCCCTGAGACGGCACAGTGGCACAGCGGTAGAGTTGCTGCCTTACAGTGCCAGAGATCCGGGTTCAATCCTGAATGCGGGAGCTGTCTGTACGGAGTTTGTAGGTTCTCCCTGTGACTGCATGGGTTCACATTCCAAAGACATGCAGGTTTGTAGGTTAATTGGCTTCTGTAAATTGCCCCTAGTGTGCAGGATAGAACTGGTATAGGGGTGATCGCTGGTCGGGTTGGACTCGGTGGGCCGAAGGGCCTGTTTCCACGCTGTATCTCTAAACTAAACTAAAACAAAATAAACTAAACCAGCCATCTGTTCAATTGTAGAGAGACTTCTTTGCTTTTGTGCCCCTTTGCAATAACAGCCGGCATTTTCTTTACATTCCCAATGTGCGGTATTATCTGCATCCATGTTTGATGCACAAAGTCAACTGTTCCCTCTATACCACAGTGCTCTAACAGGTCGCTCTCGGGAACACTTGGGTAAGTCTGGATCACAAAGGCACAACCCAGAGTGTTTTTGTTCATTTTAGTTTAGAGCTCGGCGATCACTCCGTACACTAACGTTATCTTACACACTAGTACAATTCACGGTTTTTCACAGAAGCCCATTAGCCTACAAACCTGCACGTCTTTGGAGTGTGGGAGGAAACCGGAGCACCCGGAGGAAATCCACGCGGTCACGGGGAGAATGTCTAAATTCTGTACAGATCGCATCGTAGTCAGGATCGAACCTGGGTGCCTGGGGCTGTGAGGCAGCAACGTTACTGCTGAGTTACTGTGCTGCCACCGTGTTGTTGACACGTGCAGCAGTGTTGCAGCCTGTGTTTGGGCTGCACTGCACCAGCTGCACTCCCGTCGTCACTCCGACCACGAGGAACACTGAGATTGATTTCAACAGAGTCGGTGCCAAGACGCTGTGAAACCTCCGGTACTTGGTTCACTTGGTTTAATAAACAGTGTGATGCTGGTCCGGCTTAACTCCACGCCACTGCAGTTATTTCTCCATCACCTGGTCATTCCTTCCACTTCAAATGTAATCACGAAGCAGTCGTCTACAGTCAAGGAGCATTAATGAATGTTTGCTTTACCCTGAGTGTATCAGCTATGCCTGCACACATACACACACACCCGTATATACAAACACACTCACACACACCCACCCATATACACAAACACACACACATATACACAAACATACACACACACATGCACATGCACACTCACAAACACCCATATACACAAACACACACACATACTGAAACACACAACACACACATGCACATGTACACACACACACACACACCCCTATACACAAACACATGCACATACACACACAAACACATATATGCATAGATACACAGACTCACACATACACATACAGACACCCGCACACACATCAACACACATACACAGGCACACACAAACAGAGACGCACATACACAAAGGTAGACAAAAATGCTGGAGAAACTCAGCAGGTGAGGCAGCATCAATAGAGAGAAGGGATTGGCGACGTTTCGGGTTGAGACTCTGAGACATACACAGATGCCCGCACACAGACACGCACGCACACAGACGCACACATACACAGATGCTGCCTGACCCGCTGAGTTACGTCGGAGTTTTGCTTAAGATTCCAACATCTGCAGTTCTTTGTGTCTCCGTAACCAGTACAATCCCTGGCCTGTATTTGTTCTCTGTGAGAGCCCAACGGCCCCTATTAATGATTCATATTGACTCCCATCATGTTAAAGCTTTTGGTTTGTTCATATATCTGTTGGTTAGTTGTTGACTGAGCTTGAGGATGAGATGGTACATTGTCTGTGAGGTTGATGATACCAGAGAAGATGGCTTCTGGATTCAGCTCCTTACCTCTGCATGGGGTGGTTGCTAGTGGAGGCGTGGGGGTATGGTCCACATGTGTGTTAACCCAGCTCCCTTTTAAGGAGCAACTCAGCGGATCAAACTGAATAAAGGTCCCAACCTGAAACATTGCCTATCCATGTCTGCCTGACCCACTGTGTTACTCCAGCCTCTTGTGTCTGTCTTCCCAAGAGATGCTGCCTGACCCACTGAGTTACTCCTATTTTTACTTGTGCGTTTTGCTTAAGATTACAACATCTGCATCTGCTTGTGGCTCCATGGACTTTAGAGATACTGCGCAGACTAGTGATCACCTTTCTACACACTCAGGACAATTTTTACCAAAGCCAATTAACCTACAACCCTTGATGTCTTGGAAGTGTGGGCGGAAACCGGAGAGGCCAGGGAAACACCACGCGGTCACAGGGAGAACGTACAAAATCCATTCAAAGAGCACCTGAGGTTCGGATTGAATCCGGGTCTCTGGCATGTAAGGCAGCAGCTCTAGCACTGTACCACTGTGCTGCCCAACCTGTGCTGTACTAATCCTGGCCTGTGTTTACTCCCTGCAATTTTGCACCGACACTCCCTGACTGACGAGATAGGTGACTTAAGTAAACAATTCCGTACTCAGTCCCTAGTGCAATTAGCACAATTTTGTAAGTTCCTCAACACTGTACGATCAAGTTTACATCGGAAACAAGCAGGCAATGGCGGTGGTGCTTACCCAGAAGGCCGTGCGCTGCGGAAAGTGCCTTTGACGGAGCCGGATGCCACTGAGACAGTTAATATTCTTGGTGAGTTATTTCAGACGGTGGATGGAGATGGCGACTCTGACTTACGTAAAATCTGACTTACGTAAGTTTTCACGGAAGGTAACCCTTAGGGGGAGCGCCTGTACTAACAACGGTCTTTCATCTGCCAGGTACAGACGCCCTGTGAATACAGTACAAAGTCAGGAGAAAACAAGAGTCAAAACAAACTGGGCCCTTGTCTGAACCCACCCCACCTCGATGAACAAAAACTCACAAAATCGTCTCTGCAGCTTGAACGGAGAAAAAAGACTCACACAATTTAAAGCACAAATTTAGTAACTAGGACGTAGAGACAAAGTTCTCGATTACAAATAAAACGTTTGTAATGATTGGGGGGGGTGGGGGGGGTGGTGGCGGAGGGGTCCGGTTCTGGGTCCAGAGTTTGAATCCAGCACAGATGGATGGGAGGAATATAATCTCTCGGTGTTGATGTATGTTGACTTTGGTCCTTAGTGAACTAGATTCAGGGCAATCTCGCTATTGCACCCTAGAGGTCTGAATCCACAGCACAAGGCTGCCTATAATTCATGACTAATTGCCACTAAGTTGGCACTCAGACCCAGTGAGGTCATACGATGGCTGGTGTGAGGAATGGATAGTGTCACTCCCATGCCATAGCAAGTTGCAGGAAAGTTTTGAAGGAGAACAGGGACCGTTTAACTCTATCCCAGCCTCACTCTACCTATGTTGCTGCCCGGGGAAAATTCACCCCTTGCTCTGACACCGCACAAGCCGAGGAGAATGGCAGCATGGAGGCGCAGCGGTAAAGTTGCTGCCTAATGAGCCTGTCCCATTCACTATACTTTTTCGGCGACTGCCGGCACCCATCATAGGTCGACACAGGTTGCTGAAAATTTTCAACACGTTGAAAAACCAGCGACGACCAGAACAAGGTACGACTCTTTGGGCGACCACTCACGACCATACAGGCTTCACCCCGCAACATGTCGCCAGGGTGTCGCCTGTGTGGTCGTGAGGAGTCTCCTAGTCACCCAAAGAGTCGTAGCATCTTTCTGGTCGCCGCTGAATTTTCAACATGTTGAACATTTTTGGTGACTTATGATAGGTGCCGACAGTCGGCGAAAAAGTCGCGTTAGTGGGACAGGCCCTTTACTGTACCAAAGACCCTAATTTGATACTGGCTACGGGTGCTACGAAGTTTGTACCTTCTCCCCGTGACCTGCGTGGGTTTTCTCCGGGAGCTCTGGCCTCCTCCCACACTTCAAAGACAAACTGGTTTGTAACTTAATTGGCTTGTGTAAAATTGTAAATTGTTACTAGTATGTGTAGGATAGTGTTAATGTGCGGGGATCGCTGGTCAGAATCGACTTTGTGGGTCGAAGGGCCTGTATGCGAGCTGTATTTCTAAACTAAATTACACTAAAAATGGACGAAACCTGTCAGTCCCTTCATTCCGGCTTCATCCCAGCTCACCATCCAGTCCGGTCAGTGCTGGTCTGTGCTTTAATTCCACCCACCCTCTCAATCTGACATATCTATCCTTAGTTTATTTTAGAGTCATACAGTGAGGAAATAGGCCCTTCGGCCCAACTTGCCCACACCAGCCAACATGTCCCATCTACATTAGTCCCACCTGCCTGTGTTTGGCCCATATCCATCTATCCTATCCATTTACCTGTCTAAATGAGGGTCCAGAGGAGGTTTACAAGAATGATTCCAGGAATGAGTGGGTTAATATATGATTTGACAGCACTGGGCCTCTACTCGCTGGAGTTTGGAAGGTTGAGGGAGGACCTCATCGAAACTTACAGAATAATGAAATGAATGATAGAGTGGATGTGGAAAAGATGTTTCCACTGGTGGGAGAGTCTAGGACCAGAGGTCATAGGCTCAGAATTAAAGGGCGCTCTTTTAGAAAGGTGAGGAGGAACTTTTTAATCAGAGGGTAGTTAATCTGTGGAACTCATTGCCACAGAGGGCTGTGGAGGCCAAGTCAGTGGATATTTTTAAGGCAGTGATAGATAAATTCTTGATTAGAACAGTTGCCAATGGTTATGGGGAGAAGGTAGAAAAATGGGACTAGGAGGCAGAGATTAGTCATGATTGAATGGCATGATTGATGGGCCGAATGGCCTAATTCTACTCCTATAACTTGTGGACGTGAACTTCTGAACCTGTCTAAATGCTTCTTAAACGTTGCAATAGTACCTGCCTCGACTACCATTGTTCTCATTCCTTACACCTACCACACTTTGAGTGAAAAAGTTACTCCTTCAGGTTCCTATAAAATATTTTCCCCCCTAACCTTAAACCTATGTGCTCTGGTTCGCAATTCCCTTACTCTGCGCAAGAGACTCTGTGTGTCTACCCAATCTATTCCTCTCATGATTTTATACACCTCTACAAGATCACCCCTCTTTCTCCTGCGCTCCAAGAAAGTAGTCCCAGCCTACTCAACCTCTCCCGATAGCTTTAACCCTCGAGTCCTGGCAGCATCCTTGTAAATCTTCTCTAAACCCTCCTCTAAATGTGACCTCACCAACATCTTATACAATTGCACCATGACCTCTCAACTTCTATATTTAGTTTAGTTTAGTTTATTGTCACAAGTACCGAGGTACAGTGAAAAGCTTTTTTGCTGCATGCTATCCAGTCAGTAGAAACACTATACATGAACACAATCAAGCCGTCGACAGTATACAGATACTTGATGAAGTGAATAACGTTTCATGCAAGATGAAGTCCAGTAAAGAACGATCAAAGGTAGTCCAAGGGTCTCCAATGAGTTAAATAGGAGGTCAGGACCACACACCTATTTGTTGAGAGGATGGTTCAGTTGCCTGATAACAGCTGGGAAGAAACTGTCCCTAAGCCTGGAGGTGTGCTTTTTCACACTTCTGTACTCTGCCAAACAACTCTATTCCCTCTGAAGAAGGGTCTCGACCCGAAACGTCGCCTATCTCCTTCGCTCTTTAGATGCTGCTGCACCCGCTGAGTTTCTCCAGCTTTTTGTGTAACCCTCGATTCTCCAGCATCTGCAGTTCCTTCTTTAAAACTCTATTCCCTCTCTGCCCTATGCCTCTTTCTGTCTGTCTGTCTATCTATCTAACTATCATCTGAAGAAGGGTCCTGACCCAAAATGTAGCCCATCTATGTCCTCCAGCGATGGTGCCTGACCTGCTGGGTTACTCCAGCGCTTCCTGTACTGTTATATTTTCTATCTTGTAATTAAAATTGTTTAGGGCCAAACAAGATGGTGATTCTAGCTGCACTTTTGGCTGAGTTTTGAAGAACCCATAATTCCAATTGAAAAGGAGCGGGGAAGTTTGATCTATATTTTGGTCCAAAGCATTTCGCTCCACTGAAGTCAGAAGGGCAGCACAGTGGCGCAGCGCTAGAGCCGCTGCCTCACAGCTCCAGAGACCTCGGGTGCTGTCTGTGTGGAGTTTGTACGTTTTCTCCGTGACCGCGTGGGTTTCCTCCGGGTGCTCGGTTTCCTCCCACATCCTAAAGATGTGCAGATTTGTAGGTTACTTGGCCCTCTGTAAATTGGTCCTAGTGTGTAGGGAGTGGCTGAGATAGTGAGATAACATGGATCTAGTGTGAACAGGTGATCGATGGTTGGCGTGGACTCGATGGGCCGAAGGGTTTGTAGTATTTTTGCTGTATCTCTAAACTAACTAAATGGACTAGAAGAGACACCCAGCAACTGCTGGCTTGTATTTTTCCACACATATTGATTGCAGTAATGAAACACCAACAATAGAAGCCACGGACACTGCCAGTTGCGTTAAGGGCGATGGTTTTGCTCTGTAGTACTTTGGGATTTTTGATTTTAATCAAATTACACTTTGGCTGCAACATCAGACTGATTTTCTGGTCTGACATCAACTTTCGAGCAAAACAATACCACGAGCTGCCAAGTGCTCCTTTTATCCCTGCCATTCCCTGGATGTGGGGTCCACAGAGAATGCTGATTGAGTATCCCCACTCCTGCGATTCCGTGATTCGGAATTCACAACTTTGAACAGAATTCCAAAATTCCTACAAGAAAAGATATTTGGTTTTGAAGCTGCAATGTATGGTCTGCTTGGTAACACAGGTTTCCAATACAGATACTGGTTTACAAAGAAAGACACAAAGTGTTTGCTTTAGTTTAGTTTAGCTGAGAGATACAGTGTGCATTCAGGACTTTCGGCCCATCGAGTGTATGCCGACCATTGATCACCCGTACACTAGTTCTATCCGTCCCTTTAGACCTACACTTTAGAGATACAGCGCGGAAACAGGCTCTGCCTTCCTGACCCACTGCTGCCCTTCTGGTGAAGATGCTGCCAAGGTACACTTGTGCAGGGAGTTCCTGGAATTAGATTAGATTGATGACGCAAGATTGATTGACTGAAAGAAACAGAATGGAAACAGGCCCTTCAGCCCGGAGTCCATGCTGGCTCTCGATCACAATAGTTCTATGTTATCCCACTTTCTCAGCCACTCCCTACACACTAGGGACAATTTATAGAGGGCTTATTAACCTACAAACATGCTCGTCTTCGGGATATGGGAGGAAACCAGAGCACCCGGAAGAAACCCACGCGGTCACAGGGAGAACATGCAAACTCCACACAGAGGCAGCACCCGAGGTCAGGATCAAGCCTGGGTCTCTGGTGCTGTGAGGCAGTGGGTCTACTAGTGTGCTGCCATATGCTTGTGTGATGATCCTTTGGGATCCCTGGCTAGCAATGTTCACCGTTTCTTCCTCTTCAGATGCTGCCCGGCCCGCTGAGCAATTCCTGCCTTTTCTACCATTATGTTGGGTTTGTAGCATCTGCAGGGTTTTACCTTTGTGGGAACTGGTTTGATTCCAGGTCGAGTGAAGCAGCTCGTTGGCTGGGTCCCACTGATTCAACGCCAACTTGGAACTTGTTTGGAACAAAATTTGAAGAAATATAATCGCTTTGGGAGACAGTGGATGTGAACATTGCCTAGGCTGCTCCTCCACCCTGCCTTAAACACACATGTACAATCACACAAGATAGACACAAAGTGCTGGAGTAACTCTGTGGGTCCGGCAGCATCTCTGGAGAAAAAGGATTGGTGGCGTTTCGAGTCGAGTCCCTTCTTCAAACTGCAGTCTGCAGAAAAGTTCAAATTCGAAACGTCACCCATCCTTTTTCTCCAAAGATGCTGCCTGACCCATTGAGTCACTCCAGCACTTTGTATCGCTCTTCTGTATAAACCAGCATCTGCAGTTCCTTTGTACACATATACAAATACACATATAATCACACACGCATATTCACAATCGCTCATGGACAAATACACACATAATCACACACACATCCACACTCACACACAAATACACATGCTTACACATAATCACACACATACAATTGCACATGTACAAACACACCCACTATGTGCAGTTCTGGGTATCTAACTATTAGGAAAGAAGTCTTTAAGCTTGAAAGGGTGCCGCAAAGATTCAGGAGGATGTTACAGACGTGCTGGTGGGTAGAGCCGCTACCTTAAAGCGCCAGAGACCCGGGTTTAATCCTGACCTCAAGTGCAGTCTGTGTGTTTGTGGAGTTTGCACATTTTGCCTGAGACTGCGTGGGTTCCTTACGGGTGCTACGGTTTCCTCCCACATTCCAAAGGCATGAGGGTTTGCAGGTTAATTGGCTTCTGTAAATTAATCCCCATGTGCAGGGAGTGGATGAGAAAGTGGGATAACATAGAACTAGTGTGGACGTGTGATTGAAGGTCAGTGTCGACTCGTGGGTCAAAGGGCTGGTTCCTGCGATGTATCTCGGAACATGCTGCACCTTTATTTTACCAGAACTGCAGGGCTTAAGTTATAATGAGTGACTGGATAGGCTGGGGATTTTTTTTCTGAGGTTTTGGAGGCTGAAGAGTAAACTTATAGAGATGTATCGAATAAAGAAGGGCATAGAACAGTTTTGGGCCCCATATCTGAGGAAGGATGTGTTGGCATTGGAGAGGGTCCAGAGGAGGTTTGCGAAAATGATCCCAAGAATGATTGGGTTAACATATGATGAACATTTGAAAAGTACTCGCTGGAGTTTAGGAGGATGTGGGGACCCCTCGTTGAAACTTACCAAATAGTGAAAGGCCTGGATAGAGTAGATGTTTCCACTGGTGGGGGAGTCTCAGAATAAAAGGACATACCATTTGAAAGGCGATGAGAAGAAATGGTGAATCTATGAAAGTCATTGCCACAGATGGCCGTGGAGGCCAAGTCAATGGATATTTTTAAGGCGGAGATTGAAAGACAGTTGATTAGTAAAGGTTCATGGGTTATGAGGAGAATGGGTTTGAGTGGGAAAGATGGATGAGTTGCAAGGGAAAGTTTCTGGGGAGGGGTGGTTAAGGTGGGAAGGGACGAGTTGACCAGGGAGTTGCGGAGGGAACAATCTCTGCGCAGAGCAGAAAGGGGTGGATATGGGAAGATGTGGCCAGTAGTGGGATTCTGTTGGAGGTGGCAAAAGTGTTGGAGGATTATATGCTGTGTGCGATGGCTGATGGGGTGGAAGGTGAGAACAAGGGGGACTCTGTCCTAGTTGCGAATGGGGGGAGGGGGAACAAGAGTGGAGCTGCAGGATATTGAGGAGACCCTAGTGAGAGCCTCATCTGTAATGGAAGAGGGAAACCCCCATTTCCTAAAGAATGAGGATATCTCCGATGGTCTAGTATGGAAAACCCCATCCTGGGCGCAGAAGAGGCGTAGATGGAGGAATTGGGAGTAGGGTATAGTCTTTACAGGAAGCAGGGAGGGAAGAAGTATAGTCTACATAGTTATGGGAGTCAGTAGGTTTATAGTAGATGTTGGTTAGTAGTTAGTCTCCTGTGATGGAGACGATGAGATCTAGAAATGGTAGAGCGATGTCGGAGATGGTCCAAGTGAATTTGAGTGCAGGATGGAAATTAGTCATGAAGTTGATGAGGTCAGTAAGTTCTGCTTGGGTGCAGGATGCAGCACCAATGCAGTCGGTGCAACATAGCGGAGCTAGAGTTCGGGGATAGGGCCAGTTATGCCTGGAACAGTGATTGTTCGACGTGTTCCAGGTGTCCGTCTGTCTTTCCTTGGGATGTGTGAGGAAACCGGAGAATCCAAAGGAAACCCACGCGGTCACAGGGAAAACGTGCAAACTCCGCACAGACATCACCTAAGGTTTAGAATCAAACCCGCGTTCCCTGGTGCTGTGAGGCAGCTGCTCTACCCGCTGCACCACCGCAGTGAGACCTGTGGCTTGCTATCTACACCTTGCTAAGGAGATGTTTTGATGCAGTGCAGATGAAAGATGAGGATGGGTGGGTTTCACCAGCGTTTAGTAGAACGAGAGGAAATTGCACTGAGAGGAAGGTTCCGTGAGGGAGAGATGGTATAGCGGCCAAGAGAATGTCTCCTTAGGCTGTTGGCATCAGAGAATCTGATCTAAGGAGAAAGGGTCAGACATTTAAGAAGTGGAATTGCATTTTGGCAACATTGTACAAGCGATCCAGCTGTGGCCTTGTTTGCACAACAGGGAGTCTGGGATTCAATGGAAACTTTTGAAAGAAGCGATAGAATTCTTCAACACAATGATATTAAAGACGGCAAAAGAGACTGCAGATGGTGAGCTCTTGAGCAACACGCAAAGTGCTGCAGGAACTCAACACGTCAGGCAGCATCTGTGGAGGAAATGAAAGGACAGACGATGTTAGATTTTGGTGGGCTGAAGGGCCTGTTTTCATGCTGAATCTTTCAAACAATTAATATTCCCAGAGATTATTTAGAGATACAGTGTGGAAACGCACTGGTTTGTAGGTTAGTTGGCTTTGGTAAAATTGTAAATTATCCCTAGTGTGTGGAATAGTGCAAGTGTATGTGGTGATCGCTGGTCGGCACGGACTCAGTGAGCTGAAGGGCCTGTTTCCACGCTGTTTCTCTACAGTCTAAAAGTCTAAAGTTCAGGTAGTTCACTGGGTCACAATGGTTGTATCCAGATTTTATATTTCCGACATAATTCATCAGTGGTCAATGCTTCTTTATAGTCTTTCATCCATGTCCTTTTTACCCCGCTGGAGTCACCTTTAACCTTTTTTCCCCTCTTATTTTGAAAGCCATTCTCCCATTTACCTATCAAATGAGTGCAATAAAGTGACTTCTAGGTTTAAGTTAAGATTTATTATTGTCACATGTACCGAGGTACAGTCAAAAGCTCTCCAAACACATCAGATATATCATACATAACTGCAATCAAAATCAAGCTTGTACAATAGAACAAAGGGGAAGGTACAGAGTGCCAGATATACCATTGTAGCGCATCAGTTCCACAGACAAGGTCCAACGTCCGCAATGGGGTAGAGGTGAATCGGACAGTGCCCTAGCTTATGGAAGGATCGTTCAGAAGCCTGATAACAGAGGGGAAGAAGCTGTTCTTCAGTGTGGTTTCAAGTTTATCATTATCATCAGAATGACCGGGGTGGGACAAGTCTTTGATTATGTTGGCTGTTTTTCTGAGGCAGCGAGAAGTGTAGATGGAGTCGATGGTGGGTAACCTGGTCCGTGTGATGGACTGGGCTACATCTACAAGTCTCTGTTAGTATCTAATGATTCTTTTCTCTCATGATCAGTTTCATTGCTCTCAGCCTGGCTCACAACCACCTTTACTCCAGCTAGCTATGCCTCGCAATCTAAACACCTCCTAAACGCATTTATTACCCCGCCTAACATTACCATAAAGCCACATTCACTATGTTGGCCTCTTTTCCCACCATGCTTCCCTAGTATGTAAGCTCTTGGGTGATATATATTACAAATTGCCCAATTTTCTTATAATCACCAGAATTTCCGCTATCAGACGGAATCAGCAGAATTATTGAATGTGGAAGATGATCGTTTTTTGCAATGTGGGTTTCAGGTGCAAGGGTGGATTTCTACACATCGGCCGTGACTCCTGACAGTGCGGCTCCCTGCTATCACGGTGTCTCAGTAGCAGAGTTGCTGCCTTACAGCGCCAAAAACACGGGTTTGATCCTGACTACAGTTTGTACGTTCTCCCTGTGACCGCATGGGTTTCCTCCGGGTGCTCCGGTTTCATCCCAAAGACGTACGTGCAGGTTTGTAGGTTAATTGATTTTGTTAAAAATTGTAAATTGCCCCTAGTGTGTAGGATAGTGCTAATGTAAGGGGTGCTGGTCGGTGTTGACTCGGTGACCGAAAGGCCCGTTTACGAGCGGTATCTCTAAATTAAACTAAACTAAACTAAACTAAATGAGTCTATGGAACTGCGGCGCTTGTCCTCCAGTTTGCTAACTGCACTTTCTACCCACTGTAAAATAGAATGACCTCCTCTGGCAACTCCTTCCGTAAACCCACCAACCGATGAGTGGAAAAGTTGCCTCTCTGCTTCCTATTAAAACTTCCCCATCTCACCTTAAAACACAGGACCTCTGGCTTTTGATTCCCCTACTCAATCAAAAAAACAGAGGAGATGTTTTGGAAGGAACTGCAGATGCTGGTTTCAACTGAAGATAGCCACAAAAAGCTGGAGTAACTCAGCGGGTCAGGGACCATCTCTGGAGGAAAGGAATAGTCCCGACCTATTTCTTTTATCCAGAGATTCTGTCTGATCCACCGACTTACTCCAGCTTTTTATGTCTAAAAAACCAGAGGACATAGGTTTAAAGGAACAAATGTGTCCAACCTCATAGCTAATATCCTCCAATGCAGGCAGTACTCTGGTAAGCCTCTTCTCTTTTAGTGGGAGTGTTTCTTTAAGACTGGAAAGCAAACTCACTTGGCTAGTCCCATTAAGGGGTAAATCCTTTAGGCAACATCTTTTGATATTATTACTGGCTGCTTCTCTCTTTCCTCCACTCCCCAACTGCAAATAGTGTTACTTCCTCTCAAGGCTACTTTGTGGGTTTTTTAATGAGTAATTTCAGTATTTTCTCTCGTGGAGAAATGTGAAAGGGAAAAACACAAACTTTGTCTAAAATAACTGCTCGGACATTGTGAAAAAATAGCTTTGCTTCTTCACAGTGAATGGAGGAAAGTCGTTTTTTGTTTCACAAGGAAGGTTTCGGATTCTGAAGTGTACTGACAACTGTAGGTAGAATTGCACAATTTGTGTTTTTGCTGTGGTGATTAACAATATTCCTTTTGGATAAGGACATATTCTACGAAGAAGCCTGGTATTCTTGGCCTGACTTGTGTAGACTTTTCCCGTGTGGTTATGTAGTGTGATTTGCAAGTGAAAGCCCAGGAAATCTTAGAAGGAACAGGTTGTCTACATAATGTCGGCATTGTTAGTGTTCCTAAACCAGCAATACCAGTGGTTTTTCTATTTGCCTGGGTAAAGTTAGTTACTTATTACTCCTGTAAAACCAGATTTTTTATCCCTAGACTATGGGGCACATAATCCCGAGTTCAGATACCCACTTTGTGGATGGCACAGTGGCACGGCTGGCAGAGTCGCTGCCTCACAGCCCCAGAGATCTGACTTACGGCTGCCTGTGTGGAGTTTAGACATCCTTACTGCCATCGACTGGGTTTCCTCCGGGCTCCTGAGGCACGGTGGCACTGCAACAGAGTTGCATCCTCCCGCGCCAGAGACCCGGGATCCATCTTGACTGTGGGCGCTGTCTGTACAGAGTTTGGGCGTCCAACCTTTGCCCGTGTGGGCTTTCTCCTGGTGCTCCGGTTTCCTCCCGCACTCCAAAGACATACAGATTTGTAGGCTAATTGGCTTGATAAAATGGTAAATCGTCCCTAGTGTGTGCAGTGTGTGGAGATCGCTGGTCGACGCGGACTTGGTGGGCCGAAAGTATCTCTAAACTAAACTAAGCGAAATCTCCCGTTTGCTCCAAAATCCCAAACACGTGAAGGTGTCGGTCGGTTAATGGACCACTGTAATTACCCTGCAGTAAATGTGAGTGGTAGAATCTTTTTGGGGAGGTGGGGTGGTTGCGGGGAGGGGGGGTGGAGCGGTGAGGGTGGTGGTGGGGCATTGATGATAATATGCAGGGAAC
The DNA here is from genome assembly GCA_963514005.1 of Raja brachyura. Next base: position 25,870,578 of record OY740802.1, read on the forward strand.
AAGCTAGTGGGATCATGCAGAAAAAAGGACACAGCGTGTCGGAGTAACTCATCGGGTCAGGCAGCCTCTGTGGAGTACATGGATAGGTGGGTTTTGCATTGGGACCCTTCTTCAGTCTGATTGCAGTAGGGGTAAGAGAAAGCTGGAAGAGAGGTGGAGGCAGGACTATGCCTGGCAAGTGATAGGTGGATACAGGAGCGGAGAGTCTGATGGGCAGATGAATGGACAAAGTCCAGAGATGAGAAGAATGCAAAAGGCTGGAGAATGCAAAAGACAAGGAGAAAAGAGGCGCAAAGATATAAAGCAACAAGAAACTGCAGATGCTGGTTTCTCAAGCAAAGTTTCAAAGTGCTGGAGTAACTCAGTGTGCCAGGCAGCATCTCTGGAGAACATGGAAAGGTGATGGATTTGTGTTGGGACCCTTCGTGCATTGGGATCCTGGGATAAGAAAGGGCTGGAGATTTATGGGCCAAACGTAGTGAGGTTGGATGAGTGCAGATGGGGCATCTTGATCGGCAGGGGCAGTTTGGGCTGAAGGGCCTGTTTCCATGCTGTAGGACTCCATGACTCTCTATGAACATAGAACAGAACAATACAGCACGAGAGCAGGCCCTTCAGCCCACAATGCCTGTGCTGAACAAGTGAACAAGATGCCAAGATCAACTCGCATATGATGCCTATCCTTGCATTCTCTGCATATTCATGTGCTTATTCAAACACCACAATCGTATTTGCCTCCACTTCTGCGAAAAAAACTTCCCCCACACATCTCCATTAAACATTGCCCCTCTCATCCTAAAGCTATGCTCTTTGCTATTTGATTTTTCCATCCATGGAAAAAGGTTCTAACTCTCTACCCTATCCATGGCTCTCAAAATTCTCTACCTAATTTTGTTCTCCCTGTGACTGCGTGGGGTTCCTCTGGGTGCCCCGGTTCTCTCCCATATTCCAAAGATGTGTAGGTTTGTAGGTTAATTGGCTTCCGTAAATTGCTATTGCTGTAGGATCGCACTTACCGAATAGTAAAAGGCCTGGACAGAGTGGATGTGGAGAGGATGTTTCCACTAGTGGGAGAGTGGCCCCATAGCAGAAGCATCCAGGTTGCGGGGCTGGAATCTGGAAGTATCCCGAGCTAATGCCGCTACCACCATCATCTATTGCAACAAGTGACGGCTCCCACTGATTGTCGCCAGAAGCTTGCGTCCTTTTCAGGACGGACAATGACGGCGATGTCAACATTTGAAACATGGAAGATGGAAGAAGTGGGAGAGTCTCGGACCAGAAGCCACAGCCTCAGAATAAAAGGGCATACGTTTAGAAAGGAGATAAGGAAGAATTTCTTTAGTCGGAGGGTGGTGAATCTGTGGAAACCATTGCCACAGAAAGATGTGGAGGCCAAGTCAATGAATATTTTTAAGGCAAAGATTGAGAGATTCTTGATTAGTACAGGTGTCAAGGGTTATGGGGAGAAGGCAGGAGAATGGGGTTGAGAGGGAAAGATAGATCAGCCATGATTGAATGTCGAATTGCCTAATTCTGCTCCTATAACTTATGAATTTATGAACTGGTGCCGCGTCGATCTCTGGTCGGTGCCGACTCGGTGGGCCGAAGGGTCTGTTTCTACGCTGCATCTCTAAACTAAAACTAAACTCAGTCCAGTGGGGGGTTTGGGGCTGAGTTGAAACTGGAGAGAGGGAGGAGAGCAGAAACAACAGCGTCCCTGGTAACCTCTGTTCCAGTTGTGCAAATCCCATCCCTCCCCAATAAAGTCTTGGATCCGTTCCACTTGATTACGTACAGCTCTTGCTATTGTGAATACTGAATACCAGAGCAGCCCCTGATGGGAGTAAGCACATTGCAGCAATTACAAGACAAGTTCTCTCCTGTGTTGTTTTAATTCTTTGACGGAAGTGGGGCTCGAAATAAAAACAACTACTTATTACTGTACTAAATTGGATGTTTATTTGAAACCCCCAACTTCACGGCTTATATCGTGACGATTCCACAATTAACATTTGGAAATAAAATTGTGCAAAGCCTTCTCCCTCTTTAGTGTTCAGTTCAGGCCACAGTTTCTGCTTCTCTTAGGTGCAGGGGACTGACTGTAGGTAGTTGAGCAGGCTAGGGTTTTATTCCTTGGAGAGCAAGAGGATGAGGGGTGATAGTCTAGAGGTTGACAAAACCATGGGACGAATAGATAGGGGAGATGCACAAATCGTTACAAGATCGACTCTTTTGCCCAGAGTAGGACAGTCCAGAACCAGAAGACATACTGTAGATATAAGGTGAGGGGGGGGGGGGGGGGGGAGATTTATTAGGAACCTGAGGAGTAGCTTTTTCACTCAAAGGGTGGTAGATGTATTGAACGAGCTACCACAGGAGGTAGTTGAGACAGGTACTATAACAACATTTACAATACATTTGGACAGGTTACAAGGATAGGAAAGGTTTAGAGGGATATGGGCCAAAGGCAGGCAGGTGGGACTAGTGTAGATGGGCTATCGTGGTCGGCGTGGGCAAGTTGGGCCGAAGGAAACGTCTGCAGTTCCTTGCATGTCCTCCCGCAGTTTGTTTTTTGCTCAAGATTCCAACATCTGCAGTCTCTTTGGTCTCCTTTTTAGAAATCCTTGTTTAACTTTGTTGCAACTCAGAAAGACAGGCAGCATCTATGGAGGGAAATCGAGAGATAACGTTTCGGGTCTGAAGAAGGGTCCCGACTTGGAATGTTCTCTATCCACTTCCTTCAACAGGCAGTGATTTTTCCCGATCATAACACAATTCGATTTGTCAAAAATAATATCCCCAAAACTTCCTTAAAACCTTTTGCACAAATCATTATATTTATATCATAGAGTCATACAGCATGGAAACAGGCCCTTCGGCCCAACTCATCCATGCCAACCATGATGCCCCATCTAAGCTAATCTCACTTGCTGCGCGTTTGGCCCATATCGCTCGAAATCTTTCCTATCCATGTCACCAATTCTTTTTGTCCAGAGATGCTGCCTAACCCGCTGAGTTACTCCAGCATTGTTTGTCTTTTAAATAGCTGTTATGGTACCTGCCTCGACTACCTTCTCTGGCAATTTTTCATATACCACACCTTCTGAGTAAAAAAGTTACGCCTCAGGATCGTATTAAACCTTGCCCCTCTCACCTGTGTCCTCTTGTTTATGATTCCACTACCCTGGACAAAAGGCTAAAAGACTTTATGTTTATGGTTCACTTGCAAATAGGAACAATTCTCTTTGTTTCGATGAGTCAAGATCTTGCAATTCTATGCATTTTGTGTATTTTTTTATTTAAGATTTTCTGCATTCAATTTTTTTTTAATATCTCCATCACCCCAATCTGTTCATTTTGTTGTGCGGTACATGAATTCATGAAAGTATTGACAACTTCAAATTGACAGTAACATTGATGACCAGGCAACAAATCCCTCATCATAGACAAACAGTAAACAATTCACATATCTGAATTCATTCCAACATGCGCTGATTACATCTGTGGTTGTTCCGAAATTTATATTTTCTCCTCCCTTCCAAAGCAAATTCTGCACAGGGCAGCAGGGTGGTGCAGCGGTAAAGTTGCTGACTTACTTACTGCACCAGAGACCTGGGTTCAATCCTGACTATGGGTGCTGCAGAGTTTGTAGGTTCTCCCTGTGACCGCGTGGGTTTTCTCCGCGTGCTTTGTTTCCTCCCACACTCCAAAGATGTACAGGTTTGGACGTTAATTGGCTTTGGTAAAAATTGGAAATTGTCCTTAGTGTGTAGGATACTGTTAGTGTACAGGGCAATCGCTGGCTGGTGCAGACTCGGTGGGCCGAAGGGCCTGTTTTCGTGCTGTATCTCTAGTCTAAAGTCATGCAGCCCAGAAACAGGCCCTTTGGCCCAACTTGCCCATGCCGACCAAGATGCCCCATCTTCACTAATCCCAACTGCCCATGTTTGGCCCATATCCCTCTAAACCTTTCCCATCCATGCACTTGCCGAATGTCTTTTAAATGCTGTGATAGCACTTGCCTCAACTACCTTCTCCGGCAGCTCGTTCCACGCACCCACTACCCACTGTGTGAAAAGGTCACCCTCAGGTTTCTACTAAATCTTTTCCACTCTCACCTTAAACCTATGTCCTGTGGATCTCGATTCCCCTACTCTGGGGAGAGACTTTGTGCGTCTACCTGATTTATTCCACTTATGATTTTATACACCTCTACAAGATCAGTGTCGTTTCCGAGATGATTAATTGGCTGTAATGACGGAGGTTAATGAAAGAACCTTCTTGGAGCTGGCCCTCAGATTCACCTACCCCTTGCATCCCCAGCGGAAACCGCTCCCATCTTAACCCCACTCCTTCCAGCATGGTCTAACGCACCAAAACTCTCCCCGTCTATCTGGGTTAAGCAGGCAGTGAGTGGTGGCAGTATTGCACTGGAGGGAGCATACTGTCTGAGTCTTAGGACAGATGGCACTAGATACCCCCAGGAAGGGGGCGGGCGGTGCAGAGAGAATTGCATTGGGGCCACTGTTGGTTAATGTGGTTGATCTGGAGCTGCACTGAGGAACCTTTAGCCTCAGTGGCAGTTTTATCGCCATGGATCTTTCATCTCCAACTCACTTCCAATAGCTTGCGGTGTCCAATGACAAATAGCATTACCAGGAGACCAACCGATACCTGCAAGACTCACTCAGGTAGAAGTCCCAGTGTGCTCCTTATTACGTGGTTGCCTGGTGCCTCAGACCAATGCTACCTGCAACCACAGGACTCTACCACCATGTCCTCGTACTGTTTATAGACCACGTTATTGGCAGAGTCTATGTACAAAATGCTAATGGGGCTGAGTTTCGTTGGCACGCAGCAACTGGGCGGGGTGGATTCAGGGTCCATGGAGTTCATGAGGGTCTGGATGATGGCGTGGTTTGTGGGCTCCAAGTGGGAGCGGAGGGGGAAGTCGCAAACCCCCTCGCAGTGATACGCTTCGTAGTCCAACGGCGCGATGATCCAATCGTCCCACCCCATCTCCTTGAAGTTGACGTGGAGGGGTCTCCGCGTGCAACGGGGCTTGGCTTTCTTGCCCTTTGTCTGGCGGGATGCATGAGGTGCTCTTCTCTTTCTCCTCTGGTTGAACAGGAACTCGTAAACTGACTTGTCGTCGTGCCCGGACCTGGCTTTGACCTCATTGAAGAACAGGTCCCGTTTTTTGGTCCTACCGGACATGAGTAGGAGAGCCTTCTCTTTGGTCTGACGCCCAGCTCTTCCAAATCCCAAGCTCCTCAGATCCACCGTCCTGCCTCTGTCCAAGGCTTCCAGCTCGAAGCAGAGTTGTGTTGAAGGCTGCTCCTTCCTCGATGTCCTGAAAAGCTTCCAGAGGTTGAAGACCTCCCACTTTGATGTGTCCAGCGGGTCAATGGAGCGGGAGTCGACGAGGATTGGTTTCTGCCTGTCAGCGGGGCACTTGGACAATCGGAGAGTGTACATGTTCCCTGGAGTCCGAACTCTCCTCCCGTCGACAGGCCGTGTTCGGAGAATCCTCAGCTCCGCACCCAGCAACCCTTCCTTCTCCATCGCACTGATGTTGAAGATATACTTCTGCCTCCTCACAAAGGGGTGACGATCATCTGTGGGGAAAAGAAAACAAACCCATTAATGCTCCGATTAGCTCAATTAATGGGGTCAAGATAGAGAGCGATGCATTAACGGAACGTCTGTCTTTCAAATAGATAATGTTCTACTGACACAAAAAAGACACAAAGTGCTGGAGTATCTCAACCGGTCTGGAAGATCTTTGGAGAACATGGTTGGGTCATGTTTCTGCCCGGGGCCCTTCTTCAGACTGATTTTTGGGAGAGGAAAGAAAGCTGGAAGAGAGGAAGGGCAGGGCAAAGTCGGGAAGTAATAGGTTGATACAGGTGAGAGGGGATTCTGATCTACAGATGGTCTATCCATGTTCTCCAGAGATGCTGCCTAGCCCACTGAGTCACTCCAGCACTTAGAGTCATAGAATCATCATAGAGTCATGGAAGTATCACCTCCATGGTTCCTGCTCAATAGTTATCCCCTTTTCAACATCACTAAAAGCATTATGCTTACGAGCTGGTGACGTAGGAGCTACTGGAAAAAATATACTGCTGGGTTGCATCACAGCCTGGTTTGGGATCAGCTCTGGGCAGCGTCGCAAGAGTTGTGGATGTAGCCCAGTTCATCACACAGCCCAGACTCCTCACCACTGACTCTATCCATACTTCATGCTGCCTCGGGAAACATAATCAAAGAGCAATCACACTCTGCTAGAAGAGTCAGAGTTGACCACTAATGGAGACTGGTGCCCATTTGTGACGGGACCACAATCAGTTGGCAATAGGGTGCAATTCTCGGAGGTGACATCAGTGGTGCCTCTTGCCTGTAATTCATAAACTATCGCCCCAGCAGTCTGCGGGCATTCTGTTTTTTGGGAATAATGGGCGAGTGAGGAGTAGGGTCGGAAAGGTCCCACCACAAACTGGGTGCTTTGCATTGTCCTGCCAACCACTGTGGCAAAGTAAGGGATCAATGCAGAATGCATCGCAGTGTGTGATTCATAAACCCACCATCGACTCAAGTCTGGTTCTTTGTCCCTGTAGACGGCACGTTCTCTCACAAAGTAATGGTCAAGCTGTTTACCAATATCACTGTGGACAGAGGACATCACAACTCAAGCCTTTGCTCATTAACCCACACCATGGGCATACAATGAATGCTTTTGTTTAGGGGAAAAGGAATAGGTAACCGGTCTGAAGAAGCGTTCCGACCCTAAATGTCGCCTATTCATTTTCTCCAGAGATGCTGCCTGACCCGCTGGGTTACTCCAGCACTTTTTTTTATCTTTCTTCGGTGTAAACCAGCACCTGCAGTTCCTTCCTACACATTGAGTATGGTATTATTTGCCGGCAAAGCACGCAAAACAAAGTTGCTGACGGCATCTCGATACACGTGACAATAATAAAGATACCAATTCCAGGGGTGTAAGATCTCAACCATAAGACACAACGTATGGTTAGTACGGGTGTCAGGGATTACGGGGAGAAGGCAGGCGAATGGGGTTAGGAGGGAGATCTAGATCAGCCATGATTGAATGGTGGAGTAGACTTGATGGGCCGAATGGCCTAATTCTGCTCCTATTATTTCTGACTTTATGACACGTCTGATGAAGGGTTTAACCTGAAACATCACCCATGTTTTTTCTCCAGGGATGCCGCCTGAACCTCTGAGTTACTCCAGCATTTTGTGTCAATCTTTGCTATGCACCAGCATCTGCAGTTCCTTTTCATTACATCTCATCTCAGATGCAGTTCCTTCCTACACTGTTTTTTTCAGTTTAGTTTAGTTCCATTTATTGTCACGTGTCAGCTACAATGAAAAGCTTTGTTTTGCATGCTATCTAAACACATCAAACGTACCACAAATATATACAATCAGTTCAAACTCAAGCACAACAGGTAGAGCAACTGGAAAAAAAATTCCAAAGGAGAAAATAATGTTTAGGATTAGGTTTAGAGTTCTTATTCTCACGTTTAGTGAGGTGCAATGAAAACCTTTGTTGTGCATGGTCCCCAATCAAATCAGGTGAAGCTAAACATAAATACAATGAAGCCAATAAGTAGAGCAAAGGGGAAGATACAGAGTGCAGAATATAGTTCTCAGCAGCGTTGAGCACCAGTTCCATAGACAGTCCAGTGTACGTGATGGGTTACAGATGAATCAGACAGTGCCCCAGCTGTGGTATGTAATGGAAGCACCATTCAGAAGCCTGGGAAATGTTGGCTTCCTTCGCTGTTAGTGAAGAGTCACAGAGTCACATACACCTTCAGCCCAACTCATCCTTGCTAATCAAGATGCCCCATCCGGTCTGTTCTTTCATCCAATGAGATTGCCTTGGTCAGTGATCCACTTCCATTAAAAAATTGTAAATAGTATGTAGGATGGTGCTGGTATACGGGGTTATCGCTGGTCGGCGTGGACTCGGTGGGCCTGTTTCCCCGCTGTATCTCGAAAGTAAAACTAAACTAAAGGAAGGATATGGATCAAGTGCAGGCAGGTGAGATTAGTTTGCCTTGACATCTAATGTTCAGCATGGATATGGTGGGCCGAAGGGCCAGTTCCTGTGCTGTTCCATGTTCCATCTTCTAACTGGTTGTCATTCGAGGGAGACACTCCGTTTCCTGCCACATGTAGAGGTGAAAGGTTTCACCTTTAGGCTTTAGAGATACAGCTCGGTAACAGGCCCTTCAGCCCATCGTTGTTGCGCTGACCAGCATTATCCCTGTATACTAGCATTATCCTGCACACCAGGGATAATTTATCATTTTTACCGAAGCCAATTAACCTACAAACCTGCATGTCTTTGGAGTGTGGGAGGAAACATGTGCCAACATGTGCCTATACAAAAGCCTCTTAAATACCACTGTTATATCTACCACCACCCCTGGCATTACGTTCTAGACACTCACCACCCTCTGTGTAAAAGCGTGCCCAGTTCATCTCCTTTAAACTGTGCCCCTCTCACCTTAAAGCTATGCCCTCTATTCCTTGGAGTGCTTGAGGCTGAAGGGTGAATTTTTTAGAGGTGTATAAAATAATGAGGGGAATTGATAGAGTGAATGCATAGAGTCTTTTACTTGGAATTAAAAATCAAAGGACATAGGTTTAAGGTAAGATGGGAAAGAATGAATAGGAACCTGTGTGGTAACTTATTCACTGAGAGGGTGGGTGGGTGTATGGAGCGAGGTTCCGGTGGAGTTGTTGAGGCAGATACTACAATAACATTGAATAGACACTTGGACAGGTGCATGAATAGGAAAGGTTTAGAGGGATATGGACAAAATGTGGACAAATGGGATTTGTTTAGATTGGGAATCTTGGTTGGTATGGGTGAGTTGGGCTGATGGGCCTGTTTCCATTGCACTACTGTTGTCCATTTATTTGCCGTTGTTTTTGTTATATTTACTGCTTTTTGCTGTTTATTACGGGTTTTACAGAGTACTATATTTACATATTTGTTGTGCTGCAACAAGTAAGAAATTCATTGTTCCTTTTCGGGACAAATTACGGTAAAATACTCTTGACCCTTGACCCTATTTTACGATTCTATATGACTGTAATATTTGATATTTCCATCCTGGGGAAAAGGTTCTGACTGTCAATCCTTTCTATGCCCCCCATAATTTTATATACTTCCAACAGGTCTCCCTGCAATCTCCGGCGTTCCAGAGAACTTACTGCAATCGAGTTTGAATTTATATTGAATGATAAATCTACACTTGATTGCAGCCAGCATGTAATGTAAATAGATATTATGCTCAAGGTACTAAAGTTTCCTAATCTTTGCTCTTGAAAAAATAAACCAGACATACTGCACTCTTACAACTCCTGAGTCAGGAAGGAAGCTTCTTATATCGCCAATAACTGTTTTCAATGTTAATGTAGTGTTCCAGGCAAGACCATTAATTATTAGCAGTCTCTCATTTCTCCTTAAGAAGGTGGCCAGGCCATTTCAGAAGGTTGATCCCCTCCCTACAGTCAGTCTGAAGACGGGTCCTGACTCGAATCGTCACCTATCCATGTTCTCCAGAGATGCTGCCTGACCCGCTGAGTTACTCCAGTACTTTGGGGCCTTTGTGGAGGAAGGAACTGCAGAGAGACACAAAATGCTGGAGTAACTCAACGGGCCAGGCAGCATCTCGGCAGCGAAGGAATAGGTAATGTTTCGGATCGGAACCCGCCTTCAGTCCTTTTGCGTATTAACCAGCACCTGCAGTTTACGGTTTTCACACTTTCCTTGCTTGCTTGATTTGCGTTTGGGACATTATCAATGGGAACAAGAATGCAAAAATCAACCACTTTTAGCCAACCTGTGGTATTTGGGTGGCAGTGAGTCAAAGAGTCATCAAGCTATACAGCATTGAGAATGCAGCAGTAGAGTTGCTGTCTTACAGAGATCTGATGACTCTGGGTGCTGTCTGTATGGAGTTTGCATGTTCTTCCTATGGCCATGTGGGTTACTCAAGCACTGTGTCTTTTTTTCCTATTTCAGAAGGCTATTCTTTCGAACTCGGAAATCACATTTAGGCTAAATGCTGTTGAGGGCAGATATAGCATTTCTGAAACTTCTTAATGAATTTGAGGTTTAGGCTCAGATTTATTATTGTCACATTTACTAAGGTACAGTGAATAGCTTTGTTTTGGACGCTATTCAATCAGACCAGTTAATACCATACATAGATGCAACCAAGCCGAGCTCAGGTACAATAGGTAGAGCATGCCCTCTGGTATTTGATTTTTCCAACCTTGGAAACAGGGTCTGCTTATCTATCCTATCTGTGCCTCTCATCATTTCATACACTTCTATCAGGCCTCCCCACAACCTCCGACGTCCCAGAGAAAACAATCCAAGTCTATCCAACCCCTCCCTGTAGCTGAAATCTTCTAATCCAGACAACATTCTGGTAAACCTCCTCTGCACCCCTTCCAGTGCCTCCACACCTTTCCTGTAATGGGGCGACCAGAACTGCGTGCAATATTCCAAACACAGAGAGGTTTTGTCACACAAGCCGCGGCACTGGCAGAGGCTGGAGGGAGGGTGATGGTGAGAACGCTTCTAAGTTCTAGGAGACCAGGTGCGATTTTCAATCACCAGCCATTCTTCCCTCTGTTACACACACGAACTGTATAATTCATAATTAAGCCTCTCTCCCGCTCATAATCTACCTCATCATTTTATATACTTCCATCAGGTGTTCAAGTGGCGTTCAAGTGGAAACAATCCAAGCTAATGCCCCCTTATCAAGGCAGCATTGTGGAAATATAACAATATTAGATTAGACAAAACATTACTTCTCCAGGTGTGCTTGGGACTTCAGAAGTGGCACAGCCACAGACACTGCCCTCTAGAGGGAGGAGGAGATGGGCAAAGGTGGAATTGGATTGTGCCAAATTTCTCCCTCCAAGAAAACAAATTAAAGTACTTTACTTTCGGGAAGAAGGTACAGGAGTCTGAAAACCGTGAGCACCAGATTCATCGAATAGCTTCTTCACAATAACCATCAGGCACTTGAACACAACCCAACACTAACCTCAGCTATGAACTATGGACATTCTTTGGTTGCACTCAAACTTTGGGCTATTAATGTATTGATTTTTTTTGTTATTATATGTTATCTATGAATAGAAACAATGAACTGCAGAGACTGGTGTACACTCTAGACTGATTGCAGGAGAGAGGGTGAAAACTGGTGAGAGGAGGGCAGGACAAAGCGTGGCAGGTAATAGATGATACAGGTGGGGGGGAGGGGGGGGGGTGTTGATATGCAGATGATGCAACTTGTCAAAGCATTTTAAATTAGTTTAGTTGAGAGAAACAGCATGGAAACAGGCCCTTTGGCCCACCGAGTCCACACTGACCATTGATCACCCGTTCACACCAGTTCTATGTTATCCCACTTTTTTTATCCACTCCCTACACACTAGGGGCAATTCTCCAGAGGGCAAGTTAAGCTACAAACCCGCACATCATTTGAATGTGGAAGGAAACTGGAGCACCCGGTGGAAACCCACACGATCACAGCGAGAACGTACAAACGCCACACAGACAATACCCATTCAGGATCGAACCTGGATCTCCGGCGATGTGAGGCGACAGCTCTACCCGACGGATTGAAAGGGTTTGGATCATTAAACAGCTCATTCCATGTATCCACCACCCTCTGTGTGGAAATGTTGCCCCTCAGGTTCCTATTAAATCATTCCTCTCGCTCCTTAAACCTGTACCGTCTGGTACTTGATTCCCCTATTCTGGATAAAAAACTTTGTGCATTCACCCTTTCTATCTCCCTCATGATTTTATATATCCCTATGAGATCACCTCTCGGTCTCCTGCATTCCAAGGAATAAACTCATAGCCCGCTCAACGTCTGTCTCCCTGTACATCAAGTCCTGGCAACAACCTCTCTGTATCTCTGTATCTTTCCAGCTTTATGATGTGATGTGTGATCCAGACACATTGTATCCCATTGGAATATTTAATAACACGACTGGGTTAATTAATATTAAATAAATAAGTCCTGAAGAGGTGGCCCATGAAGTTTGAGCAAACACAATGTGCGGGAGCAACTCAGCGGTCGGTGTCAGGCAGCATCCGTGGAACCATGCGTTAAGTAGAAATCCTTCTTCAGATTCAAGAAGAGTCTGAAGAAGGGTCTCGTCCCAAAATGTCACCTGCACCATTTTCCTCCTTAGATGCTGCCTGCCTCGTTGAATTCCTCCAGCACTTTGTTTTTGCTCAAGATTCCAGCACCTGCAGTTCCTTCTGTCTTGGGGCCTTTACATTTTTCACCGTCAACTGCAGACATCCCAAATCTTCAACAAAGAGTAAAAAAATTAAAAGGTTAAAAAATTGTGCATAAGTTACATCAATCAAACACAGACTAGGGGGGTCTCAGCATTGTCCTGATGCTCGAGGTGTGGGCTAGCAGCAGATGTAGCACAGGCGACAGAGTGGCACAGCTGGTAGAGCTGCTGCTGCCTCACAGTGTCAGAGACCCAGGTTCAATCCTGACCTCGGACACTATCCATGTGGAGTTTCCACGTTCTCCCTGGGACCGTGTGGGATTTCTCCGGGTGCTCCGGTTTCCTCCCACATCCCAAAGACGCGCAGGCTTCTAGGTTAATTGGCCTCTCTGTAAATTGCCCCTAGTGCGTAGGGATTGGATGTGAACGTGGGATAACATAGAACTAGTGTGAACGGGTGCTCAGTGAGGACTCATCGGGCTGAGGGACTTGTTTCCACACTGTATCAATAAATTCATCAAACAATTATCTTCAGTTCCCTGGCCTGAGGGGGGGGGGGGGGATTTCAATATGATCACTAGTGGGATTGCAGGACTAAGGAACTGCAGGCGCTGGTTTGCAAAAAAAAAACAGTGCTGGGGTAACTCAGCAAGTAAGGCAACTCTAGAGAATATGGCTATCCACATGAATCTGAAGAATTAGTATGGGTGTCAAAGGTTACGGAGAGAGGTTGAGAGGGAAAGAGAGATGGGCCATGATTGAATGGCGGAGTATACTCGGTGGGCCGAATGGCCTAATTCTCCTCCCATAACCTATGAGGGGTCCTGACTCTAAACGTCACCTATCCGTGTTCTCCAGAGATGCTGCCAGGCCTGCTGAGTTATCCGGCACATTGTGTCTCTGTTACTAGTATTAGTACATTTAACTGCATCGGTCATACAGATTCAACACAGGTTGGTGGTTGTTGCTCTCTCCCAGTCGCCCCAAAGACTTCTCATCATCTCCAAGGCACGTCAAGAGAGAGTTGGAACCCCCTCCCCGCCGAGATCGCCAGTGCGTGGAGCTCCATCCAGCGCGGCCTGGTGGCTTGGAAGCCGCGGTCTCCGGTAAGGAGGCGGCTGTTCCTGGCACCCCAAGCCGCTGAGAGGGTCTACCGACGCCGAAGTACCATCACCCGGTGAGAAAAGCCGGGAACATCGGGCCTCCGTAGCGGCGATTGTGGAGGCCTCAATAGGCCCGACTACTTTGGGTGGACATGGGGATGGGGACTGGACTTTGGGCCTTCCCCCACAGTGAGAACCATTGTGGGGGGATGTTTTTATGTTTTAATGTTAAATTTCTTTAATGCTATGTTGTATTTTTATTAGTGTGCTGCAAGGACATCTGAATTTCCCCTGAATAAGGGGATTAATAAAGTATTTGTTATGTTATGTTACTTGTCAGTACGATGAAGATCCAACAAGCTTCAGCCAAAGCTGCCCACCCATTAGGCACACGACACCCCCAATCTAAGCACTCACCCCCGCCCCCAACACTGAGGTCACTCTGAGCATCATCTACAAATTTCTCTGTAGCAACCTGTCAAGGCATCTTAGTTTAGTTTACAGACACAGCACAGAAACAGGCCCTTTGGCCCATCCCGACCGCGCCAACCAGCGATCACCCCGTACTAGCACTATCCTACACAATAGGGACAATTTAAAATGTTACAGAAGCCAATTAACCTACAAAACAGATTTCCTCAGGCAAGGAGGTTCCCTGATTGCTGGCAAGAGACTGTGTGGGCCCAAGTGAGATGCACTGTTGCGAACTGTAAATTATTTAATGGACTTTTAGTGAATGAAGGTGTGGGGGGGGGGGCGTGGGAAGGAGATATTTGTAGAAATAACCTAAAATTGGACAATTCAACATTCATACCATGGGTTGCAAGATACCCAAGTATTATTGCTAGTGCGTTACCCAAGAAATATAAGGTGTTGTGGGATATTTTAGAATATTATAAGCAGTTTTGGGATGCACATCTGAGGCAGGATATGCTAGTGTTGGAGAGGGTCCACAGGATGCTTACAAGAATGATCCAAGAGATGATTGGGTTCACATATGGTGAGCGTTTGGCGGCTGGATCTCGGCCTGTACTTGCTGGAGTTCAGATACATTACCACCTGGGGGGGCGAACGATGGCTGCCTTGCCAATGGTCGGTCTCGTCTTTATCCTCCTTTGTGTTTGAGTTTGTTGTAAAATGTATGTTTTAGCTAATCTTTAGTTTTGCGTTGTGTGGGGTCGGGGAGCGGGGACTTTTTAAAATCTCTTTCCTCGATGGAGATGCAACTTTTTCCGTGTCGTATCTCCGTCCGCACTGCGGCCTAATATCGTGGAGCTCTCGGCCTCTTGCTGGGACCTCGGGAGCTCCAACGCGGGAGCCTGCGGACTTAACATCGTGCATCTCGCGGTCCCTTGGTTAGAGACTGGTTTCGGGAGCTCCAAGCCGCGAGAGCTGCAACCGCCCCGATGTGGGATCTTCAATCACCGGCTGCGGGAGCTTCAATCGCCCCGACTTCGGGTGGATCAACTCCCCCGACCGCGGAATAAAAAGAGGAGAGAAGAAAAGACTTGATTGCCTTCCATCACAGTGGGGAATGGTGGAGGAGCCGCTGTGTGTCGATGTTTATGTCACAATCTTATGTAGTTGTGTGTCTTGTTGCTTTTTTGGTATGACTGTATGGGAAACCAAATTCCTTCTATGTTGCAAAACATACTTGGTGAATAATGATTATGATGAGGGGAGACCTCATTGAAACCTACTGAATAATTAAAGGCCTGGATAGAGCTGGCAGAGCAGGCATTGGGCCGAATGGCCTAATTCTGCTCCAAAGTCTTATGATCTTATGATCCAGGCATTATCCAACTTGATCGCTTCTTTGAACCGCCCACAATCTCATGTCATCTCCTCCATCCACACTCACTCCCACTCAGCCCAGCACCCCAAACCCTAACCGCCACCCTCACCCTTAACCCCTCCCACATCCTTCACCCCCACCATCCCAGGCTGTTTTCCTGAAAACCTGACCTCTCCACATCTGGCCTCCCCACTAGTCCCGTCCCACCAAAACCCCAATCACCTGTACCTCGCAACCAGGTGTAGCATCTAGTGTCGACCTTCCAGGAGTGCCACCACCTTGTCCAGGATGGGACAGCCCTCCAAGCCAGATGTGACCAACTTCCAATCATAGAACTTCTGCCCAATATTAAATGGGCAGGTGAATCTACTTTCTTAGACGTTTACAGAGATTTGGCAAATTGTTGCCAGATACTCGAACTTCTACAGATGCACTGCAGTGAGTATCACTGAGGGTTACGAGTTTAGAGCTAAGAGTTTACAGCAAGGTAAAAGGGCCCTTTGGCCCACAGAGTCTACGTCAACCAGCGATCATCCTGTACTCTAACACTGTCCCACACACTAGGGACAATTTACAATTTACAGAAGCCCATTAACCTGCAAACCTGTACCCTTTTGCAGTGTGGGAAGAAACGGAGCCGCAGTGAAAACCCACATGGTCACAGGGAAAATGTATAAACTCCACACAGACAGGATTGAACCCGTGTCTCTGGCAGTGAATCTACCAGCTGCGCCATTGTGCCACCCTGTTCTGACTGGTTGCATCACAGCCTGCTACGGCAATTTCAATGCAAGGGGTTGCAGAGAGTGGTGGGCTCAGCCCTCCCCACCATCGGAAGCATCGAGACCAGGCACTGCCTCACCACCCTGACCGGGCCCCCTTCTCGCTGCTACCGCCGAGCGGAAGGTACAGAAAAAAAAAGTCCCACAACACCAGGCTCAGGAACAGATGTAGGAAAGTAGCTGTTTAGTTTAGAGATGCAGCGTGGAAACAGGCCCTTCAGCCCATCTAGTCCACCCCAACCAACAAGCACTCATACACTAGGGGGCGGCACAGTGGCGCAGCTGCCGCAAAGCCTGAGACTATGGGTGTTGTCTGTACGAAATTTGCACGTTCTCCCTCGTGACCACATGAGTTTTCTCCGGATGCTCCGGTTTCCTCCCACATTCCAAAGACGTGCAGGTTTATAGGTTAATTTGCTTCTGTAAATTATCCTGTAGGATAGAACTAATATATGGGTGATCGTTGATCGTTGGTCATTGCGGATTCGGTGGGTCGAAAGGGCCTGTTTCCATGCTGTACCTCTAGACAAAGTGGCCTTTGTCTATGATGTACTTGAAATGACCCCATGCAGCAATAGAAAAAAACACAAAGTGCTGGAGTAACTCAGTGGGTCAGTCAGCATCTCTGGAGAACATGTTTAGGCGTCATTTCGGGTAAGGACCCTTCTTCAGACCCGACTCAGAGATGCTGTCTGACTTGCTGAGTAACTCTGACACTGCAGTTTTTTTTGTAAACCGTCATCTGCGGTTCCTTGTGTCCATAACAGAACATCACGGACCACTACATTTCATTTTCATTTCACTATAGTCATAGTCATAGAGACACACACCATGGAAACAGGTCCTTAGGCCCAACTTGCCCATGCTGACCAAGATGCCCCAACTACAAAAGTCCCACCTGCCCACGTTTGGATCATATTTCTCTGAACCTTTCAATAGACAATAGGTGCAGGAGTAGGCCATTTGGCCCTTCGAGTCAGCACCGCCATTCAATGTGACCATGGCTGATCATCCCCAATCAGTACCCCGTGCCTGCCTTCTCCCCATATCCCCTGACTCCGCTATTTTTAAGAGCCCTATCTAGCTCTCACTTGAAAGTATCCAGAGAACCAGCCTCCACCGCCCTCTGAGGCAGAGAATTCCACAGACTCACAACTCTGTGTGAGAAAAAGTGTTTCCTCATCTCCGTTCTAAATGGCTTACCCCTTATTCTTAAACTGTGGCCCCTGGTTCTGGACTCCCCCAACATTGGGAACATTTCCTGTCCATGTACCTGTCCAAGTCTATTTTACATGTAGTTACAGTAACTGCCTCAACTGCCTCCCCTGGCAGCTTGTTCCACATTGTTCCATATCTTTTTGAATATGTGTGTAATGTATGTTTCTGTGTGTTGTCTGACTCTACTGCCTGTGATGCTGCTGTAAGCAAGATCTTCATTGTAGCTCAACCTCATTGCACTTGTGCAGATGACAATAAGGTCGAAGATTGAGGCAACATGCTGGAGTAACTCAGCGGGTCAGGCAGCATCTATGGACGATGGGTGACGCTTCGGGTCGAGACTCCTACTTCAAACTGACGATAAACCTGAGTTGACCATAAGACACGGGAGCAGAATTCGGCCATTGAGCCCATCGAGTCTACTGCACCCATCTATGTTTCCCTCTCAGTCCCATTCTCCTGCCTTCACCGCGTCCTAACCTTTGATATTCCGCGGAGCCGGGTGGGAACCTCAACGCCAGGCTTTGTGTCGGTGTAGCCACTCTGCCCCTCTCCAACCACGGCAGTGAATGGGAAGCAACGCTTTGGGGACGGGAGGGGTAGACGTTTGGGGCGAGGGGTTTTATGAGCTGCAAGTACTGAGAGGCGGGTTGGTCACAAATAATTATTGCTGGTGTGTTACCATTCGGACCAGGCAGATAGTGACTATCTGGAGAGTCTGGAGAAGGGTCCCGACCCGAAATGTCGCCTATCCCTGTTCTCCAGAGACGCGGGCTGGCCCGCTGAGTTACTCCAGCACTTTGTTGCTGCCTTTGTTCAATTCTTCCAACAGGTAACCGGTCATCGCCAGCTGTGATGAAGAGGCCAGAGTTCCCCTCTCGCAGACCTTGACTTCCAGACTGCTCACCCTTTCTCAAAGGGGCGACACGGGGGTGCAACGGGGAGAGCGACGCGGTACCCGGGTTCGATCCTGACCTCGGGTGCTGTCTGTGTGTGTGGAGTTTGCACGTTCTCCCTGTGACCGCGTGGCTGTGGCTTTTCTCCGGGCGCTCCCGGTTTCTCCCACGTCCCAAAGACGTGTGGGTTTGTGGGTTAAATGTGGTGGAAGGGGCTACAAGGCGCTGGTTTACACCGAATATATAAACGGAATACTGGAGTAACTCAGCGGGCCAGGCAGCATCTCTGGAGAGAAGGAATAGGTGATGTTTCGGGTCGGTGCTTAAGCGGAGACCTGACTTTCAGCCCGAGTCCGACGAAGCGTCGTCACCTTTTCTTTTCCTCCACAGATGCTGCCTGACTCGCTGAGTTACTCCAGCACTTTGTATGTTTTTGTTAAACCGGCATCTGCGGATCCTCGTTTCTACAACCAGAGTGAACCAGATGGTCGTTGGTCGGCGTGGACTTGTTGGGCCGAATAGCCCGTTGCCATTCTGTATTCTCTCTAAATTAAACCATCTCTGATTTACGCCTGGGCTCCAATGTTCAGAACTCAGCTAAGTTTGGATGGGGTGGGGGGGGGGGGGGGGTCGGTTGTCCGGGCTAGAGACGGGGGAGACGGGATATGGGGGAGATGGGGAGAGGAGGGCAAGTTCTCCGGGAGGATGGGAGCTGGGTTCCGTCTGCTCGACTTCCAGCCAACAAGACAGTCTCGTTAACGAGGCGGAGAGTACCATCAACTCGCGTTGTTTTCACTGGAGGTTGAGGGAGTCCTGATAAAAAAAAATCTAAAATGCTCTCGACACGGACAGGGTGGACAGAATCCTTTCCCCCCAGGGTGTAAATGCCACAGATTGGGGAGGGGGAAAGGGGGGAGGCACAGCTTTAAGGTGAGAGGGGGCAAAGTTTAAAGGAGATATGGGGGTACTGTTTTTTTTTACACACAAAGGGTGGTGAGTGTGTGCCTGGAACGCGCTGCCGGGGACAAATACGTAGCGGCGTTGAAGAGATGTGTGGATATTGCGCATGCATGGATGTGGATCATGTGCAGCAGAGGAGATTAGTTTATCTTGGCACAAGCACACACAGAGTGCTGGAGTAACTCAGCGGGTCAGTCAGCATCTCTGGAGAACAGGGGTAGGTGAGTTTCTAATCGAGACTCTTTTTTTCAGAGTGGAATCTGTGCAGTAACCAACATCCACAGAAGCTTGTTTCTCCGGGTTATTTTATTTTAGTTTTGAGATGCAACGGAGAAACAACCTTTTCCCGGCCACCGAATCCGCACCCACCCGTGTTCCGCCACTAGCACCATCCTACACACACTAGGGACCATTTACAATCTTCGCCAAAGCGAATTAACCTTCAAATCAGTACACAATTGGAGTGCGGAAGCGGATCGGAGCACCCGGGGAAAACCCACGCGGTCACGGGGAGAATGTGCAAACTCCGCACAGACAGCACCCGTAGCCATGATCGAACCCGCGTCTCTGGTGCTGGGAGGCAGCAACTCTACGGCTGCTCGAGGAGCGATTCCCAAATGGAGAAGGATTTGCCTGTTTGTATATGCCGGTACCCCACAGAGCAGTGTGTGTGTGTCACAGTGTGTGTGTGTAAGTGTGTGTGTCAATGTGTGTGAGCGTGTCAGCGAGTGTGTTAAAATATGCGAGAGTGTGTCAATATGTGTCAGCGTGTGTCAGAGTATGTGTGTGTGTCAGCGTGTGTCAATGTGAGGGTGTGTGTGTGTGTGTCAGCGCGTGTTAATGTGAGCGTCTGTGTGTGTCAATGTGAGTATATGTGTGCGTGAGCGTGTGTCAATGCGAGTGTGTGCGTATCATTCTGAGTGTGCGTGTGTCAGTTGAGTGTGTGCGTGTCAATATGAGCGTGTGTGTCAATGTGAGTGTGTGTGTGTGTGTCAGTGAGTGTGTGTGTCAAGGTGAGTGTGTGTCAGTGTGTCAATGTGAGTGTGTGTCAGTGTGTGTGCGCGTGTCTGCATCGCGCAAGAACGCGCAAGTGTATGGATCCGTGAGTGTGTATATGTCTGTGAGTGTGTCAATGCCTATGTTATCTCTCTCTGTGTTAGTCTGTGTCGACGTCTGTGTCTGTGTGTTTGTGCGTATCTGCCTGTGTGTGTAGTGCCAGTTTGTCTGTGTGTATGTTTGTGTGTCTGTGTGTGTGTGTGTTTCTATGTGTGTGTATGTGTGTGTGTCTGTGTGTGTGTGTGTGTATGTGTGTGTCTGTGTGTGTGTGTGTGTGTTGTGTGTGTGTGTGTGTGTGTGTCTGTGTGTGTCTGTGTGTGTGTCTGTGTGTCTGTGTGTGTGTCTGTGTGTGTGTGTTTCTATGTGTGTGTGTGTGTGTGTGTGTGTGTGTGTGTGTGTGTGTGCGTGTGTGTGTTCCCGGACCCCAGCCCGCTGCCCGTCCCGTCCCGTCCCGTCCCGTCCGTCCCGCCGAGGCTCACCTTGCCCCCTGTCCACGAAGCTGGTGACAGTGTTGGCGAGAGCGGGCTGCGGCGCGCTGCCGTTCAAGCCTCTGCGCTGGATGACAGACAGCGTCTTGTAGAGGAACAGCATGTAGTCGTGTGGAGTGACGGCCGGAGTGGCCGCCGCCCCCTTCGCCCTCCGCCTCAAGCTGCCGCTGTCGCCCTTGCCTCTGTCCCCGTCTCCGGGCTTGCTGTTGCCGCCGCTGCTGCTGCTGCCTTTGCCCCTGGCCGCCCTCACGCCGGCGCTCCCTCTGCCGACCCCGGCGCTCCATCTCCCCGCAGCCCCGGCGATGCCCTGGCGGGGAGCGGGCTGCCCCTTGCGCGGTGCTCCTTCCACCGCAGCCGCCTCCAGGCCGGCGAGATCCCCGAAGTAGCCGAGGTAGCAGACGAAAAGAGCGAAGTTCCTCAATAATTCCATGGTCCACGCTGGCCGGGAACAGATTGTGCCAAAGCGACTCCCAGTTGCACATGTAAAGGCTCCCAAAACTCCAAAGAAAACTTCTTCACAACTTTCCACCGAACTCTTTCAGTCTGTCCCATAGTGGAATTTTCTTTTTGTTGTTGTAGCGGCGCGTAGTTGAACCCCCCGGACCCTTTCTCCAGACAGCCGAGGGAGAGGGGCAGGGGGGGAGAGAGTGAGAGAGAGAGAGGGAGAGAGAGAGTGTGTGAGAGGGAGGGAGAGAGCGAGAGAGAGAAGGGGTGAATGGGAGAGGGGAGGGGGGAGGGGGGGGGGAGAGAAAAAGGTTTGCCCTAACCTTCCCTCGTTCCTTCAGCCCGGGGAGGCTGAGAGAGTGGAAGGGGAGAGAGAGAGAGAGAGAGAGAGAGAGAGAGAGAGTGAGAGGGGCGACTCAGTCTTGTTTAAATCCCATGTCCAAAGGAGCAGGAATGGCGTGGGTCCTGTCTAGCGCGCTCTCTTAAAAACTTCCAAAGATTGAATCACATCCAGTAAAAATAGTTCACACTCAAAATGCGGCTCGGGGCAGGTGCCCACGGATTCGCTCTCGGTGAATGTCAACAATCCTGCGAGGGAGAGAGGCACAGGGAGAGGGAGGGAGGGAGGGGAAGAGAGGGAGGGAGGGAGGGGAGAGGGGGGGGGGGGTGGGGTGGGAGGGGGAGGGAGGGTAAGAGGGAGAGGGAGAAGAGCCTCAAATATTATGTACTGTTCTTTGTGCAATACATTGGTGCACACTTATAGATAGACCCCGGCATCCACAGTGTGGACTCTTTGCAATGGCCTGGCAAAGTGAAAATTGTCCTGTGTTCCAAGAAGAAAATTGGATACACTGGTATGAAATTCAGATGGCAGCTTGAATTTGCAATTTCCAAAACACTCCCCGTTTAAGCCCCTGTCCCCCTTAGGAGACCTAAACAGCAACCTCTGGTGACCTTGCCCGCCACCAAAGGTTTCTATGAGGTCACCGGAGGTTTTGGTCACTCTCCCTTATGGTCGAAAGTGGTTTCCGCGGTGGTCGAGGCTTCATCTAGGTTGCTGCTATTTTTTCATCATGTTTAAAACCGGCCTCGACTAAAAATAGGTTGCCGTTTTAAAAATCGATCATTTTTTAGTCGCAGGTCTAGTCGAAGCCGGTTTTCTTCATCGAGGAAGGTTTTCAACATATGCGTGGGAGGTCGCAAATCCAACATTTTTTTGGGTGGCGGGCCAGGTCACCAGAGGTTGCTGTTTAGGTCTCCTAAGTGGGACAGGGGCTTTACAGTGCACTTTTAAGGCATGGGATGAGATGCGTAGATAGCTTAGCTTGTCTCTGTCTTTGTTCAATAATTGCCCTCTTGCTGGCTCAGTGTGTGTTGGTGGGCTCAGACTACTGTGATGCACCCTTCCATAGTCTGGGGGACTTAAAGCCTCTCAGGTAAAAGACCAGAAGCTGGCACGAGATAAGGGGAGAAATGTTCAGGGTCCTGGTCGTTCGATGATTCAATGATACTCCATTATCACATGTAGCTGGGTAAAGTTTTTGCATATAACATGGTAAAATCACACAGCGGACCTCACCGAGGCAGTACACCAGAACCGCCACGTTTCTGGCACCGACAAAATTACAAAAAGTTCATCAACAGTCTTATCTTCTGCTCACAGCGGTGAACCAGGCCTGTCGTTGCATGTGGCAGCAGGTGACCCCCCCGCCCCTCCCCCCACCGAGCCCTCCTTCGTTATCAGCGGCCCCACGCCTGGTCCCCCTTCATGCTCAGCAGCCCCTCCTCCCTACTCTCAGCGGCACCCCCTCACGCTCGATGGGGTGGGTCCCCCCAACGGTCTCAGACAATCTCAGACAATTGTTCATCTTCAACCAACTTCACTCCAAGAAGGGTCCTGACACGAAACATCACAGGACAAACTTGGACATACTTTGATTGTTTTCTCTAGAGTGCCAGAAGTTGAGGGGAGACCTGACAGAAGTATATACAATTATTGGGCATAGAGAAGGTAGACAGCCAGAACCTTTCTCCCAGCGGGGGAAATGCCAAAGATTAGAGGGCGTAGATTTAAAATGAGAGAGGCAAGGTTTAAAGGAGATGTATCAGGCACGTTCTTTTCACACAGAGGGTGGTAAATGCCCAGAACATGCTGCTGGGGTGGTGGTGGAGGCAGATACTGTGTTTAAGAGGCTTTTGGATATGCAGGGAATGGAGGGATATGGATCATGTGCAGGCAGGCGTGTTTATTCTATCTTGACTACATGACGGCACAGGCATTGTGGGCAGAATGGCCTGCTCCTGTGATGTACCCTTCTATGTTCTATGTTATAAATACATTCAGTAACCTGGATCTGTGACGGAGACTTTCACAAATTAACCATCCAGGGAGTGAAGACATTTCTCCTCATCTCAGTCCTACACATTTAACTGCACAATATGTCATTCTTGACACCTCAGCCGGAAGAAACGTTCTAGACCCTCACTGCCCATTCATCTGGTGAACATCTTGCAAGTTTCGATTAAATTCCCCCCACCCCTTCATTCTTCTACTGAATGCAAACCCAGTTAGACTTTAGAGACACAGCGCAGAAGCAGGCCCTTTGGCCCACCGAGTCTGTGCCGGTCAGCGATTACCCCGTACACAAGCACTATACTACCCGCTAGGGTCAATGTACAATTTTTACCAAAGCCAATTAACCTGCAAACCTGTACATCTTTGGAATGTGGGAGGAAACTGGAGTATGCGGAGATAACTGGAAGGTGGACGTGCAAACTCTGTACAGAAAGCACCCGCAATCAGGATCGAACCCGGATCTCATGGGCTGTAAGACAGCAACTCCACCACTGTGCCACTGTGCCACTTCTCATGTGGCAGTCATGGCAAAACAGAATGATTCTGCTGATCCACCGCTGCACAGTATCATTTCTTGTTTAAAGTAACCATAATGGCACATAATGGTCAATGTGTGGTCTTACTAAAATATTGCAAGCCATCCTGTCCTCCTGGGAGCAAGACAGCATCTCAATTGCCTGCAGAAGGGTCCCAACCCAAAACATCATCTATCCATGGTAGACAAAAGTGCTGGAGCAACTCAGCGGGTGCAGCAGCATCTATGGAGCGAAGGAAATAGGCGGTGTTTTGGGCCGAAACCCTTCTTCAGACAGACTACCTTCCATTTTCCAGCATCTGCAGTTCCTTCTTAAACATCATCAATCCATGTTCTCCAGAGATGTTGCCTGGCATACTCCAGCACTTTGTGTCTATCTTTGGTATAAACCGGCATCTGCAGTCCGGTGTTTCTGCTGGATGGAAGTGCAGATGGTCTGATTAGTGAGTTTGAGGATGGAGAGATTGGAGGGTTAGACTCCCATTGGCTTAACAAACAGATCTCATGCGGTTTCCTTTCCCAACTTTCTTCTCCCTTATTCCATCAGTCCGAAGAAGGTTCCCGATCCGAAGCGTTGTCTGTGCATTTCCCTCCACAGATGCTGCCTGACCTGTTGAGTCCTTCCCACCCTTTGCTCAAGATTCCAGCATCTGCAGTTTCTTGCATCTCACAAGAGTGAGGATCGATGTGGGTCAGAAATACTCCATGAAGTTGTCTGGGTGGGGGGTTTGAGACGAGGTGGAGACTATCACTTTAGACTTTAGAGAAACAGGCCCGATGCCCTACATTCAACCTCAGTACTTTTTTTTATTTTTACATATGTCTGTTAGAACAATTAATTTTTACTACAAATTATCATAAGAAGAATTGTTGTTTATAATGAATTGCTGATTACTAATCATTTCTGTAGATTAGGAATAGTGATGCTGCTGTAAATGTCTAAAACCCCTGTCTCACGTTGCGAGTTGGCCCACGAGTGACCCCGAGTTTTCACTCGTGGTGATCACGTACAGCCAACGTAGCCGGAACGTCGGACCTCGCGCGATCAACTTGTCCACTCCTGGCGCTAACGGCAGGTACCCGTGAAACTTGTGAACTCGTGAAAAAAGTCAAACATGTTTGACTTTTTCCACGAGTCAAATTTAGTGTTCAAGATTAAAACTGAAACATTTAGACTCGTTGTAAGAACGTAGGGCCCGTGCGTTTAACTTAGTGAATCGTGAGTCTAACGTGGGAACTCTTTAAAATATTTCAGTGCCATTCACGCTCGAGTCTTAATCACAAAATTTAATTCACCCTAGATAAATATTCTTTGTTTTTTGATCATTTTCGTCTTATTTTCCCATGTGTACACTTTTATATATAATGTATATCCTAAAAATATGTTAAAAAAACTAGGAGTGAAAAAAAGGTTTAATTACCACAGGAGTTGGAAAATCATTCTATTAGAATGATAAAAAAAAAACATTCCAACGTCTAAACACTGGGCTTCAGCCCTATCCTACCCTTTCTGGGGGTGATTACTGCAGTTATTTATTGGAAAATTAGCTATAAAAACCATGGAGATGAATCAATGGATTTTCCTGACGCGTAGATTTGGTGTTGCGGTCCGACCAAGAGGAGGTGATGTGGACACGGTTTCAGTTATAGTTCTAGAGGAACATTGCTTCGGATCGATGTCTCTTATGCACTCCTCAGAAGAACTGGGTGTGCTCTTCACCATTATGGCTCCCAGCCTACAGGTTTCTGATCTGAACAACTAACTTCTTCCCTATTTCTCCTCCACCCACCCCCCCCCACCCCCCCCCCCTATTTCCCTCTCCTCCTCGGCGCTCTTGTTCACTCCCTCCCTCCCTCCATCCCTCCCTCCCTCTCGCAGGGCTTGGTTCAAAGGGGGCAACGAGCTAAGCGGGGTATGAACCCTTTCTGAAAACGAGCGCAAAGAGAAAAAAAAGTATTGTCAAGCGCTCCAAACTTCGTTTAAAATAAGTAAATCCGACCTTGGCTAATAATTTAATAATAAATCCTTATACAAAACTAACACCCTACAAACTCTCTGTCTCTCACGCTGCCTGTTGCCTTGTGGGGGGTGTGTGTCGGAGAGAGGGGGTGTGGGTGTGGAGGGGACCCGATGTGAATGTTACCACAATAGGATGGCGAGGTTGGGCTCTGAGCTGCAGTGAGAGAGAGAGAGAGAGGGAGAGAGAGTGGGTGTGCACGTCAGCAGCAAAGTTATATACAACGGGGGTACACAAAAGGCTGGAGAAACTCAGCGGGTGCAGCAGCATCTAAGGAGTGAAGGAGTAAGGAGATAGGTGACGTTTCGGGTCGAGACCCGAATATACAAAGGGCTTGTACGCGCTGCCAAGTTAGGTTTCCTTTGTTCTTGTCCGGGGCTTCAGAGAGATCGGAGGGAATTATGCCTCCCTTGCACACCACTCCCTTGCACACCACTCCTAACCCAAGAGACTTGTCACCCCAGACAGATTAATGACGCCCCCCCCCCCCCCCCCCACCCTCCCCAACCTCCCTCACGCCTGGGGACCAAAGCAGCTCAGGAGGCGAACCCTGAGCTCCGTCTCCCAACAATCTGATGCGCATTTTCCCTCTGTAGGTCATATTAACAGATGCAGCCGCGCTGATATCTATCTTTAACTCAAAGCCACAGGATGGAGATGTTTTCTTTAACATTGTTGCTTTATTAAAACATACCTTCATTCACGGTTGGCTCAAGTGTAACGGGAGAGGAACTTGGTAACACGGGAGAGCACCTTGGCACATCGTATAAAAACATGCCCGTGGGAACTCGGTTAAAAACTTGACCATAAACTTTGAATCTCGTGCATAACCACGAGTCCGTTTTTTTTCTTTCACTTGGGGTCACTCTTGGGTGGACTCGCACCGTGAGACAGGGCCTTTAGTCTGTTATTTCTTCCATTAGATTGCGAGTATTGATCGTTCCTTTCAATGGATTTTACATTAGTTCTCACCATAGTTTTCAGACAATATAATAACCTATCATTATAAAACATTAACGGGTATTATTTCTAGTTATATACTCACAAATGGTGTATGGATTCTTTCCGTTTGATAATAGTACAAGCAATGTTTTGTAGATTATAATCTGTGCAAGAAATCTTGCACACAGTAAATTACTGAGAATGTGTGTGTGTCGTCAGTGCTGATTTGAGTTAGTTTGAGTTTAGTTTATTGTCACGTGTACCGCGGTGCAGAGAAAAGCTTTCGTTGCGTGCTGACCAGTCAGTAGAAGGACAATACATGATTACCGTTCAGCCATTGGCAGTGTCCACATACATGATAAGGGGAATAATGCGATTAACGTTTGGTGCAAGAAATACTCCAGTAAAGTCCGATCAAAGATAGTCCGAGGTTCTCCAATGTGGAAAATAGTAGCTCAGGACTGCTCTCTGTGGCCTGATAACAGTTGGGAAGAAACTGGCCCTGAATCTGAAGGTGTGCGTTTTCACGTCTTTGGAGCGTGGGAGGAAACTGGAGCACTCGGAGAAAACTCATGTAGTCACAGGGAGAACGTGCAAACTCCATACAGACAGCACCCGCTGTCAGGACCGAACCCGAGTCTCTGATGCTGTGAGGCAGCAACTCTACCGCCGTGTCTCCATGAGTTACTCCAGCACTTTGTATCTTTTGTTTCCCACTCAAGTAACAACTATTTCTAGTCTGTGAAATGTTGGTTAGTAGTGTAATGAGCCAACTGAGGGATTTATTTGCCCGCTAATAGACATAACAATGCTGGGAAGAGGTTTGAAGCATTGCAAAGTGTACAAGGGCAGCTGAGGTTGATTATGTTCATTTCAGTCTGGGAAAGATTCAATTCCAAACGCACAGACTACAGCGTAAAAACTAAAGCACAATTCACAATGTCCTCGGTATGAAGTCAGGTTAACCAGACCATCATCATCCATTTGATTCTGCAGACAACAGGAACAATTTGCATTTATCAAGGGTGGCACAGCAGTGCAGCAGGTGGAGCTGCTGCCTCACAGTGCTAGGGACCCGGGTTCGACCCCGTCTTCGGGTGTTATCTGCGGGTGGAGTTTGCATGCTCTCCCCGTGACCGCATGGGCTTTCTCCGGGTGCTCCGGTTTCTTCCCGCATCCCAAAGACGTGCGGGTTTATACGTTAACTGGTGCTGTGTAACTTGCCCCTCGTGTGCAGGGAGTGTGCAAAAGTGTGAAGATGGGATTTCTAGTTACGGCTTCCACTAGAAACCCAGCGGGGCCTGGGGAGGAAGTACAAACTCCGTACGGACAGCACCCGGAGTAAGGATCGATCCTGGGTCTCTGCCGCTGTAAGGCAGCAACTCTACCCGTGCGCCACTGTGCTGCCTCGTCTCCATCCTGATCTATTCGTTTTGTTCTTGTTATGCCTTTACCCTTGTTTACTATCATTCTCCCTCCTCGCCCTTTTTATCTCTTTTCTCTTCCAAAGTTTGGCTGAAGCATTTCTTGATAAACATAGCTGCACCAGCTGTGTTGTATGTAATCTCTTGGTGTGTCCAACAAAAATGGTACAGGAGCCAAGATGAATACAGATAACGCTCTCCTGGAACAAGTTATCAGCCGCTTCCATCCTCCCTTCGACTGGTGGTTAACAGTGAGAGAAAATAAAAACAAATGCAGGTTGGCACGGGATTGGCCAAGGTCAGTTTTTGAGCAGGTCATGGTCCCAATGAAGGATAGGACCAGCTAGAGGAGCCGAATGGCCTCCCCCTCCCCCCCATGTTCCATTTAAACCGCCTTAGAGTCATCGAGTCTTTCTGCTGGGAATAGGCCCATCGGCCCAACTTGCCCATGCCACGCAGGAGAATGGGCTTGAGAGGCAAAGATAGATCAGCCATGTCTGAATGGCGGAGTAGACTTGATGGGCCTCCATCCCTCTATTTGATATACCTTTACCAGGTCTCCCCTCAACCACCGATGCTCCAGAGAAAACAATCCATGTTTGTCCAACCTCTGTTGATTGCTGATACATTCTAATTCAGGGCACTTCTGCAACCTCTTCTACAGTGATCACGTGACAAACGAATTCATTTATTTTGCCTTGTGATCTGACTTTTTTTTAAATATATAGAGCTTGATCCATTAACTGCTGAGTTACTCCAACATTTTAGGTCTATTAGTTTAGTTTAGGTTAGAGACGCAGCGCGGAGAGAGGCCCTTCGGCCCACCGAGTCCACGCCGACCAGCGATCCCTTACACTAACATTATCCTACGCACACACTAGGGACTGTTTACAATTTTTACCCAAGCCAATTACCCAACAAACCTGCACGTCTTTGAAGTATGGGTGGAAACCAGAGCATCCGGAGGAAACACACATGGTCAAAAGTAGAACATACAGACTTTGTATGGACAGCACCCATGGTCAGGATTGAATCTGGGATTTCTGGCGCTGTAGGGCTGCAAATCTACCGCTGCGCCACTATGCCACCCGTCTATCTTTGCGCAATTAAATATAGTTCCATTCCTTCTCTGGCCTCACTATGTCCTGTCCCTGTAACCTCCTGAGCATCACACTCACTTCCAGATCCAAATCCTCGATTCTTTCTAAACGTCCAAACTTCCTAACAGTCACAGTTTCCGCTACCAAGACTCTAAGCTCTGAATTTCTCCCCGTAAACCCCACTGCGACTCCCCTCTCAAATGCCCTTACAAAGCACCCCCTGTAACTAAGTATCTGGTCACATATCCCAGTGTATTCTGACGTGGCATGGTGGCCTTGCATTGAAATGGACTCTGTGAAGCACATGGAGAGTTTACACAACATGAAAGGCGCTATATGAATGAAATCGCTCCACTGACCCGAGGGAAGTGCCTTGTGAGAAAGGTGCGAGTCTTTGGCTCGAGAGTCTTCGGCGATGAGGCTGACAGAGGAGACTACGCCAAAGGTTGGAGAGGGTGAGATGCAGTGAAGAAATGGCAGGTGAGCTGATTCAGTGTGATGCTTGCTGGATGTGGGAGGTCAGGGACACTGCCGGTGCCTCTGGCTGCTACAACTGTGCAAAGTGTGTCCAGCTTCAGCTCCTGAAGGACCGTGTTGGGGCACTGGAGAGGCAACTGGATGACCTCAGGATCATCCGGGAAAATGAGAGTTTCTTGGATTGGACCTACAGCGAGATCGTTGCACCGAAGATACCGGAAGAGAGAAGGTGGGTGACGATGAGGAAGGGAAGGAAGCTTGGAGTACAGGAGACCCCGGGCAGGGGATGTACCTCTTGAAAACAGGTTCACCCTGTTGGAAGCTGTCGGGATAGAAGACACTGCCAGTCCGAGTGGTGGACAGGTCTGCGAGTTAAAACGTGGCGTTGAAGACACAGATGTCAGGCAGAGCCGTGGTAGTCGGGGACTCCATCATGAGAGGTACAGACAGGGGTTTCTGCGGCAACAGGCGGGATTCAAGGATGGTGCGTTGCCTCCCTGGTGCCAGGATCCAGGATGTCATGGACCGATTACAGGGCATCCTCAAGGGTGAAGGTGAGCAGCCGGAAGTGGTCGTGCATGGCGGCACAAATGACGTTTGGAAGAAGAGGAAAGAGATTCTGCAGCGTGACTTTAGAGAGCTCGGACGAAGGCTGAAAAGCAGGACCTCCAGGGTGGTTATCTCCAGCTTGCTTCCAGTTCCTCGTGCTGGTGAGGGCAGGAACATGGAGCTAGGGGATCTGAATGTGTGGCTGAGGAGCTGGTGCAGGGGGCAGGGATTTAGATTCTTAGACCACTGGGATCTGTTTTGGGGTACGGGTGAATTGCACCCAAGGGGCCCGAAGCACCCTGACAGGTGGGGGACCAACATTCTGGCAGGCAGATTTGCCACTGCCACACGGGTGGGTTTAAGCTAAATAGTGAGTGGGGGGGGGGGGGGGTGAGGAGACAAATTGGAGATATAAGGATGTAGTTAAAGGGAAAGAGAGCATAGGAAAAGTTAAGAAAGACACCAGAATTAATGGGACAGAAAGCTCACAAAGTGATAGGAGAGTATGGCCAAGTGTAATAGGAATCGAAGTGAAAGGCTAGGTAAGTAATTGATTAAAAGTATTATATATGAATGCACGAAGTATAAGAAGTAAAGTGGATGAGCTTGAGGCTCAGTTAGAGATTGGTAGATGTGACATTGTGGGCATTACAGAGACATGGCTGCAGGAGGATCGGGACCTGAATATTCAATGTTATACATCCTATGGAAAGGACAGGCAGGTGTGCAGAGGAGGTGGGGTAGCTCTGTTGGTGAGGGATGAAATTCAGTCCCTTGCGAGGGGTTGACATAGGGACTGATGATGTAGTCGCTGTGGATACAATTGAGGAATTGTAAAGGTAAGAAGACACTAATAGGAGTTAACTGCAGGCCCCCAAACAGTAGCCTGGATATAGAGTGCAAGTTGCAGCAGGAGTTAAAATTGGCAATGACACAAAGGTAATGTCACTGTGGTTATTGGAGATTTCAATATGCAGGTAGACTGGGAAAATCAGGTTGGTTCTGGACCCCAAGAAGGGGAGTTTTTAGAGCAGCTTGTATTGGAGCTTACCAGAGAGAAGGCAGTTCTGGATTTAAGTTGTCTAATGAACCAGATTTAATAAGGGGACTCAAGGTAAAGGGACCGCTAGAAGCTAGTGACCATAATATGATGTTTTAATCTGCAATTTGAGAGTGAGAAGGTTAAATCAGAAGTGTCAGTGTTGCAGTTGAACAAAGAGGACTATGGAGGCATGAGAGAGGAGCTGGCCGAGGTCGACTGGAAAAGGATCCGAGCAGGAATGACGGTGGAACAGCAATGGCAGCAATTTCTGGGAATAATCCAGAAGCTGCTGGATCATTTCATTCCAAAGAGGAAGAAAGATTCTAAGGGGAGTAAGAGGCAACTGTGGCTGACAAGGGAAGTTAGGGATAGAATAAAACTAAATGAAAAGGTGTATAACATAGCAAAGAGTAGCCGGAAGCCAGAGGATTGGGAAACATTCAAAGGACAACAGAAGGTAACAAAAAGGGCAATACGGGGTGAAAAGATGAAGTACGAGGGTAAGCTGGCCAAGAATATAAAGAAGGGTAGTAAAAGATTCTTTGGGTATGTTAAGAGAAAAAGATTAGTAAAGACAAATGTGGGCAGAAGCATGTGAATTTATTATGGGGGGACAAGGAAATGGCAGAAGAGTTGAACAGGTACTTTGGTTCTGTCTTCACCAAGGAAGACACAAACAATCTCCCAGATGTACTAGAGGACAGAGGATCTAGGGAGACAGAGGAACTGAAAGAAATTTGCATTAGGCGAGAAATAGTATTGGGTAGACTGATAGAACAGAAGGCTGATAAATCCCCAGGGCCTGATGGTCTGCGTCCCAGGGTTCTCAAGGAGGTGGCTCTTGAATTTGTGGATGCATTGGTGATTAGATTCAGGATCAGTTCCTTTGGATTGGAGGGCAGCTAATGTTATCCTACATTTCCAGAAAGGAGCGAGAGAGAAAACGGGGAATTATAGAGCAGTTAGCCTGACATCGGTGGTGGGGGAGATGCTGGAGTCAAATATTAAAGAAGTAATAACGGCGCATTTGGATAACAGAAAATTGATCGGTCCAAGTCAGCATGAAGGAGAAATCCTGCTTGACTAATCTTCTGGAATTTTTTGAGGATGTGACAAGTAAAATGGATGAAGGAGAGCCAGTGGATGTAATGTATCTGGACTTTCAGAAAGCCTTTGATAAGGTCCCACACAGGAGATTAGTGGGCAAAATTAAAGCACATGATATTGGGGGTAGGGTATTGACATGGATAGAGAATTGGCTGGCAGACAGGAAACAAAGAGTAGGAATAAACGGGTCCCTGTCAGGATGGCAGGCAGTGGCGAGTGGAGTGCCCGCAAGGCTCGGTGCTGGGGCCGCAACTATTTACAATATATATTAATGATTTAGATGATGGGATTAAAAGTAACACTAGCAAATTTGCAGATGACAGAAAGCTGGGTGGCAGTGTGAACTGTGAAGAGGATGCGAGGTTGCAAGGTGTCTTGGACCGGTTGAGTGAGTGGGCAGATGCATGGCAGATGCAGTATAATGTAGATAAATGTGAGGTTATCCAATTTGGTAGCAAAAACAAGGATGCAGATTATTATCTCAATGGTGTCAGATTAGGAAAAAGGGGAATGCAACGAGACCTGGGTGTCCTTGTACACCAGACACTGAAAGTAAACATGCAGGTACAGCAGGCAGTGAAGAAACCTAATGGCATGTTGGCCTTTATAATGAGAGGATTTGAGTATAGGTCCTTCTGCAGTTGTACAGGGCACTGGTGAGACCACATTGTGAGCTGTTTTGGTCTCCTAATATGAGGAAAGACATCCTTGCTTTTGAGGCAGTGCAGTGTAAGTTCACGATGTTAATCCCTGGGATGGCGGGACTGTCATATGAGGAAAGATTGGAAAGACTGGGCTTGTATTCACTGGAATTTAGGATGAGAGGGGATCTTGTAGAAACATATAAAACTATAAAAGGACTGGACGAGCTAGATGCAGGAAAAATGTTCCCAATGTTGGGGGAGTCCAGAACCAGGGCCCACAGTCTAAGAATAAAGGGGAGGCCATTTAAAACTGAGATGAGAAAAACACTTTTTCACCCAGAGAGTTGTGAATTTGTGGAATTCTCTGCCATTGAAAGCAGGGGAGGCCAATTCACTGGATGCATTTAAAAGAGAGTTAGATGGAGCTCTTGGGGCTAGCGGAATCAAGGGGTATTGGGAAAAGGCAGGCACGGGTTACTGATTGTGGATGACCAGCCATGATCACAATGATCACAGTGCTGGCTCAATGGGCCGAATGGTCTCCTCCTGCACCTATTTTCTATGTTTCTATGACCCTCGCACTCTTCCTTTACAAACTTTAGAGAAACAGCTTGGAAACAGGCCCTTCGTTCAGCCCACAGAGTCCACGTCGAGCAGCGATCGCCCCAAACATTAGCACGATCCTGCACATTATTAACAATTTACAATTTTATAAAAGCCAATTAACCTACAAACCTGCATGTCTTTGGGAAAAAATCCGGAGCAACCGGAGAAAACCCACGTGGTCACAGGAAGAGCATGCAAGCTCCACTCAGACAGCACCCGTAGTCATGAACGAACCCGGGTCTCTGGTGCAGTAAAGCAGAAACTCTACCGCTGCACCAACGTGTCACCCTGTGCAGCATTTCACTTCAGTAGCGCAATTAAATTGTCATCGTGACAAAGCGATAACATGGATGTAGGAACAAGGAACGACAGATACTGGTTGACACAAAAGAAACAAATTAACCCTCCTCTCACCAACCACAGAGCGGTCCTGCGGTCTACTTCATGAATTACTGGACTTTAATTTTGCACTAAACGTTACTCCCTTTATCCTATATCTCTACGCTGTGGGTGCCTTGATTGTAATCAAGTCGTATCGATGACTGGATAGCATGCAGCAAAAAAGCTTTTCACTGTACATTGGTACAGGTGACAATAATAAACTAATCTAAACTAAAAATGTACACCAAATGCTGGAGTAACTCAGCGGGTCAGGCAGTATCTCTGGAGAACATGGCTAGGTGAAGTTTCGGGTTGGGAAACGTGGATAATATTACACATGGTTACATGGATAATATTAATTACACACCAGTAAACCTGAAGAACGATTATCACTAATCTTGCCTGGACAAAACTGGGCAGGAAGAAAAGTACTGGAGGAACTCAGCGGGCCAGGCAGCGTCAGTGAACGGAATTAGACTGGCGATGTTTCAGGTCGGGACCCTCCTTGAGACTGACTCAGGCTCGTGTTCAGCTCTGAAAAGGTTAATCTTGGGGCCCTGTCATGATGACATCAGCAGCGATGGTATAAGATTGCAAAGAAAATATTATTGAATGCTTGTTATTTGATTTCTGCAATTGATATTCAGAGGATATTATTGCACCTGCGATATCAGCAAGTATATGTTGAGTGTGTTTGTGTATAGTTATCAGGGTGATGGATGGCATTGCTTGGACAGGCACACATGTAGCACTAATGAAGCATTCAGATTTATTTTATTCATCAGTGGGTTCTGGTCATATTTGGCAAGAGCAATGCTAATTGCCCCAGAGAAATCAGTGGAGAGCTGCCTAGATAAACGGCTCCTACAGAGATAGACACAGAGAGCTGGAGTAACTCAGCGGGTCAGGCAGCATCACTGGAGAACATGGTTATGTAACGTCTCGGGTCGGGACCAGTCTTTGGTGGGGGGGAGGGGGCGTCGAGAAGGAAGAGGGACCATTGGGACTACATTGAATACTTTGTACCTTTGTCAGCGCACTGTATGCGGCCAATCTTTGCTTACTTTGTGTATGCTGTACGGACCAGAGAATTTCAACGTGACATGTGATAATCCATTCATTCATTCAGACTCCTGACCCAGAGCATCACCCATCCACGTTCTCCAGGGTTGCTGCCTGACCCGCTGAGTTACTCCGGCACTTTGTGTCCAAAATATTGGTGTGCCTGGTTCACAACTAGTCGGACCTGCCTGCTAACCTGTTGTGGTTCGTGCATGAGAACAGCTGGATCCCTCTGAACTTCACAGGTGATCATCCCGTCCGTACACTAGAACTATCCTACACACTGAGGGCAATTCACGGTTTACAGAAGCCAATTAATCTGCAAGCCTGAATACCTCTGGAATATGGGAGGAAACCAGAGCACCCGTCGAAAACCCAATGAGGTCACCGGGAGAACATGCAAACTCCGTACAGACAGAACCCGCAGTTGAGAACCGGGGTCTCGGACACTGGAAAATAGCAGCTCTACCTCTGCGCCATTGTGCCGCCCCCTAATTAACTAATTAGTCATCTGTCTCCATTTACATACCTGATCTCACACTTCCTCAAATTAAACTCCATTTGCCAAGTCTTTGCCCGATGCCTCATCTACCCGTGTCTGATTCCAGAATCACAACTTTTCTCATTGCAGGGTGGGAATGTCAAAGAGTAGAGGGCATATGTAGCTTTAAGGTGAGAGGGGCAAAGTTTAAAGGAGATGAGCAGGGCACGTTTACACAGATGGTGGTGGGCGCTGCCAGAGGTGGTGGTGGAGGCAGATACGATAGAAACGTTGAAGAGGCACCTGGACATGCAGGGGATATGGGTCACATGCAGGCAGAGGAGATTAGTTTAACCTGGCATCGGCTGATTTTACTCTAATTTACGAGAGATGGGTTAATTAGTATGGGCATGGGAGATTGCAGATGCTGGAATATGGAGCAAACCAAAGTTGTTGGTGGGACTCTGTGGGTCAGGCATAGGAATGGCTTTTCCCTATTTGTTAGATTTGACATTTGTAGCCTCTTGTGTCTTCTTGATCACCTCCCAGCCTCTGCCTCCGGTTTCCTCCCACATTCCAAGGGTGTACAGGTTTGAGGGTTAATTGGCTTCAGTAAAAGTTGTAAATTGTCCCTAATGGTTAGGATAGTGTTCGTGTGTACGGGGTGATTATTGGTCGGTGCGGACCCGGTGGGCCGAGGGACCTGTTTCTCTAAAATAAACTAATCTAAACAGTCTGGTAGTGAGGGCTTTGTCTTTTCTCATCCAAAGAACAGGGATGGAATGCTAAGGCTTCATAAGGCACTGATCAGAAGACATTTGAAGTACTGTGAGCAGTTCTGGGCCCCATATCTGAGGAAGGGTGTACTGGAGAGGGTCCAGAGGAGGCTTACGCGAATGATCCCAGAATGATTGGGTTTAGAAGGATGAAGGGGTACCTCATTGAAACTTACTGAATAGTGAAAGGCCCGGATCGAGTGGATGTGGAGAGGATTGCACCCTCTGACTAAAGACATTCCTCCTCATCTTCTTTCTGAAGGTATGTCCTTTTATTCTGAGTCCTAGACTCTCCCACTTGAGGGGATTTATTTGGTCAGGAGGTGCAATTCGTTGCCACGGACGACTGCAGAGGCTGTCAATGGATATTTTTAAGGCGGAGATTGACAGATTCTTGATGAGTGTGGGTGTGAGGGGAGAAGGCAGAAGAATGCAGTTGAGAGGGAAAGATAGATCAGCCATGGTGGAGTAGACTTGAGGGGCCGCATGACCTTTTTCTGCTCCTATAATGTATGAACTATGAACTTATGGAACAATCAAGTATCACCCTCCCCTTATCCATCGTGGATAAGTGGCTATTTGCCAAAAATGCCAATACCTCGAGGCGATCTGTTATCCACATTAGCACCTCCAGTGTGAATCCAGAAACACTAATCGAGCGAGGAAGTGCGATGAACTGATTTGACTGGACTGTGGGTCAGTTGAGTTCAAGGTCATTTCTTGGACGTTGGCCCACAGTCGTTGTTGGACTGCTGGAGGAATATGGATCTTCCAACTTCCAAGATACAGAAATAATAAAAGATTAGCCCAAATATTTCATTAATTCACATCCCAAACTGTTAGCTGTCAGTTTTGCATGAACTCAGGGCTTCTGATGTGACAGCACCACGAACGACATAGTTTTGAAGCACCTGAATAAATAGTGTTGCAATTAAAGGTCACGGAAAATGTTGCCTTTTATATTAGCAGGAGATTAAAATATGAAAACACAGAGCTGACTAAACTCCATTGTTTCATTTCGACAGTAATTAGATTACTTTAGGCACAAGAAAGTGCAGATGCTGGAATCTTGAGCAAAAAATAAGTGCTGAAGACACTTGGTGGGTCAGGCAGCATTTCTGGAGGACATGGATAGTCTGAAGTAGGGTCTCAACTCAAAACATTTGAAGAAGTGTCCCGACCCAAAACATCACATATCCATGACCTCCAGAAATGCTGCTTGACCTGAGATAGAGGCAAAATGCTGGAGTAACTCAGCGGGCCAGGCAGCCTCTCTGGAGAAAAAGGATTGGCGATGTTTCAGGTCGGGACACTTCTTCAGACCTGGTCCGGGTCTGTGCAGTCCGTAGAAGGGTCCCGACCCGAAACTTCATACAGTGGGGAAACAGCCCCTTTGGCCCAACTTTCCCTCACTGACCAACATGCCCCATCTACACCAGTCTCACATTCCCATGCTTGGCCAATAACCCTCAAAATTTGTCCTATTCATGTACCAGTCCAATTGTCTCTTAAGCATTGTGATAGTACCTTCCTCAGCTACCTCCTCCAGCAGCGCGTTCCATACACCTACCACCCTTTGTGTTAAAAAAAGTGACCCCACAGATTCCTATTAAATCTTTCCTCCCTCAAATTTAACCTGTGTCATCTGGTTCTCAATTTCTCTACTCAGGGCAAAAGACTGCGCATCTACCCAAGCTAGTCCTCCCATAACTTTGTACACCTCGATAAGATCACCCCCTCAACCTCCTTGCGCTTCAAGGAATAAAGTCCGAGCCTGCTCATCCTCTCCCTACAGTTCAGTTCAGTCCCTCGAATTCTGGGTTCAATTTTCGTCACTCTGCTGCAGGATAGATGCCGTTAAGCTGGAAAAAGTGCAGAAATGAGCGAGAAGAACATTGCCAGGATTCAAGATCTATAGGAGAGATTGGGCAGGCTGGGGCTTTATTTCTTAGAAACTGAAGGATGATCTTATGGAAGTTTATAAAATCATGAGGGGATATATAGGGTGAATGCACAGAGTCTTGATCCAGGGGAAATGGAATCAAGAAGGGCATAGGTTTAAGAGAAAGATTTAGAAGGAGCCTGAGAGACATCTTTTTCACACAGTGGAAGTGTGTATATGGAACAAGTTTCCAGAGAAGGTATTTGAGGCAGTTGCTGTAATAGCATTTAAAAGACAGGTATATGGATGTGAGAGGACAGATTGAGAGGGATATGAACCAAACGCTGGCAGGTGGGACTAGCGTAGATGTGGAGGTCGAGGCAATAAGTTGGGTTAAGGCTGAGTCCATGGGTTTAGGGGCATCACATAGATGAGGCAGGAGAGTGGGCGAGGAGCACAGGAGCAGAAAGGAATGAAGGGGCATTGTGAGAGGCCCAATGCCCAACTCCTGCTCCTCTTCCTAGTGAAAGCGATTGGTGAAAGAACCAGCGGGAATTTATTGTAAACCACCGATGTGTGGCCGGGATTCGCCGCGGCAAAGGGCCAGTGGGGCAGCTGCAATGGGAAAACTTGAAGAAAGGAGAAAGGGAATGTCGGGACCACACGGTTTATTGCTTTCGATTAGTCGAGGTAAAGATGTACAGTGAAAAGCTTCTTGTTGCATGCTATCCAGTCAGCAGAAAGTCTATATGATTCCAATTGAGCCACCCACGGTGTACAGATACAAGACAAAGGGAATAACGTTTAGTGCAAGGTAACGTCCAGTAAAGTCCGATTAAAGATATTTCGAGGGTCTCCAATGAAGTAGATGGTAGGTCAAGACCAGGTGCTAGTTGATGATAGAATGGTTCAGTTGTCTGATAACAGAGGGGAGGAAACTGTCCCTAAATCTAGAGGTGTGCATTTTCACACTTCTGTACCTCCAGGGAATTGTCTACCTTTAGGTGAGAAACATCGTGTGGAAACTGGCCCCTCGGCCCAACCACTCCACGCCGACCATCAATCACCCGTTCACACTAGTTCTATGTTATCCCACTTTTCCATCCACTCACTACACACTCGGGGCAATTTACAGAGGGCGAATTAATCTACAAACCCGCACATCTTTGGGATGTGGGAGGAAACTGGAGCACCAGGAGGAAACCCACACGGTCAGAGGGAGAACTTGCAAATTCTACACACAGCACCCGAGGGCAGGATCGAACCCAGGACTCTGGCACTGTGAAGCAGCGGCACTACCAACTGCGCCACCGTGCAACCCTTAACGATGCAGAATTCAATGTGCAACTTCCCTGTGCCGCCCATTGAAGATGCAGAACGGCAGCGGCTGTCTGGAGACTGGCAGTGATTTTCACGTAGCAAGCAGCCCGCAAATAATCTGTCTCCCTGCATTTAAACCGGAATGATTTTGTGAAATATTCTAGGTTCATCACCTTTAATAGTTGCTTTGGAAGGAAAGGTTCTCTTTAAAAGCCATAAGGTGGATCACTGGTGCCCTCTGGTGTAGGAATGAGGCACTGCAAACAGCTAAAGTACTGTTCTGTAGATACAGTAAACTTTTGTTATAATGGACCATGGTGGGGGAGTGGTATCCATTATTGCCGATTGTTCGCTATAACCCAGGAAGGGAAAGTGAGCATGCAGGTACAACAGGTAATAAAGAAAGCAAATGGCATGCTGGCCTTCATAGCGAGAGGATTTGAGTGTTGGTGCAAAGACGTCCTACTGCAGTTGTACAGGGCCCTGGTGAGACCACACCTGGAGTACTGTGTGCAGTTTTGGTCTCCTAGTTGAGGAAAGACATTCTTGCTATTGAGGAAGTGCAGCGTAGGTTCACCAGGTTAATTCCGGGGATGGCGGAAGTGACATATGATGAAAGAACCGTCACAACTTTTCCACTCCGCTGTCTCACTCTAACCTCTCCCCCTCCCCCCCCCCCCCCCCCCCCCCCCCCCCCCCCCCCCGGACGTACGTTCCACCACTCACTCTGCAACAACCCAGACTGGGTGATCAAACCAAACCTGCCGACAAGGGAGGTGCCGTGGTAGTCTGGCTCGCTGATCTCTACCAGTCTCAGGCCAGGCGCCAACTCTCAGACACCTCCTCCTACTTATCCTTGGACCATGATCCCACAGACGAGCACCAGGCAATTATATCTAACACTATCACTGGCTTCATCACTTCCGGCTTCCCGAGCTTCCAACCTCAATGTTTCCCAGCCCAGCTCGGCCCGATTTTACCCTCTCCCCAAAATCCACAAACCTGACTGTCCTGGCAGACCAATTGGTTCTGCGTGTTCTTGTCCCATCAAACTTATTTCCACATACCTTGACTCCATCCTATCCCCCCTCTGGTTAAATCCCTCCCTACCTATGTCCAAGACACCTCACACGCTCTTCGTCTCCTCCGGGGCTTCCGTTTTCCAGGCCCCCGTTCCCTCATCTTCACCATGGATGTCCAGTCACTCTACACCTCCAACCCCACCAGGAGGGTCTTAAAGCCCTGCATTTCTTCCTCGATCGGAGAACCAACCAATCCCCGTCTACTGATACCGTCCTATGCCTCGTGGAGCTGGTCCTTACCCTCAACAACTTTTCTTTGACTCCTCCCATTTCCTCAAAATCTAAGGCGTAGCTAAGGGCACACGCATGGGCCCCAGCTATGCCTGCCTCTTTGTAGGGTCCGTCGAACAATCCTTGTTCAAGGCGTACCGTGGCCCTACCCCCGAGCTCTACCTCCGTTACATTGGTGACTGCATTGGTGCTCCCTCCTGCACCCATGCAGAACTCACTGACTTCATCCATTTCACCACCAACTTCCATCCGGCACTCAACTTCACCTGGTCCATTTCCGATATCTCCCTACCGTTTTTTGACCTCACTATCTCCATCGCAGGTAACAGACTACGGACCGATATCTACCACAAACCCACTGACTCCCTTGGCTATCTGGACCACACTTCTTCCCACCCTGCTTTCTGTAAGGACTCCATCCCCTACTCCCTATTCCTCTGTGTGCGCAGCATCTGCACCCAGGATGAGGTGTTCCAAACCAGGGCATCGGAGATGTCCTCATTCTTTAGAGAACGGGGGTTCCCCTCTTCGACTATAGATGAAGCTCTCACTAGGGTCTCCTCTATATCCCGCAGCTCCGCTATCACTCCCCATCCCCCCCACTCGTAACAAGGGCAGAGTCCCCCTTGCCCTCACCTTCCACCCTACCAGCCGCCACATACAACAGATAACCCTCCGACATTGTATTTCATTGTATAAGTAGTAGAAACAAGCAACTGTTGCTGCTGCTTAATACACAAAGGACACAAAGTGCTGGAGTAGCTCAGCAGGTCGGGCAGTGTGACTGGAGAACATGGGTAGGTGATGTTTTGGGTGAAGACCCTTCTTCAAACTCTTGGTCCAGAAGTGTGCCTGGAATTCAAGTGAGATGATGGCCCCGGCCTGCTGCCAGCTGGAGGAGGCGAGGATTGGCGGAGTCACTGGTTGCGGACTGCGGGCAGCCAGAGTGCAGGTGAGGGGTGTTGGAGGCAGTGGAGACAGTAGGCACGGCCTGGAAGGCTGGAGAGGCAGTGTGAGCCGGGCGTGGCGTGGGCAGCCTTCAGGAGGTCCGTCCGCTATCACCGAAATCTGTTCTAAAGAGGTCCATTAAAACGAGGGCTTACTGTATCAGATGTTGCAGAGAAATCACAGGCATCACTCGAACCACATAGATCTCCCCATCCTTCTTCTTAGGCCCCCTTTGGTCATGGCTGACCATGTGTGTCTCCAGGGTGTTATTCCCTATATGGAGGCCTGTGCGTGACTTTGTTTAACGTGGGGAGACTGGTGCACAGACGGCCACCCCACGGTCCTTGACAGATCTGGGTCAGGATCCAGCGGCATGGAGTCCAAGACGACCGGAGACCCTTTTCTGCTGCAGCCTTCATCCGCTTTCCCAGCCGTTGTGATGCTCCACTAAGGTCAGCCATCGTCCTCCGCCTGTTCCACCGTTGAGGTCTTGGTTGGATTGCTCTTTGTCAGACCTTACCGCCATGGGTGGCGCTACCAGGAGCATTGCTCCAGACGGCATCGCTCTCACTATCTCAGGTCCACACAAGCTTCTCCACCACGACAAGGTGACAATCCACGGAGATTGTCACCCATCCATTATCATGTCAAGTGATCAAGAATCCTGCTGATCCTTTCTCCCTCATGTGTTCACATAATCATCCCTTAAATAAAAATGTAGCAGCACCAATAGAGTGGTAAACAGATGGTGGCGGAGGCCAAGTCATTGGGGATTTTTAACGTAGAGATTGACAGGTTCTTGATTAGCAAGGGCATCAAAGGTTATGGGGAGAAGACAGGAGAATAGGTTTTAGAGGGAACGATGGAGCAGCCATGATTGAATGGAAGGTTAGACTCGATGGACCGAATGGCCTAATTCTGTTCCTATTTATAAAGGAGGTGCTTGCCTTCATCAGCCAGGGCTGTGAGCAAAAGAGACTGGAGGACATGTTTCAGCTTTATAAGACTTTGCTAAGGCCACATTCAGAGTATTGCATGCAATTCTGGTCGCCCCGATTCATCAGAAGGATGTGGAGGTATTAAAGAGGGTGCAGAAGGGGTTTACTAGAATAATGTGTAAGAAGGAACTGCAGACGCTGGTTTAAACCGAAGGTCGACACAAAATGCTGGAGTAACTCAGCGGGACAAGCAGCATCTCTGGAGAGAAGGAATGGGTGACGTTTCGAGTCGAGACCCTTCTTCAGTGGTTAGGGATAAGGGAAAAGAGAGATATAGACGGCGATGTGGAGAGATAAGGAGCAATGAATGAAAGATATGCAAAAAAGTAATGATGATAAAGGAAGCAGGCCATTGTAAGATGTTTGTAGGGTTAAAATGTGAGTGCGACTTGGGTGGGGGAGGGATAGAGAGAGAGAAGGAATGCCGGGGCTACCTGAAGTGAGATAAATCAATATTCATACCGCTGGGCTGTAAGCTGCCCAAGCGATATATGGATGCTGTTCCCCCAATTTGCATTTAACCTCAATCTGACAATAGAAGAGACCGAGGACAGAAAGGCCGGTGCAGGAATGGGAAGGAGAATAGTAAGATTGAACGAGAACTTACCAGTTCGAAGGTTGATCTTTATTTTATGAGGAGTCGAAGTGAGGGATTTCGTGAAGAGCCCGCCGGCGCGCATGCTCGACATACTTCAAAGTAGCAGCGTGGAATCACAGAAACCAACAAAGAAATGACTTCGCATAGTAAGATTGAAGTGACTAAGATTACCAGATGAAGGTGATTGAGGGTTGGGCGAGGAGGGCACGAAATCCCTCACTTCGACTCCTCATAAAATAAAGATCAACCTTCGAACTGGTAAGTTCTCGTTCAATCTTACTATTTCATTTCGGAGTCACGTGAGTGACTTCGTGAAGACTTCAAAGCTTCTGTGATTACACGCCCTGGACCACGTCCATGCTGACACACCACTACCAGGGATGGATGGGAGGAACAAACTTGCTCAATAGTTCATACTGCAAAACAAGAGCAGAGTTATTAATAACAAATCAAAACCCCTCATGCGGGGACATCTCCACGTTCGTGACCTGCATTCAGCACGGCTTCTGTAAACTGTAGAGGAGCAGCAACAGGCTTGTTATAAAAACGCTGGAACACAGCTTCATTAGCCCATCCTGCTGTGGCGAGAATTTTGTCCATGGGCACCTCCATGACCCTCGCCGTTGACGTCGATGCAGCCCTGTTGGAAAGAGACTTGAACACATTAGTGTCGATACCTGACTTACCCAAAACGACTGGAAGCCACATGGATATCGTCTGGACTGTCACTCGATGATGAGGTCTCTTATGAGTGACAAGCAGGTATCGCTCCATTCCTCTGATGCGTGCCGTCACCTTGACATAGTGGCGGATATGTGAGGCTACACATAGCCTAGCATCTGCGGGGTATGCCGGGAACTTCAGCTGCAGCCCTGTGCACCCAGGTCTATGCTGCTTTAGTAGCTCGTCAATGAAAAAGACTACT
Source organism: Raja brachyura (assembly GCA_963514005.1). The sequence continues at coordinate 25,915,128 of OY740802.1, forward strand.
TCTGTGGGGGTAGACGTCATTCTGTCGACACAAAGTTTGTGTAGTGTCTGTACCCTCTGAGCTGAAGTCAGCGCTAGTAACATCACCAGCTTCATGGTGCGTTGGTCCAGTTGGAGCCCTTCCATGGGTGACCACGTCCTGAGCAGGGTTAATACGTCCCTGACATCCCAGGTGATATTATAGCGTGGTGTAGGCGGATTCATATTGAATATACCCCGCATGAGTCTGGACACTAGCCTGTTGGATCCTACCTCCAAACTGAGGTAGAATGATAGCGCACTTCTGGCGCTGTTGATGGCACTGTAACTTAAGTGTTCATCATGGTGCAACCCCGCGAGGAATTCCAGGACGTCGGTTGTTGTCACGTCATCGTACGTGATGCGAGAGCGGCTGCAGTAGGCTTCCCACTTCTTAATATGCGAGCGGTATCTTCGCCTTGTAGACTCTCGACACGACGCCCCGGTGGTATCCATGGTCCGAGCCGAGAGGCCGTATTGGACTAACGGCCTGTTCAGAACCTGCAAGCCAACAAATTTAAATAGCCATGGCAGGGATGCGGCTCCCCTGAGACAGGGTGAGTAACCAATTGTGGGCACCCTTCAAAAGGACCCAAGGTTCGTTGAGCATGTCAAAGACCACCGGATACCAAGGCTGTGTGGGCCAGTCGGGTATAATAAGGATGCCCTTGGCAGCATCTGCCTGAATCTTTCCCAATACCCGACTGATGAGGCAAAATGGGGGGAAGGCATAGAAAAACCACTTCCCCCAGTCCAGCGAGAATGCATCTAGCGCTATTGCCCCAGGATCTGGTTCCCATGAAACGTAGGTTGGTACCTGATGGTTCCACCGTGACGCAAAGAGGTCAATGTCCGGTTTACCAAATTTGGCTGTGACTTTAGAAAAGATCTCAGGATGCTACATCCATTCAATGTTGTCATTAAATTTGCGTGACCTGGTGTCCGCCACAGTATTAAGCTCACCTGGCAAATAGGTAGCTGAAATCCAAATGTCTCTTTGAACACACCAGAGCCAAATTGAGTTTGCCAATTTGTCACACGAAACAGGCCTGGTACCACCCATATGGTTTAAATATGCTACTGCTGTGGTGTTGTCTATTTGGAGACGGACATGTGCTCCAACAAGCTTAGAACAATACGCACGAAGTCCGTGGAATGCTGCCAGCAACTCCAAATAGTTAATCCCTTGAGTTAACAACATCGTTGATTCAAGGGTGTCCCATCTGCCACCACAACTAGAGCAATTATTCGTGGATCCCCAACCATTGGAGCTTGCATCAGTTTGCAAATATACCACCGGATTAGCCTCCCTAATAGGCTTGAATGAGTTGCTAATGTGACACACCCACCATTGCAACTCATTTATCGCTTCGGGCGGCAGCTGCATGGACCGATCATAATAACCAGCGTTCTGTTTTAACGCAGCAATTTTAGCTCTTTGCAAATTCTGATAATGCAAAGGTCCATATCGCGCTGCCGAAAACAAAGCTACCAGCTTCCCAATTATTGTAGCTAAGTGCCGAATCGATGGTATATTGGTGCGGATTAAATCTTGACACACCTGGGTAACCTCCTCAATCTTGTTAATTGGAATGGTAACCCTCATGCTTATAGAGTTCACCGTGAACCCTAGGTAATTAATCACCTGGGCAGGGTAGAACTTTGATTTCTCTGGATGGACAATAAACCCCAATTGTTGAAATATATTGACAGCAGCTGCAACACCCTGTTCAGCCAATACCAGGGTGTGGCCCACAATTAAGACATCATCTAAATAGGCCATACTATATGGTGTCGTTGTCTCAAATAAGCCATAATTGGCTTCACTAATTTAGTGAACAATCTAGGGCTGTGGTGAGCTCATTAGGCAAAGCCTTGTACTGCTAGAGTTGCCCCATCCAGATGAATTTTTAAAACCTTCTGTCACATTTCTGGACGGATACGGAATAATATGCGTCTTTTAAACCGATGCATGCCATAAAACAACCATGAGAAATCAATGATTTGGTTGTTTCATCGTATCCATTTTAAAATGAGAATATGTTACAAAAGTATTCAAACGGGTTAGATCAATAATGACACGACAACTTCCATCCTTCTTAGGTCTGGTGAATATGTTCGAAACAAATTCAACTGGCTCATGCACCACTCTCTTAATCACTCCTTTGCTCAAGACTTAACAATTCCTTATAGCCGGCTGCCTGTTCTGCAGCAGATAATTTTAAATGTTCGAGCGGGCATGTGCTGGGATGGAGGAATGTCGCCATTAATAAACTCAATTTTATGCCCCTGAATATTCTGCAACACATACTCGTCACCAGTGAAATTACCTCATGCACCCAAAAAACCACCGAAGGTGACCACCAACATGTGAAGTTAAACAGAGAGAAAAGAGAGAACCAGACCCCCTCACCTCCGTGGTTACCGGCGGTCCTTGACACGCGTGTGTGGACGTGGAGGTGCTGGGTTGGCTTGAGGGCGCTGCGTCTTCGTTTTCCACCAGGGTCTCTGCCGACCCTGTCCTAAAAAAGACCCCTGGTGCTGGGTCTGATGTTGCTGTCGTTGTGGAGCTTGAGGGTGGGTCCTCGTCGAGGTACTGGCAGACCCTCGTGATCGAATGTATGGAGACTTTGAGCCTGACGGTGTGGGGGCACTCTGAGGGCGCATGATCCCCACCGTTTTGGCTTGCTCGTCAAGCTCTTAGGTCCTTCCCAAAGAGCTGACGGGGCGGGGGCGGCGGCGGTGGTTTGCACACTCCTGCAAACTTTGGATTGAGCGCTGGGCGGATGCTGGTTTTGCGAAACCCGTTAATTTTGTGCTGGGTCGCGCACAGGAGGGCCAGGGCATCTCCCTGGTCCAAATTCAATTCGTCCCCGTCCACCGACCGCACAAAGGCGGTAATACCGGCCGTGAGGAGCTTCAGGATCCGCTGCAGTTTTACCTCCTGTTGACGGATAGCCGCACTGATGTTGCCCCATATCGGCGTATTGACCACAGGCACGTTGAGGGAGTTGCAATTGGATGGAGCCTTGTGACGGCTCATTGCCTGGATGAGGACTTCTTCCTGCTGCTCCAGGCTGATAGTAGATGTTTGTGAAGACGCCCTGTGCCTGTTGCTGCCCTGCTGTTGTTGACGTTGAAGCAGGAGCTCCAGCAGCCGCTCCATACGGTCAATACGCCCTTCACCCTGAACACTCAGGTGGTCGGAGTCCTCCGGCTCTGAAAAGAAAACCGGGCTCCTGTCATCGGCCCGCACCTCGTCGAGGCCCTGCCGGTGCCGGTAGTTGTCGCTAACAGCCGCCGAGGCGAACTGCGCGATTCCTGCGCGGGCGTGTTCAACCGCCTCCGTTTAGCGGGAGCTGAAGCCGCTGCCACTAAGGGCACTTGCGGCGAGGTGTCGGCACCAGCCGAAGCATGGCTGCCTGGGGCCCGCGCAGTCTTGCCGGCTGCCCACATCGTGGACGTTGCCGACGCATGGTCTCGCCCACCCATCCATGGGGGGCTCGGCGACCGTGACGAGACCCGACTCGACCGACCCGTCCCGGCGTCGAGAGTCGGGGCGTGCCTGCTGGACCTCACAGCCGCCCCGGGTCTTTCCCTGGAACCTGACCGCTCATCCGTGTCAGGCAATGCCTTAGCCCTGGTAGGGTTAGGCTTCTGGGCTCCTGCCCTTCCCCTTCTCGGAGTGGAACAGGCCGTGCAGCCGCACGCACCCAGCTCGAGGTCGCCAGCGAGCCCGCTGACGACCTGACTGCCATGGCAGGGTCCCCCTGCTCTGGCGGCACACCACACTCCTCCTCGTCGAACTCCTCCGAGCTGTGGTGTGCTGGCGGATCTGGACCTGTAAACACAGGGCTTACCCACATCTCCGCCTGAGTCCCGGCCTGCGATGCAGGTACTGCCGATGGTAAAGGCCCCGGAACTGTTGACCGGCGAACTCGTCCTGACGTCCTCCGGCCCTTGGAACTCCCATCCATGTCCTTGCTGCAAGACAAAACCAACAACAAGGACCACCAACTAAAGGTAGAATACTTACCTCCGTGGCCCCTTCTGAAGGGCTGGCGAGGAGCGCGCTCCACCGCCAGCCGTCGCAGCAACGCGGTACGACGATATGTCGAGCATGCGCGCCGGCGGGCTCTTCACGAAGTCACTCACGTGACTCCGAAATGAAATTAAAATGTCCAGCAACCGGGAGATCAGGTTGGTTCACGCGGGCTGAGCAAAGGTGTTCCGTGAAACGATCGCCCAGTCTGCGTTTGGTCCTAGCCTGATAGGACTGTCAGGGACCCTGGACAGAGTCGAGGGAGGCGGTAAAGCGACAGGTGTTGCATCTTTTGCGGTTGCAGGGGAAGGTACCTGGGGAGAGGGTGGTTTGGGTGGAAAGGGATGAGTTAACCAGGGAGTTGTGGAGGGAACGGTCTCTGCGGAAGGTGGAAAGTGGTGGAGATGGGAAAATGTGGCTAGTGGTGGGATCCCGTTGGAGGTGGTGGAAATTTTGCAGGTTTGTGTGTTGTATGCGATGGCTGAAGGGGTGGAAGGTAAGGACTAGGGGGACTCTGTCTCTGTTGCGACTAGGGGGAGGGGGAGCAAGGGCAGAGCTGGGGGGTACTGAGGTGACATGAGTGAGGGCCTCATCTAAGATGGGAGAGGGGAACTCCGTTCCCTAAAGAATGAGGACATCTCAGATGTTCTAGTATGGAACACCTCATCTTGGGCAGGGTAGACGGAGGAATTGGGAGTAGGGGATAAAATCTTTGCAGGAAGCAGGGTGGGAAGAAGTGTCTCTTTCCTAGCTTTCTCCTCCCCCCTCCCCCACCTACTCCAATCAGTCTGAAGTAGGGTCCATCCCAAAACGTCACCTGTTTATTTCCCTCCCCAGATGCTGCCTGACCCACTGAAATCCTCCAGCACTTTGTGTTTTGCTCATGCTTCGAGCATCTGCAGTTCCTTGTGGCTCGACTTCAGCCTCTGTCTGGGTTGAACAGTGGAGAGAGAAACAGAGCTAACATTTCAGTCCAGGGCCCTTTGTCAGGAAAGGGCGCTGGACTGTCCTTTGAAATTGATATTGGTCCACTTGTATGGTCTGGTTATCAAGTATAACTGATAATGCAATGTATCATTATTTATTCACTATTTATTTTTTGGGTTGTGGCATTAATGTTCCTGTAAAGGCTGCAGCAAGTAAGAATTTCATTGTTCTGTTTCCGATCCATACGACAATTAAAGTTTAGTTTAGTTTATTGTCCCGTGTACCAAGGTACAGTGAAAAGCTTTTAGTTGCAAGCTATCCAGTCAGCGTAAATACTATGCATGATTATGATCACCCATTTAACCACCGGGTGGCGCCAGCAATGGCTGCCCCTCCCTTCTCTGTTGTTTTATAGTATGTGTTAAATGTATGGTTTAGTGTTCTTTAGCTTGTTTTAGGTGGGGTGGAGTGGAGGGGTGGGGGGGGGAGGTTGTGGGAAGCTTTTTTAAATCTATTTCCTCGACGGAGATGTGATTTTCTTCCGTATCGTACCTCCGTCCGCACTGCGGCCGAATGTCAAGGGGTTGGCGGCCTCTGCTGGAGACCGACTTCGGGAACTCCAACCGCGGGAGCCTGCGGAGTTAACATCGTGGAGCTGGCGATCCTTGTCGGGGATCGACCTCGAAATCTCCAACTGCGGGAGCCTGCGGACTTTAACATCGTGGAACTCATGGTCCCTGGTTAGACTGACTTCGGGAGTCCAAGCTGTAGGAGCTTCGACCGCCCCGACGCGGGAGGTTCGATCGCCACGGCTGTGGATGGTTCAACTGCCCCGACCGCGGGAGAAAATGAAGGAAGAAGATTAGACTTTATTGCTTTCCATCACAGTGAGGAATGTGGGAAATCCGCCGTGGTGGATGTTTATGTTCACTTTTATGTAGTTCTGTGTATTGTTGCTTTTTTTTAAGTATGGCTGCATGGTAGTACGAATATCACTGTACTTTAATTGGTACACGTGACAATAAAAGACCTTTGAAACCTTTAATCGAGAAGTCTGCAAGATAAAGGGAATGATATTCAATGCAAGATCACATCCAGCAAAGTCTGATTAAATATAGTTCGAAGGTCTCCAATGAGGTAGATGGGAGGTCAAGACTATTCGCTAGTTGTTGATAGGACGGTTCAGTTACCTGATAACAGCTGGGAAGAAACTGTGCCTGAATTCTGTAAAATTCTGTAAACTCTCCTGACTCTTGGAGAAACAAGGAACTACAGGTGCTGGAATCGTGAGCAAAACTACTGGAGGAACTCAGCAGGTCAGGCAGCATCTGTAGAGTGAATTGACCCCAGGATGGAAGTTATAGCGTCACAAATTCATACTGCACGCAAACAGGCCCTTCGGCCCAACCTATGTAATCTGATGCCCCACTTGACCATGTTTGGCCCATAAACCTTTCCTATCCAGTGTGAAGAAGGCTCCTGGCCTGAAACCTCATCTATCCATGTTCTCCAGGAAAGATGCCTGACCTGCTGAGTTACTCCAGCACTTTGTGTCTCTCTTGATCCGAAACATTGTCTGTCCCTTCCCTCCACAGATGCTGCCTGACCCACTGAGTTCTTCTTTTACTCTCCATTCCTGCCGCTCATCGCCTGGCCTCTGTCTGACCAGGAGCCAAGGAAGAGACAAGAAACGTTAACTGACACATGTACCGATGTGGGACAATTCAATTCTTACTTGCAGCAGCATAACATGTCTGTAAACACAGAACATAGGTAATTTAATAATAATACAAGCAAAAAAAAGTTGAATAAATTAAAAGCTCTTCAATATTAATGCAAAACAAAACAAAAACTCAAAGTCTCAAGAACAACCAAGACAGGTCATAGTTCGTAGTTTAGTTGTTGTTTGAAGTGTTCAACAGCCTGATGGTTGTTGGGAAGGAGCTGTACCTGAACACGGTTTTCACACTCTTGTACCTTCTTCCTGATGGCAGGAGTGAAATGAGAGCGTGGCCAGGGTGGTGTGGGAGCGTGATGATGCTGGCTGCCTTTCTGAGGCAGTACCTCCTATAGTAGCAGCACAGTTGTGCTAGGGTAGAGCTGCTGCCTCACAGCGCCAGAGACCCGGCTACAATCTTGACAACGGGTGCTGTCTACGGAGTTTGTGCGTTCTCCCTGTGGCCCTGTGGGTTTTCTCCGGGTGCTCTTGTGACCTCCCACACTACACAGACGTGCAGAGTTTGTAGGTTAATTAGCTTCTGTAACTTGTCCCTATTGTGTAGCGTAGAACTAGTGTGTGGGTGATCACTGTTTGGCATGGATTCGGTGGGCTGAAGGGCCTGCTTCCACGCTGTATCTCTAAAACTAAACTCTCCCTTCGATGGTGGGGAGCTCGGTACCTGTGATGGACCGGGAAGTATCCACCACTCTTTGGGTCCATTCCTTCAGAACAACGGTGAAGGATTGATGTTTAATTCCCCTCTGCATTGGCCAAGCTGGACTCAGTTCGAGATCACGTGAGGTGGCCAATAAATGCTGGCTCTGTGAGCAGAATCTACATCTCAATAAACCTCAAGGGGGAGCTGTTGGCTCAGTAACACTGTTACTCCAAATCTCCCAAACTATACTCTTGTCTAAATACGAAATACTCTTCAGACTTCGGGCTTTAGGGAAACAGGCCCTTTGCCCCAGCAAGTCCACGCTGACCAGCGATCACCAGCCACACTAGCACTATCCTACACACTAGGGACAATTTACAATTTTGCAGATGCCAATTAACTACAAACCTGCACGGAAACTGGAGCACCCGGAGAAAACTCATGTGGTCAAGGGAAGAACGTACAAACTCCGCACAGACAGCACCTGTAGTCAGGATCGAACCTGGGTCTCTGGTTCTGTGAGGCAGTGACTCTACTGCTGCGCCGTTGTACCTCTCGTCAACAATTTAATGAAATGTTAAAACAGGTTAATCAGGTTGGAACTGCAGATGCTGGTTTACAAAAGAAGACACAGTATGGTGGAGTAACTCAGTGGGTCAGGCAGCATCTCTGGAGAACATGGATAGGTGACGTTATAGGTCGGGACTCTACTTCAATCTTCAAAATGACCCAACCAGAAACGTCACCTATCCATGTTCTCCACAGATGCCGCCTGACCCGCTGAGTAAATCATCACTAACTTATCACCAGTTCATACTCGCTGCTTGCAGGTTTAATTTAGTTTAGTTTAGTTTAGAGAAGCAGCATGGAAACGGGCTCTTCGGCCCAGCTGGTCCACACTGACCATTGATCACCTGGTCACACTAGGGGCGTATTTACAGGTGGCAAATTAATCTACAAACCCACATGTCTTTGGGATGTGGGAGGAAAATGGAGCACCCGGAGGAAACCCATATGGTCACAGGTTGACGGTGCAAACTCCACACACAGACACCACCCAAGGTCAGGATTGAACCTGGCTATTGCCCGCTGCGGTGCCATGCCACCTACTTGAGGAGACCAGAGGAAGAATCAGCAGCTGTCAAGAGGCAGGCGGGCAGACACACACGAGGGGCTGGGATAATGTACGGCAGGAATGATGTTGGCACCCGGAGGGAAGGTGTGGCACGAGGTTTGTACAGCCACAAACGGGGTGGTGCAACGTACTGACAGGTTATTACTGTCACCCACTCTGCCCATCCCCGCCTTGCCAGCGCCCCGGGGGCAAACACCGCGTCAGCAGCTCCCAGGCAAGGGAGCACTCTCGTCTAGTCGGGGAACGGGAGGGGAGACAGACTGCCAGGGAGTTACAGCGGCTCAGCTGCTGGTCACTGCCTCGCAGCGCCGGAGGCCCAGGTTCGATCCCGGCCTCCAGCTTCAAGACCAGCTTCTTTCACTTGACCATCAGGTTCTTGAACCACCCTGCACAAACCTAACCACAACCGCGGGTAGAATGCTGCCTCACACCACCAAATGCTCAGGTTCAATCCCGACCTCGGTTGCTGTCGGTGTGTGGAGTTTGCACGTTCTCCGTGTGACCGTGTGGGTTTCCTCCGGGTGCTCCGGTTTCCTCCTTCATCCCGAAGTCATGCGGGTTTGTGGGTTAATTGGCCCTTTGTAAATTGCTCCTAATGTGTAGGGGGGAGTGGATGAGAAAGTGGGAATACATAGAACTAGTGTGGACGGGTGATCGCTGGTCGGCGTGGACTTGGTGGGCCGAAGGGCCTGTTTCCATGCTGTATTTTGCAATAAATCAATCTAAATATGTTATTGAACCCGGAGTCTAACAGACTAACAAAGAAACCCAGATTGACCTTGAACCTGCTGGGGCAGTTGGGTGCCATTGGTCAAATTATTGTCAACATTTTGGAAATCTGCAAATCAGGACCTCGATGGTTCGTCAAAACTAGTGCTTTATTGTCACATGTGTAAATGCACAGTGCTGTTCTTACATACAGTCCAGTCCAGTATTGCCATGCCTAAGCACATCCTCAATTAGCAAAGTGTACAGAAATAGTCTACTGATCCCACACGCAAGAGGCGCCATTCTTTAGCTCCATTTTCAAAGTCCAGTCCATGCTCCAGATCTTGTGAGTTGTGCCTGATCCAGGTGTGTCCCAGGTTGTTGTGGGCCTCCAGCCAACACCTTTACAGATGCTGCCTGACCCGCTGAGTTAAGGGCCTGTCCCACTGACCCATCTTTTCAGCTACTGTCTCCGACCTTCAAGCTCGAGGGCACTCGCCTGAAAAATCTCGAGCTGGATCGACCGTCAGCGATGAAACCGCGAGCCAGATCGACCGACCGCGCGCACACACATCGCGAATGCGGGGGCCAGGGAAAGCGGGGGAGAGCTGTCTGAATTTCACACCTGCGATGAACAGGAAGGTAAAAGACGGCTGCCACAGTTAGGGCAAGTCCTTCAGAGAGCGCGGGTGGGGGGATGGAGAGAAGGGGAGAGAGGGGGAGAGAAGGGGAGAGAGGGGAGAGAGGGGGAGAGAAGGGGAGAGAAGGGGAGAGAGGGGAGAGAAGGGGAGAGAAGGGGTGGAGACACTTTTAAGAAGCCAGGCAACTTTTAATAGACAGCATTTAAGATTACCGGTCGATTTACTTACCTTTTTTTTCTGAACGAGCTTTACCTTCGACTACCTTTGACTGCCTTCAACTACCTACGGATAGCATTATGACCTACTAGGACCTACCTCGACTTAACCTACGAGTAAAAATTATCGATTTTTTCCATGGCGACCTTTTTTTACTCATGGGCATTTTTCAGCATGTTGACCAAAACGCCGCGACCTAGCTGAGGCCTCGAGTACGCGGGAACTACTCTTGAGCATGAAGGAGAGTTACAAAGACCTCCTGGGACCTCGTGTCGACCATGCTGCGAGTATGAGTCGAGGGCAAACTCTTCTAAACTGGCCAATTATGTCACCGCAGTGGGACTGCCCCTTTACTTGGTGTCTCCTTTATCAGTTGCAGCTCTGCACACCTTCCTGCTCACTACTCACAATGACCGATTGTACCTCAGCTGACAAAGGTGCACCGATCAGAGAACAAAGCTATGACCGCCAGTCGATCCGCGGCAACAGTTCCCCTTCCGTGCCCTGCGTTCCACACTGGCTGTGATGCGCCGGCACCAGCAGGCCCTCACTTGGACTCTCCCGCAGCTCTGGGAATCACACCCACACCTTCAATGGACCCCAACTGCACTTCCTTCAACAAACGCTTCCTCGCCGGCCTGGACTGGCCGTGGCTCCATCGCTGGACCGCGCCGCCTGCCCGACCACCCGCGACAACATCACTGCCATGAGGAGCAGCACCAACATCTCCAGCCTCTCCGATCCTCGCCGTCTTCCCGGTTGATCCAAGGCCTGGATAACCGAAACTGCCACCGCCACCAGTCACCCCGTCTCCCCGGGACCACCGACGCTGCTGCCGGCGACTCTCGCCTCTACACCGCCCACCAGTGGGCTGGAGTTGTCACCTCACCTGAGTTCCAGGCTCAGTACCAGGCCTTCAGCCTCCATGATGCAGACACCAACACCATGTGGCCTGACTCTCTTGGGTCCAACAGCGCCCCCCCCTCCTATAGGGCACCTCAGTAGTGATGGGTCTTCCCCCTCCCCCTCTTTTAGCCAGGTTATCCCCACCACACTCAACCCATAGAATAGTCCTCATGCCCCCATCCTCTCTGAACACCCACCAGACCTCGCCTCGGCTTCTGTCCACTCCCAGGCGCTCCTCTGATCCCAACCCTTGTTGTGTCTTCACCATCCCCCCTGACCTCCCCCTTACCGATATGAAATGGTCTGTCCTCAACGGCAGCCACAGTGACATAGCGGTAGAGTTGCTGCATTGTCGCGCTTTCAGCGTCAGAGATCCGGGTTCGATCCCGACTACGGATGCTGTCTGTACGGAGTTTGTACGTTCTCCCCGTGACCGCGTGGGTTTTACCCGCGATCTTCGGTTTCCCCCCACACACCAAAGACGTACAGGTATGTAGGTTAATTGGCTTGGCGTATGTGTAAATTGTCCCTAGTGTGTGCAGGATAGTGTTAATGTGCGGGGATCGCCGGTAGGCCGAAGGGCCTGTTTCCGCGCTGTATCTCTGAACTAAACTAAACTAAACCACAGTAAGCCTCCCCTCCGCTCCCCTCCGCCCCCACCTCAGCGAGTACCAGGTCCGCCATCACGTAGAGCTTTTCTCCCGTCACCTCCACACCTTTTCCTATGGGAAGGAGTCCTCACCACCCAGTGATGACCCCTTCTCCCGTCTCCACTGGTCCCCCTCCTCTTGGACTCATCCTCTCTAGACCATTTTGTTTCCAACTGCCGGCGTGACATCAATCTTCTCAACTTTTCCACTCCCCTTGCCTACCAGCCTCACCAGCTCTGAATGTACAGCCGTCCGCTCACTCTGCAGCAACCCAAGTCAAGTCAAGAGTCAAGAGGGTTTATTGTCATATGTCCCAGATACGACAATGAAATTCTGGCACATCAGCACAACGGAATTTAGTAGGCATGAATACAGAACATATCATATCAGTGAGTCCATTATCATCAAACCCGCTGACAAGGGAGGTGCCGTGGTAGTCTGGCGCGTTGATCTCTACTGCACTGAGGCCAAGCGCCACCTCTCAGACACCTCCTCCTACTTATCCTTGGACCATGATCCCACAGATGAGCACCAGGCCTTAATCACACAGGACACATCTGATTTTATCACTTCAGACTATCTGCCTTCCACAGCCTCCAACCTTATCCTTTCCCAACCCCGCGCAGCCTAGTTTTACCTTCTCCCCAAAACATAAACACAACTGCCCTGGCAGACCCATTGTTTCTGCCTGCTCCTGTCCCATGGGAATGATTTCCACTTGCCTCGTCTCCATCATATCCCCCCCTCCCCCCAACCCCCCGTCCAATCTCTCCCGACCAATATCCAAGATACCTCACATGCCTTCCGTCTCTTTACTGATTTCCGCTTTCCGAGCCCCCACTTCCTCATCTTTACAGTGGACCTTCAGTCACTCTACACCTCCATCCCCCACCAGGAAAGCCTTAAAACCCTCCGTGTCTTCTTCGATCGCAGAACCATCCAATTTCCCTCGACTAACACTCTACTCTGCCTAGCGGGGCTCATCCGCACCCATAAAAACTTCTCCTTCAACTCCTCCCACTTCCTCTCTCCAATAGCTATGGACCCCAGCTATGCCTGCCTCTTTGTCAGGTACGTTGAACAATCGCAGTTCCAGGCATACACTCTCCCTATCCCCAAACTCTTATCTCTGTTACATTGATGACTACATTGGTGCTACCTCCTCCACCCATGCAGAACTCATGGACTTCATCCACTTCACCACCAATTTTCATCCTGCACTCAAATTTAGTTGGACCATCTCCGATACCTCCCCCCCTTTCTTGATCTCACAGTCTCCATCACAGGAGAATAGTCTATTCTAATAGTCAATAGTCTATTCTATTGACTGATATCTATTACAAACCCACTGACTCCCACAACTATCTCGACTACACTTCTTCCCACTCTGCTTCCTGCAAAGACTCTATCCCCTAATCCCAATTCCTCCGTCTACAATGCATCTGCGCCCAAGATGAGGTGTTCCATACTAGAACATCCGAGATGTCCTCATTCTTTAGGGAACGGGGTTCCCCTGTCCCATCATAGATGAAGCCCTCAGGCGTGTCTCCTCGGTACCCCGCAGCTCCGCCTCTGCTCCCCCTCTCCCTAGTCACAACAGACAGGGTCCCCTAGTCCTTACCTTCCACCCCATTAACCGTTGCACACAACACATTATCCTCCAAAATTTCCGCCACCTCCAACGGGATCCCACCACTAGCCACATTTTCCCATCTCCACCCCTTTCCGCCTTCCGCAGAGACCGTTCCCTCCACAACTCCCTGGTTAACTCATCCCTTCCCATCTAAACCACACCATCCCCAGGAACCTTCCCCTGCAACCGCAGAAGATGCAACACCTGTGACTATACCTCCTCCCTCGACTCTGTCCAGGGACCCCGACAGTCCTTTCAAGTGAGGCAGAGGTTCACTTGCACCTCCTCCAACCTCATCTACTGTATCCGTTGTTCTAGATGTGGACTGTTATACATCGGCGAGACCAAACGCAGACTGGGCGATCGTTTCGCGGAACACCTTCACGTGAACCACCCTGATCTCCCGGTTGCTGGACACTTTAATTCTCCTTCCCATTCCTACACAGACCTTTCTGTCCTAGGTCTCCTACATTGTCAGAGTGAGGCTAAATGCAAATTGGAGGAACAGTTTCCCATATTTCCCCTGGGCAGCTTACAGCCCAGTGGTATGAGTGTTGATTTCTCTAACTTCAAGTAACCCTGGCATTCCCTCTCTCTCTATCCCTCCCACACCCAAGTCACTCGCACCAGCTTCTCATTTTCACCCAACAAACAGCTAACAATGGCCTGTTTCCTCTATGATCGTTCCTTTTTTTTGCATATCTTTTGTCCATTGTTCTATATCTCTCGACATCATCGTCTATATCGGGGTCAAGGAAAGAGCATTCACGTCACGGCCCTGTTTTCAACAATCTTTCCACCACCACCCACAAGACAGACACCATTGTATGCAGATGCCGAGAAGTGCGTTTAGCTCCGGCTGAACAACCTCTAATCTTGTGTGTGGACTCGATAAGAAGAAAATCGTCTACATCAGCAGTTTCCCTTTTCCGTGACTTCTGTCTGATGAAGGGTCACGACCCGAACCAATTTCCGCGTGGGTTTCGCTCACCTCTGTCCAAATGTTGCAATGTGCGGAACACAAACTCCCCTGAAGGTCACATGTGTGCTAAACCACAGAGGCCGTGGCTTTTTGTAGGAAGGAACTGCAGATGCTCGTTTAAATCGTGACTTCTGTCTGAAGAAGGGTCTCGACCCAAAACATCACCCATTCCTTCTCTCCAGAGATGCCGCCTGTCCCGCTGAGTTACTCCAGCTTTTTGCGTCTATCTTCGGTTTAAACCAGCATTTGCAGTTCCATCCTACACAAAGCCATGGCCTCTGTGGTTTAGCACATATGTGACCTTCAGGGGAGTTTGTGTTCCAAGCGTTGCAACATTTGGGCAGAGGTGAACGATAACCACGCGGAAATTGTCTTCAGACTGCTGATGGGAAACATGGTGCGGCAATCGAACCCGAAACCAGCACAGCGGGTGTAGAGCTGTGATATCTGACCGCCCTCAGAAGGTCCCGTCTAACACACTGCAGAGACGCAAAAGATTGCAGATGCGAGAACCTTGAGCAAAGAAAAGCATAAAGTGCTGCAGCAATTCCAAGTGGGTGGCACAGTGGTGCAGCAGTAGAGTTGCTGCCTTACAGCACCAGAGGCCCGGATTCCGTCCTGACCACAGGTGCTGTCTGTGCAGAGTTTGTACGTCCTCCTTGTGACTTTAGACTTTAAAGATACAGCACAGAAATAGGCTCTCCAGTCCAGTGAGTCCACGCCAACCATCAAACACCTTGTTCAGTAGCACTACCCTACATGCTGGGGACAATTTACAATTTTACTTCGGAGTCACGTGAGTGACTTCGTGAAGACCCCACCAGGCACGCATGCGCGACATATCGTCGACCACATGTGAGCGATAGGCAGGGAGGAGCGTTGCTCCTCTACTGCAGGGACCTGCAGGTAAGGAAAAAACTAACCTGCAGTCTTTTTCTTCCAGGTGACCCTGTCGCAGGGTCTCGAGGCTGCCTCATATCTGACTGCCGCGGCAGCCAGCGGCGGCACCAACAGTTTGGAGTCGGGCAGCCCGTTGACCAGGAAGGCTGAACGGCAGCCTGATTCTACACTGCAGCTGCAGGGATACTGTGGCCTGTCTGCATTACAGTGCCCTGCTACTCCAGGGATTGTGTTGGCTTCAAGAAGTTGAGACTGCCAGCACATAAAGTTATCAAATCATGAGAGGCTGGTCACCATACTTCTTAAAGACCCTCAGGTAAGATACTAACCTTGAATAGCTAAGCTTCTGTACTAGAGTTTGCTTACAGATGGATGGAGACCAGAATTAAGGCAGCGAAGCATGCCTCCAAGGGCCATTTGACTTCAGATGGGAGTCAGCGGCCACCATTCCAGGAGCGGCTCATAACACCGGCAGTACCCGCTTTGCGGACCGGGATAAGGACGCGGAGGTCGGGGAGCCCTGCGCAGCCAGGACCCGTCTCTCCACCATGGAGCCACAAAGTGGTGGAGCACCGTGCGGGAGCAGGGTAGGCAAGACCTTGACTCCCTACCACTGTCACATAGAAACATAGAAACATAGAAAATAGGTGCAGGAGTAGGCCATTCGGCCCTTCGAGCCTGCACCGCCATTCAATATGATCACGGCTGATCATCCAACTCAGTATCCTGTACCTGCCTTCTCTCCATACCCCCTGATCCCTTTAGCCACAAGGGCCACATCTAACTCCCTCTTAAATATAGCCAATGAACTGGCCTCAACTACCTTCTGTGGCACAGAATTCCAGAGACTCACCACTCTCTGTGTGAAAAATGTTTTCCTCGTCTCGGTCCTAAAGGAATTCCCCCTTATCCTTAGACTGTGACCCCTTGTTCTGGACTTCCCCAACATCGGGAACAATCTTCCAGCATCTAGCTTGTCCAACCCCTTAAGAATTTTGTAAGTTTCTATAAGATCCCCCCTCAGTCTTCTAAATTCTAGCGAGTACAAGCCAAGCATAGCGTGTCCAACCAAGCAAGCATAGGGAGGTCACCTAAGTATAGCGACAGTGGAGCAAAGGTGCGTAAACATGTGACCCGCTCAGCGGCTCGTTTGTCTCCCCTACTATGCAGGTACCAGAGCAGGGGGAGAGCTGCGCACAGGTCATGCCCCGTTGCAGCGGGAGGCATCGACATACCACCGGGGGTAACCTGCTAGATTGCGGGCCGGTGATGGATCTGCTGGAAGTCGGGGAGCCCTGCAGGAGCAGGAGGTACCGGCATTCCACCGGAACAGGCTGCCGGAACACAGACCGGTGGCAGCAGTTTTCGGTCAGGCATTGCGACGGGTAAAGCCGGCTATGCGCTGTCACGGACCCGTGTGGTTAAGGGTGACGGCAAGCCTGCACGTACAGCGGAGCCGGTAATGGGGACCGGTACCGATTCCTTCCCTCTGCCTTCCCACCAGGCAGAGGTGCTGCTTAGGTCCGAACAACGGCGGACTAGCGGTATGTCCGTGCAGGAGTCGTACAGCCTGCAGGAGCAGGAGGTACCGGCATTCCACCGGAACAGGCTGCCGGAGCGCAGACCAGTGGCAGCAGTTTACGGCTAGGCATCCCCGTTGCTACGGGTAAAGCCAGCTATGTGCTGTCACAGACCCCTGGGGGTGAGGGTGACGGTGTGCCTGCACAGACCGCGGAGCCGGTATTGGGGACCGGTTCCGACTCCTTTCCTCTGCTTTCTCGTCAGGCAGAGATGCCGCTGAGGTCCGAGAGACAACGGGCTAGCGGGTTGTCCGTGCAGAGGTCGTTCAGCCCTGCAGGAGCGGGTGCTGACGAGTACCTGCCAGCGCATCTCGTGCAGGTGCGACCAACTGGCAGAAGCCCCAGCGACTCAGCAGGGCCTGGGGAAGTCGACCTGTTGTCCGTGTGTAGCGGCAGCGGTCGCATGGCTAGGATGGAGCTAATGGTGGAGCAACTATATCAGCGGGACCTGGATCGGCAAGAGCGGGAGTCTCAGCGGTCTGGGAGTCGGATCATGCCGCCACCTTCAATCTCACCTTCATCCATCGGCAGTGCTAGGAGTCAACAGATGGCCGATTTGACGAAGAAGCGGCAGCACTGCTCTAGATCCAGAAGAAGAAATGCTGGAGGTAGAAGACCAGGTGCTTTCAGAAACCATGGAGAAGTACAAGGATCCTGGAAATTGTGTTACCCTGAATGTCCCGAAGGTCAACTCAGCCATCTGAGGGAACATCAGTTCCAATGCAAGGGCACAAGAGGTTAAGATGCAGAAAATTCTGAAGCTGTTGACATCGGGCATCACAGCGCTCGCCAGGACCCTCGATGGGGCAGGTGTATCCTCAGAGCAGCAGGATGCTCTAGCCCTCCTGTGTAGCACACTTCGAAAAACTGTTTTAGTCAGAGCTCCATCCAGCCCGACCTTAACCCTAAATTCGCTGGGTTGGGTCGTACCTCCACCACACCACCAAGGGTGCAGATTTACCGAAGACAGCCTTATCCTCCCTCCAAACCTCGGGGGTGCAGCCGGAAGGCCATCAAGAACATATCCAAACCAGAACATCAGGCCCACCGGTAACCATGGAGGTAAGGGGGTCTGGTTCTCTTGGAAGTACTCCATGCATAACCTCACAAGTAGGAGGGAGGTTACATACATTCTGAGGCTCTGTTTGTCACTATCCCAGAGTACAGAGCAATAGACATAATAGATCCATGTAGCAGCCTTGCTTGCGCCAGGGAACCGACTTTAGACATGCTGCTAAGGTAATTGGTAAATTTGGAGCTACATTCCAGCCACATAATTGGGCCGTTACGCTATCAAAGCTTGGGGGAAAAAGCAAAAATCTCGGCATTAAAGCGAATGCTGGACATTTAGGAGCCTATGCAGCTGCCAATCGAAGCATAAATTGATCTACAATGGTGGATTAGCAATGGTTGTGATGGTTAAATCCCATCATTACATTAAACCCATTAGTCGCGTTACAAACCGACGCAAGCTCCAAGGGCTGGGGAACTACCAACACCATTCCAGTTGGGGGGTAGATGGGATTTGCATGAGTCTACTTCTCTTCAATCACAAGGAATAAACTGTTTAGAAATGCTGGGAGCATGTCAAGGGCTGCGGGCTTAATGCACTAATCTGCAGCATACGTATGTTCGTCTTCAAAATGATACCACTGAGGTAGCATATTAAACCTTATGGGTGGTGTCAAGTCAATATCTTGGGATGAATTGGAAACATTAATTTGGCTCTGGTGGATTGAAAGAAATATTTGGGTTCAGCTATGTACCTTCTGGTTAAGCTCAATATAGTGGCGGACACCAGGTCACAAGTATTTAATAACGACATCAAGTGGATTTGAACCTTCAAATATCTGCTAAAATTATAGCCTAATATGGAACACCAGATATCGACCTCCTTGCGTCCAGGTTGAGCCATTGGATACCAACATATGTCTCTTGAGAACCAGATCCTGGGGCAGTGGCGATGGACGCGTTCTCGCTACATTGGGGGGAAATGGGTTTTTTCTATGCTTTCCCCATTCTGCTTCATCAGACAGGTGCTGCAGAATATGCAACCAGGCTCTGCAACATAAAGGACCATGGACGTCAAACAGCATCGTGCAGAGAGAGTCCACTAGGAAGCAGTACCTCGCCTACATAAGGATATGGGAGGTTTTCTGTAGTCGGACCTAGACCATCTAAATATCTGCTATACTCTCCAAGGTGCTGGAATACTCACGGGTCTTCATTATGATGAGTCCCTCAGTTACAGTGCTGTATACAGTGCCAGGAGTGCACTGTCATCCTATCGCAAGTTGGAGTGGGATCTCACCAGCTGGTGTCCAAACTACGAGGGGTATGGTCTATCCATCCCTCCCCGAACATGATATTATATTACCTGAGATTGGAGGTAGTGTTGACCCTACTCAGGAGCTGGTCGCCTATGAAGGATTTACCACTGGACTTACTCACCTTCAAAGTGGTTATGGTAATGGCACTGAACACAGCACAACGGGTCATGACTCTACAGGAATTAAACCTGGATAGAATGACCGGACCATAATAAAGTAACTTTTTTATAGAAGAGTTGCTTAAACTACACAAACTACACAGACCTGTAGTCCCAGGTCTGAAAATGGGCATCAGGTATATGGAGATGGGTCTGTTTCAGCCATGGAAACCCACGTCACAGGGTGATCGTGCAGACTATCTCCAGATGACTCAAGGTGGTATTAGGTGCAGCAGGTAAGACACTAACATTTTAAATGTCTTTCTACCAGGGCTGCATCCACATCAGTGGCAAGGACCATGGCGGTGTTCATGGATTATGGCCTCGCAATAGCGAGCTGGGCCAGTGAATCTACATTTCAGCGGTTTATAACTGACTTATAACCGTTCCCGCAACGTTGGCGGATTCAGTTTTAAGTGCTGTTCCCTAAACGTTTGTCCCCGAGTTCAGGGGGTTATTGTTGTATTAACAAATGTTATTATTTTTCAGCTTGTTCAAGTCTGAAATACATTAACATACTTCCTCCATCAGAATAACGGCAGTGTGTCAGCATGGGCGTGGTCCAGGGCATGTAATCACAGAGCTTTGAAATCTTCACGAAGTCACTCACGTGACTCCGAAGTAAAATAGTAAGATTAAACAAGAACTTACCAGTTTGAAGTTTGATCTTTATTTTATGAGGAGTTACGATGAGGGATTTCGTGCCCTCCGCTCCCAACCCTCTATCATAAGTTCAACTGGTGTAGTCAAGTTTTAATCTTACTATCTTTAGTCTTGTGATCTGTGATTCCACACCGCTGCTTTGAAGAATGTCGCGCATACGTGCCTGGCGGGGTCTTCACGAAATCCTTCATCGTAACTCCTCATAAAATAAAGATCAAACTTTAAACTGGTAAGTTCTTGTTTAATCTTACTATTTTACCAAACCAATTAACTTACAAACCTGTATGTCTCTGGCGCGTGGGAGAAAATCAGAGCACCCAGAGAAAACCCACGCGATCACGGGGAGAATGTACGAACTCCGTACAGACAGCACCCCGGGTCAGGATAGTACCTGGGTCTCTGGCACTGTGAGGAGGCAACTCTACCGCTGCGCCACTGGACTGAGTGGGTTTCCTTTGGGTGCTCCGGTTTCCTCCCACTTTCCAAAAACGTGCAGGTTTGTACGTTAATTGGCTTCTGTAAATCTTCCCTAGAATGTAGGATAGAACTAGTGTAAGGGTGATTGTGTCTCGGTCGGCCGAAGGCCCTGTTTCCATGCTGTATATTTAAACTAAACTCAGCATCTGTGGATCAAGCAGCATCTGTGGAGATGAATAGACAGGTGACCCTTCATCCACACAGTCACCTTCTGTATCCACACACAGGCATCTACATGTGCACACCTACGGTACACAGATTCCACTGCATATCGACTCAAGTGCATCACACCCCTTCAC
Organism: Raja brachyura; assembly: GCA_963514005.1. The sequence goes on from OY740802.1 coordinate 25,935,770, forward strand.
ACACACACTTTTTCCATACATTTACACCCACGCAGAAATACCTACAGTCACATATAGTGAAATATCTGCAGAGCATTTCCTTTGACTGCTCTCACTGTTTCTAATTCTCTCGCTCTCTTTCATGGTCTCTCACTCTCTCTCTAATTAGAAACAGAAAAACATAGAAAAATAGGTACAGGAATAGGCCATTTGGCCCTTTGAGCCAGAACCGCCATTCAATATTATCATAGCTGATCATCCAAAGTCTGGACCTCGTTCCTGCTTTTTCCCCATATGCCTTGATTGCGTTAGCCCTAAGAGCTAAATCTAACTTTGTCTTGAAAACATCCAGTGATTTGGCCTCCACTGCCTTCTGTGGCAGAAAATTTCACAGATTCACAACTCTCTGGGTGAAAAAGTTTTTCTTCATCTCAGTCCTAAATGGCCTACCCCGTTAGTCTTAAACTGTGTTCCCTGGTTCTGGACTCGCCCAACATCGGGAACATTTTTCCTGCATCCAGCCTGTCCAATCCCTTAAGAATTTTATATGTTTTTATAAGATATCCTCTCATCCTTCTAAATTCCAGTGAATACAAGTCCAGTTAATCCATTATTTTATTATATGTCTGTCCCGCCATCCTGGGAATTAAACTGGTGAACCTACTCTGCACTCCCTCAATAGCAAGAATGTTCTTCCTCAAATTGGGAGACCAAAACTGCACACAATACTACAGGTGTGGTCTCACCAGGCCCCTCTGCAACTGCAGTAGAATCTCCATGCTCCTAAACTCAAATCCTCTCGCGATGAAGGCCAACATGCCATTATCTTTCTTCACTGCTTGCTGTACCTGCATGCTTACGTTCGGTGACTGATGCACAAGGACACCCAGCTCTCGTTGCACCTCCTCTTTTCCTAATCTGACACCATTCAGATGATAACCTGCCTTCTTGTTCTTGTCACCAAAGTGGATAACCTCACTATCCACATTATACTGCATCTGCCCACTCACCTAACCTATCCAAGTCAGCCTGCAGCCTCATACCATCTTCCTCACAGCTCACACTGCCACCCAGCTTTGTGTCATCCACAAACTTGGCGATGTTACATTTAATTTAATGTTACATTTAACTTCCACGTCTAATTCTTCCTCTCGCTCTCTCTCAAATGCTCTCTAATTTTCTCACTCTTGCTTGCTCTCACTCTCACTAACTCTCTCTCTCTCTCTCTCTGCTCCCTCCTTTATATCTCCCTTCTTTCTCCGTCCCCACTTTCCCCTCCTGCCTCTGTGTCCCTTTGTTTATTTGTCACCTTCATCTCCCTCTCTCTCTCTCTCTCTCCTCATTCATTATGTGTCTCTCCTGTCTCTCCTCTGTTTTCACTAACTTCCCTTTCTCTTCCGCAATCCCTCTCCTCTCTTGCTCCTTTTTCCCATCCATTCCCTGCCTTCTCTTTTCTTTCTTGTCCCTTCTTCTTTCTCCTCCCCCTCACTCTCTCAATCTTCCCTTTTCTCTTTCCTTACCTACAAACTTACGACTCTCCTCTCACCCTCCCCTCTCCTATATATTCCATTTTTTGCCCTCACTTTTATCCTTCTACCTCTCTGCTCCTTTCCCCCTCTTCCCTCATTCTCCTTCTCCCTCCCTCCTTCCCCTCTCTCTCTCCTTCTGTTCCGCCCTCTCTCTTTCTCCCTTCTCTTTCTCCCTCTGTCTCGCTCTCTCCCTGTTCCTCCACCTCTCACTTTTTTCCTGCCTCCTCACGCACACATGCACACTCACAAACGCACAGACACACACACACTCACAAACTCACACCGACACACAGACACACACATTCATACACACACACACACACGCTGCAGAGACACACACGTGTGTGCACGCAAGATCACAAGTTATAGGGATAGAATTAGGCCATTCAGGCCATCGAGTCTACTCCACCATTCAATCATGGCTGATCTCGGCCTCCAAATCTAATTATCCTGCCATCTCCCCATAACCCCTGACACCCATACTAATCAAGACACAGACAAGTCGACACACACATACACACACAGACACACACTCACACGCACACAGACACACGCACACAGACACACGCACACAGACACACACGCACACACACTCACACACACATGCACACAGACACACACACTCACATTCACTCACTAACACATTATGTTCAAATCCATAAAAAGGGAAGTGTGCCTGTGCCGACTGCTAGATTGCAAACAATAACCAGGTAGGAACCCTGTTCTCCTGTATACTCCCTGCTCACACAATCCAAAGTGATTAGTCATTTACAACGGAGGAACTTTGAACAATAAACTCCAGACGGCCCAGTTTAAGCCGAGATGGTGTAAACAGCATGAAATACATGTGTCAGGACACGCACAAGTTTACTGTCTGAGCTGTCGTCATCTCTGTTCACAGTTCCTGGCCTCAGCGATAGTTCCAGCAGATCACAACTTCAAAGTCTGGCACAGTGACATACAATGGTTGAATGGTTGAATGGTGCATTTATTGTCATATGTGTAAACGCACGGAGAAATTATTTTCTTACATACAATCCAGTACAGTATCGCCCCACCCAAGCACATCCTCGATTAGCAACATGTACAGAAATAGTCTACTGAGCCGGCATGCAAGAGGTGCCATGGTTTGGCGCCATTTTCAAAGTCCGGCCTGCGTTCCAGTTCTTATGATCGGTGCCCGATCCAGGCGGGCCCCAGGCTGCTGCGGGCCTTCAGCCATCACCTTCCTTGGACACGATGTCCCTCTCCTCGCCTGTCAACCTTGAGGGCGCGGTAGGCCAGACCACGGTTCCCTCTCCCACCGGCCTTGCTCCTTGCCTGTCCTGTCCATCGCCAGCAGCCTCAGGGGACGAGCAGGGACCAGCTCAGCAGCTCCCTCCCTGCAGGCCACGGCAGGCCGGGAGCTTTATATAGAACCAGACTGCGTAAAATGTCACCACACCATGTTCGAATGAATCCCTTTATTTAATCTTGAGACTTTAGAGTTACAGCTTGTAAACAGGCCATACGGCCCCACCGAATCCCTGCCGACCCCTGAACTAACACTATCCTACACACCCGGGACTATTTACAATTTTACCAAGCCAATTAACCTACAAACGCACACATCATTGGAGTGTGGGAGGAAACTGAGTCCCCTGGGGAAAACCCACGCAGGTCACAGGGAGAACAGACAAACTCGGTACAGACAGCACCCGTAGTTGGGATCTAACTCGGGCCTCTGGCGCTGTGAGGCCGCAGCTCCACCTCTGTGCCACCGTGTCACCCAATTTGTTTTATGTTTTTGTATGCACGTATATGGCAGAACCACTACACTGTTTACGTACAACACTTGCTTGCTCTGATTGACAATGTAAATAAAGGCACCTCACACCCCTTGGCTCAGTTACACCGTGACTCACTGCAGGGCAGACACTTGAGCATCAGGTTGTGAGCTCAAGACACCACAACACAGTCTGGGCCAAAGATCATAGAGATCTTTGGTCTGGGCTGACACTCCCGTGTGGTATGGGGCGGGTGCTGCCCTGCCACAGGTCCCAGCTTCCAGGGGAGATGTTAAACAGACCCGCCATCAGGGCGGCACAGTAGCTCAGCGGTAGAGTTGCTGCCTTACAGCGCCAGCGACCAGGGTTCGATCCTGACTACGGCTTTGTATGTGTGGAATCTGTACATTCTCCCTGTGACCCCGTGGTTTTCCTCAGGGTGCTCTGGTTTCATCCTACACCCAACAGAGGTGCAGATTTGGTTAATTGGCTTTGGTGAAATTGTAAATTGCCCCTAGCGTGAATGGGTGATCCCTGGTCTGCATGGACTCGGTGGGCTGAAGGGCCTGTTTCCATGCTGTATCTAGAAACTAAACTGAACTAAACTAAAACACATAGTGCTGGAGGAACTCAGTGGGTCAGGCAGCATCTGTGGTTGGAATGGACAGATTTAAGAAGGGTCCCGATCCTAATCGTTGACTGTCCATTCCATCCACTGATGGACAAAGGACAAAGGACATTTATTGTCACATACACCAATTGGTGTAGTGAAATTTGACTTGCCAATGCAGCACACAGATAAAGATAAGACACAACACTAAAGAATTAACAATGAACATAAAAACATCCCCCCACAATGGTTCCCACTGTGGGGGAAGGCACAAAGTCCAGTCCCATCCCCAAGTCCACCCATAGTCAGGCCTATTGAGGCCTCCGCAGTCGGCGCTACGGCGGCCCGATGTTTTAGGCCTTCTCGCCAGGTGTTGGTGTTCCGGCGTCGGGAGAGTCCTCACAGCTGCTTGGGACACCTGGAACGGCCGCTTCCCTACTGGAGTCCGTGGCTTCCGAAGCCGACAGGCCACGCTGGATGGAGCTCCACAACTGGCGATCTCGCCGAGAGATCCCAGGCTCCCGATGTTAAAGTTCAGCGCTGCCGCCTGGGGCCGCCTGACCATTTGAGTTCCTCCAGCACTTTGCATATTATCCAGTAGTAGAACATAAAGTGTTGGAGGAACTCGCTGGTGGAGGGAAAGAGTAGGCAGCATTTTGGGTCAGATCCCTTCTTCAGACTGTGGAAGTGTCTCCAGAGTGCTTGTAAACTGATCTTGCCTCGGTGCCTTGCTAACTATCAGATTATCTCAGCACTGTTTGTACACAAATTAATCCCATTACTCATTGCTAATTGAGCGCTAATTCTCCTCCTTTGATTTGAGAATCACCTGTTTATTACCCATTTTGCCTTGGAGCCGTTTTATTGGATTCAGCAGCACTCCAACCTGGCTGCTCTTGATTGACCCAGTGGACAGGATGGGAGGGGACGGGATGAGATGGGAAGACAGGACAGGTCGCTACGGACCAGGATGCCTCAATGTATCAAATCTCCATCCAGCCCCTTCTTGGTGTACTCCTACATCGACGTCAATCTGAAGTTGATGGAACTGCAGGTGCTGGAAACTTGAACAAAACACAAAGTGCTGGATGAACTCAACGGGTCAGGAAGAGGGAAATGGACGGGACGACGTTTCGGGTCAGCACTGCCTGCCTAAGGCCATTCGTGAAGGGCCCGATTGATCCTGGTCTTTTCTCGCCTTCAACTCTTCAACCCCCCCCCCCCCCCACCCACCCCCCAACTCCCTCCCCCCTCACCTCCTATTTTCAATCTGAAGAAGGGTCCTGACCCAAGATGTCATCCATCCTTTTTATCCAGAGATGCCGCCTGACCCGCTGATTTACTCCAGAGCTTTGTGTCTGCCTTTGCTGTAAACCAGCGTGTGCAGTTCATGATCTACATGTTGGTTACTTCCTGTGTGTTACCTCCACGGTTCCCCACACTGCACTATGGAGGTTCATGATCAGACCTGTCCTCAGCACAATGCATCAAAACACTTAACTACCGGGCTGTCCCACTTGGCCATCATTTACACGACAGGCCGGTAGTGACTGGCGCGCGACGGTCGAGCAGGTCTTCATGCATCAGCACAGCCGTCTGGAGCACGTGAAATCATTTGAATACACAGTGGAAAGTTGTTTAGTGCATAATACTGTATTTTATTTCGAATTATGGTGTCATTCAGAAAATTGGTCGCTTTGGGTGATGTTTTCATCCTCCCCTCCCTTCCCCGCCTGCACATGGAATATACAACTTTACTCCGTGCTCAGTACAAATGGTATTGGTTCCAATCGCTGTATTGTGGATGGAACCCCGCACTTGGGAAATGGCTAAACACCTAGTAATTAAGTGACTTTAGTGCGTTCCCTTGGGGGTGTGGGATGGGGGTTCAAAATGACAAGAACTTGACACGTTGTGAGTGAAGCTGGAACAAACAATAAATAAACGGGTAAAATAATCAGAGCTGACTCAGCGTAGAAGGCAAATACCGAACTCCCTGACCTTGCATTAACATTGAACCTTGCGCCACAAACTCAATTATCGGTGCAGCTGCCCGTTGAACAAAATGTTTTAAACTCTATAAAAGAGTGCCAAGTGTCTGAATATTCGCAATTTTTAATGAATCATCATCTGCATCAAACGTTGCATATCTGCCTACCCCAATATGTCAGCTACACGTATAAAGGCAAATGACTCAATAGAGACAGCTTATTCTCTGGGGACTTTCTGATTTCAAACTCCCATTGCAAAATGCACCAACATTTCACCATCCAAAGCATAAAAATGCACCTACATTCCACCATCAAAAGCAAGATATTCGTGATAGTTGATTCGTATACTACAGTACTGCATGTACGAGGTCAGGACGTCAGCGTGCGACCGCAACATGTCCGCGTGCGTACACGTCACGCTGGAGGCACGCGGAGATTTTGTGCGCTACAAAATCCTGGAGCGCCGCGTGATACTGCGCGCAACTCCATACCCCTCCGCGCTTCTCCATGCGACCGTCCCGCGCCGCCCACACGCTACCCGTGCATCTCAACGCGAAGAGGTCGAGTAAATGGCGCGCAAATGACGGCCAAGTGGGACAGGCCCTTAACTTATCCATTCCAGTCAGTGAGCTAAGAAAGCACCAGAATTACTGGATGTTCACAACAATAGTGATGATCGACAAATCAAAACAGAATTAATGATGGGTGGAGCACAATTATAAGGATTTAGCTACTCACCCTCAGGAACACTGGGAATGACAAAGGTTGCAATAAGGTGTGGCCTTAGTTCTGTTTTTAGTTCAGTTTAGACACACAGCATGGATACAAGTCCTTCAGCCCACTGAGTCTGCACCAACTCTGCGCTCACCTATTAACACTAGTTCTATCCGACACACCAGGGATAATTTTACAGAAGCCAATTAACCTACAAACCTGGAGGTAAGATCATGTGATAGGAGTAAACTTAGGTCATTTGGCCCATCAAGTCTACCCCGCCATTCAATCATGGCTGATCTATATCTACCTCCTCACCCCATTCTCCTGCCTTTTCCCCATACCCTCTGACACCCTGTGTCACACCCTGTGTGATATGATCACAAAGTGCTGGATTAACTCAACGGGTCAGACAGCTTTACTGGAGAAAAGGATGGCTGACGCGTCAGGGTGGGACCCTTCTTCAGTCCCAACCCAAAACGTCACTCCCGACCTCCTACTTTCAGTCAGAAGAAGGGTCACCTATCACCTATCACATCATCTATCCCTTTTCTCCAGAGGTGTTGCTGTGTCCATCTTTGGTATAAACCAGCATCCGCAGTTAATTCCTACACATTTAATCAACAAATCTACAGGACTTTGAAATGTGGGAGGAAATTGGAGCACCTGGAGGAAACCCACACAATTACAAGGAGAACCTGCAAACTCCACACAGACAGCACCCATAGTCAGGATCGAACCCATGTATCTGGCGCTGTAAGAGCGGTAGCCTCACAGCGCCAGAGACCCGGATTCGATCCCGATTACCGGTACTATCTGTACAGAGTTTGTATATACCGTATATACTGTACAGATGGCCTTAGAGCTGGTTAGGGGTTTACCAAGATTGGGCAATCATGAACCGGAGGACGTAAGTTTAAGTTGAGGGGGGCAAGATTTAACAGGAACTCTTCTTGTGGCCATGGAGAGAGAAAATCTGTGAGTGAGTTTAACTGATTACCTGCGCGGTGTCAAATTCATCTTCGCTTCAGGGATTGTGTTTGTGCAAGAGAGCTTTTGGATGGCGTAAAAATAAATAAAGTGCTGGAGTAAATCACAGCGTCAGTGAGCATGTCTGGAGACCGTGGGTAGATGAGGTTTCGGGTCGGAACCCTTCTTCAGAGGGATTGTTGAGGAGGGGAATGCTGGAAAAGAGGTGGGCAATTTACAGAAGCCAAGTATCCTACAAACCATAGAAATATAGACACATAGAAACATAAAAAATAGGTGCAGGAGGAGGCCATTCCGCCCTTTGAGCCAGCACTCATTCATTGTGATCATGGCTGATCATCCCCAATCAATAACCCGTGCCTGCCTTCTCCCCATATCCCTTGACTCCACTAGCCCCTAGAGCTCTATCTAACTCTCTCTTAAATCCATCCAGTGATTTGGCCTCCACTGCCCTCTGTGGCAGGGAATTTCAGAAATTCACCACTCTCTGGGTGAAACCGTTTTTTCTCACCACAGTCTTAAATGGCCTCCCCTTTATTCTAAGACTGTGGCCCCTGGTTCTGGACTCGCCCAACATTTTTCCTGCACCTAGCTTGTCCAGTCGTTTTGTAATTTTATATGTTTCTATAAGATCCCCCCTCATCCTTCTAAACTCCAGTGAATACAAGCCCACACGTCTTTGGGATGAAGGAGGAAACCGGAGCACCTGGAGGAAACCCACACGGTCGCAGGGAGAACCTGCAAACTCCACACAGACTGCACCTGAGGTCAGGATCGACGGTGGACTGAGTATTTGTATGGTGTAAGATTTGTACGGGGGATAATGAAAGGGCCAATTAACCTCCAAACCCGCACATCTTTAGGATGCGGGAGGTTGAGCAGGCTAGGACCATTCCTTGGAACACAGGAGGATGTGGGGTGATCTTATAGAGGTGTATAGGATCAGCAGCAGAATAGATAGGGTAAATGCATGGAGTCATTTACTCGGAGTAGGGCAATCTAGAACCAGAGATCATAAGTTTAACGTGATGATGGAAAGATTTAATAGGAACCTAAGGAGTAACTTTCATCATGGAACGAGCTGCTGTGATAATTGAGGTTAACATCGCACCCGTGTCTCTGGTAGCGTGAGGCAGTGGTTCTACCCGCTGCACCACTGTGCCGCCCTTGTTTTTTGTTTTATTCCCATTTATATAACAAGGCAATTTTTAATTACATAATTGCATGTTTGTGCTAGTAATGTGTGTGCTGCCTCCCTGTATTGCAGTTCTAGTTCCACTGGATTGCCCAAAATCCAAAACACATCAGTAAATGTTTAGACAGATCAAAGTGTTTCTTAACTGCTAACTGGGGAAAGCGGGGAAAGTTCCCACCCAGTTAATTAATAATTTTCAAAGGTTATAAACCAGCTCAATCAGTTTTTATAGTTCAACATTGCCAACAGCAAGGGTATAGTCCTTTACGCTCTCTTAATACATAGGCCATCCAGCCCATTGTTTCCCTGTGACCCATGTGGGCTTCCTCCGGGTGCTCAGGTTTCCTCCCATAGAGTCATCGTGCCATACAGCGTGGAAACAGCCCCTTTGCCCCAACTTACCCACACCGACCAACACGCCTCATCTTACTAGTACCACCTTCCTGCGTTTGGCTCATAGTCCTCTAGTCCTATCTTATCCATGTACCTGTCCAAATGTTTTTTAAACCTTGTGTTTAAAATCTCCCTCAACTACTTCCTCCAGCAGTTTGTTCTATACATCTACCACCCTTTGTGTAAAAATGTTGCCCCTCAGGTTCCTATTAAATCTTTCTCCCCTCACCTTAAACGTATGTCCTCTAGTTCTTGATTACCTTATTCTGGATAGAAGACTGTACATGTACTCTTGGTTCTTGGTTCTTGGTTACTTGGTCCTCCAAAATATTCCAACTGGAATTTAAACTGGAGGTGGAGAATACTCTGTATGCCTCTCATGATCTTACACACCTCTATAAGATCAGCCGTCATCCTTCTGTGCTCCAAGGAATAAAGTCCTAGCCTGCTCGACCTGCAACATCCTAAACCTGCGGAGTTATGTGTTAATTGGCCTTATATAAATATCCCCCCCATACAAATTTCACACCAAACAAAATCTCTGTCCTCCACTGATTCTGACCTCAGGTGCTGTCTGTGTGGAGTTTGCATGTTCTTCCTCTGACCGCGTGGGTTTCCTCCGGGTGCTCCAGTTTCCTCCAACAACACAAAGACGTGCGGGTTTGTAGGTTAATTGGTTTATGTCAATTTCCCCTAGTTTGAGAAAGTGGGACAACATAGAAATGGTGTGAAGGGGTGATCGATGGTCGGCATGGACTCGGTGGGCCGAGGGGCCTGTTTCCATGCTGCATCTCTAAATTAAACTGAAAGTATAATGTGAGGTTATCCATTTTGGCAGGGAAATCGAAAAGCAGAACGTTGCTTTAACGGAGTGAGCCCTGAAATGCTGCTGTATCAAGGGTTCCTCAAGGTGAAACAAAGAATGTTGGCATATGGGCTGTTAGGAATGGGAAGATATGAAGAGCAAAAGAAGTCAAACTGAAGACAGAAGAAGGGTTGACATTTCAGATCAGCACTGAGAAAGGTCAGAGAGCAAACGTGTGGCAGAGAAGGTGGGGGGAGTGGGGGGGGTTTGCCGTTGGAGGGAACCTTCCTTGCAAAGGAGGTGCAGGGTAATGGTGGGGATGCCTTGCCACAGCTGTACAAGACGTTGGTGACCCACTGCAGAGCAGCAAGCCACAGCCTGGATAAAATAAATCAACTAAACTGAAGATGTTGGAAAAATGGTAACTTTGGAAAATCTCAAACAGTATTTGTGGAGAAGGAGGCAAATGGAAGACTTCATTGGTACTGGGATAGCGATCTTCCCTTTGTCCCAGTTACAAGTTCTTGATTAGTAAGGGTGATATAGGTTGTGGGGGGAAGGTAGGAGAATGGGGTTGAATGGGAGACTGGCCTAAGGCTCCGTAGTGTAACCAGGAGGGAGCGGACTCGAGGAGCAAGGGCCGGTAGGAGGGTGAACCGGGGTGATGCCATCAACATCTTCAAGGTCGACTGCAGGTGGCGCTCCTGAGACACAAAGATGGCCTGGAGAGGAGAGGAGTGGAGAGGAGAGGAGAGGAGAGGGACGTCAGTTTGCGGGAACTGCTCCAGTACTCCGAGTGCCAAAATGGTGCCAAAAATGTGTAATATATGGAAAAAGAAAACGTACCATTGAATCAATGAGAGAAAAAACAGATCAGCATGATTGAATGCCAATTGACTTGATGGGCCGAATGGCCTAATTCTTCTCCTATGACTTATCAACATGAGTCTAACTCTCTGCCCCAACTCGAACTCATTTTCTTGTTTCTCCCTACTCCATCAAATAAATGACTTGCAACTTCATTGGTCTTCTTTCTAACCCTTTGCTCGCACCGTTCTTTAATATTCTCTTTTTTCCCCCTCTCTTATGACCCAGTAATTGGGAACGATTCAGTTAAGCCATTCAAAAAAGACTTGGCAAGTCACAAAAGATTGTACCTTTAATTGTGTACATAAATTTTGCCTCTCTACGGTTCAGTTAATTTATATTATTTATTGCCGACCATTGTCGTGTGATTTCTCTTCCATGGGTTCCTAAGCAGCCACTTATCAACTTTGGCTTGAAGGCTCCCCTTTCATCTTGTGCTCAGTCGCCTGTCCAGGATTTATTTCCCCTGTAACGTTGAGCTGCACCATTGTAGCATTTCGGTCATGAAAGCGGTCATGCTTCGGTCTTGCATCGGGACCTGACTGTTGCATCACACCCCTCACAGCGCTCCCTCCTCCAAACGCCTGTAAGACAGCAACTCTGGAAGGCATTTAGAAGGATGAGGGGAGACCTCATTGAAACCTACCGAACAATGACTAGCCTAGATGCCTCATGTTCTTGGCGTTGCCTACAGGGTCCCTCATTTATTATTGTTCCCTCCCCCCCTTTCGTTCTTGCGCGGCCCCCCGCTGGGATGCTCTTGGCCCGTCATGGCATTTGGCTCCGCAGCACATCCCGGGAGCATTCTGCCGCCGTACGACACATGGTGAATCCACAACAACACCGATCCCTCAAAGGGCGATCCAGTCACGGAGAATCTACAAAATGTGCAGGAAGGAACTGCAGATGCTGGTTTATACCGTAGACAGACACAAAGTGCTGGAGTAGCTCAGCGGGCCAGGCAGCATCTCTGGAGAACATGGATAGGTGACGTTTCAGGTCGGAACCCTTCTTCAGACTGAAGGATGGAGAAGGCCAGAACAAAGCCCCTCTTTCAGTCTGCAGAAGGGTTCCGAACCGAAACATCGCCCATCCCTTTTGTCCAGAGGTGTTGCCTGGCCTGCTGAGTTACTCCAGCACTTTGTGTTTATCTATGGTGAATCTATAAAAACACTGATCTCTAAGAAGATCCAGTCCCGGTGGATCTACACCAACACTGATCCCTCACCGGCCTTGATAACAAAACGCTCGTTTGTTGAGCTGCTGAGTCCACAGTTCTTGTGGCAGAATCGCCAATGTCCACGCTATCCTTGTGCTACATTGTTAATAAGGTTCTTAATAATTCACTGTCATATGATAAAGGGAAAACAAAGAGTTATTTTTGCTGCAAAAACAGTTTTGCAAATAGTAGCTGCTTGCTTGCTTACAATCCTGCACAGTGACTCACTTTTTCTCTGTGCTTATAAGTTTAGCATCTCGACTTTTTGCAAAAAATACTCCCTCTCAATTGATAAAGCGATGCTGACATTTCCTCAATCATCACTGTTCTTCAGTTTCAGAGACACCTTGACTTCATTGTGGACATTGGACTTTGCCACTACAACTGATGTGCTACAATGCTGAGAACTTTATTGTTTATAGGAGATTTTTTTAGAGGAGATTGCAGAAGAGTCCAGCTTTTTGTGTCTATATTCTTCAGACTTTAGAGGTACAATGTGGAAACAGGCCCTTCGGCCCACCAAGTCCGCGCCGTCCAGCGATCACTAGCACTATCCTACACACACTGCGGTGCAATTGACAATTTTTTACTGAAGCCGATTATCCTTCAAACCTGTAGGTCTTCGGATTGTGGGAGGAAACCGGAGAACTCAGAGAAAATCCACGCAGTCCAAGGGAGAACGTGCAAACTCCTCACAGACAGCAGCTGTAGTCAGGATCGAACCCGGGTCTCTGGCGCTGTAAGGTAGCAAATCTACCTCAATGCTGCTATGCTGGCCCACTCTGCAATCTGTCTCTTCCCCTTTGCTCTACCAAAACTGTACTATTTATGTCTCGTATAATCTGATTTAATTGGATAACAAGCAAAACAAAGTTTTGCACTGTACCTTGGTGACAATAATCAACCTAAACCTAACATAGCTCTAAGCAGCACATCAACTGTTTCCTTACATTAGACCTGCCATCATTTTTTAGTTTGGCAGAGTTGTATCCCGCTCCTCAAGTCTCAGTAATAAGTCTAGCATTTCTCGTTCATTATCAGTTAACCTGTTTGATTGTTAACAACAGTATTACTCACTTTTTCCAGTTTTCCCATTTCCCGCTCCCTCTCTCACACACACAGACTAAAACCTATTCCCAATTGCTCTTGACCCGACTCAAAACATCGTCTGTCCATTCCCTCTCCTGACCCAGAGTTCCTCTAGCACGTTTCCAGCATCTGCAGTTCCTTGTGTCTCCATTTTACTGCTCTCTATTTTTCATGATTTCTTTCTCTCTCATATTTTCACTGTTCCCGTCTCTCGCTTCCTGATTTTCATTTGCTACTCTCTCTCTCTCTCTCTCTCTCACACACACACACTTACCCACACACACTTACCCACACACACTTACCCACACACACTTACCCACACACACTTACCCGCACACACTTACCCACACACACTCAGTACACACACACACCTACCCACACACACACACTTACCCACACACTTATCCACACACATACCCACGCACACACTTACACACACACACTCACCTACACACACACACCTACCCACACACCTACTCACACACACACTTACACACACTTACCCACATACACACTTATCCACACACACTCACCCATAAACACACTTAATCCACACACACACCTACCCACACACACACACCTACCCACACACACTTACCCACACACACACCTACCCACACACACACTTACCCACACACACACTTATCCACACACACACTTATCCACACACACACCTACCCACACACTTACCCACACACACTTACCCACACACTTACCCACACATATTTTACTCTCTCGCATCTCTCTCACTTTTTTCTCTCACACAAACCTCCCCCCCTCTCTCTCTCTCACACATACACAGACCAGAACTAACTTACTTTACTGATATTTGTGAGCCAGCTCTGGTAGTCAATTATCCAAAAATACCCAGCCCTTTTCCTTACGCAGGTTGCACAACATACCTTAAAGGAAGTGAGGCATGTTTGCTGGAATACATGCTTGGACAATAATTGATGCCAGAAGTTGGAAATATTGAAATAGTTTGTGGCTTCTGTTGCTGAAGTGTATCCAAAACCTCTTCTCTCATTTATTCAGCTCATAGATTCTCTGCCTCAGATTTAGTTTTAAAGACGTGTGGAAACAGGCCCTTCGGCCCATCGAGTCTATGCTGACCCTCGATCATCTGTTCACATTGACTGAAGAAAGGTCTCAACGCAAAATGCCACCTGTTCCTTTTCTCCAAAGATGCTGCCTGACCCGCTGAGTTACTCCAACATTTTGTGTCTACCCGTTCACACCAGCTCCACGTTATCCCACTTTCTCCTCCACTCCCTGTACACTAGCGGCAATTTTCAGAGGGCCGACAGAGGGTCGATGTGGGAGGAAACCGGAGCAGCCGGAGGAAACCCACACGACCACAGGGAGAACGTATAAAATCTGTACAGACAGCACCCGTAGTCAGGATCGAACCCAGGTCTCTGGAGCTGTAAAGCACCAACTCTACCGCTATACCACTGTGCCTCCTTCTGAAGGCTTTTCCTCAGAAGAGGTGAGAAACATTTGCCCCATTTGATCTAATCAAACCTCCTGCTGCTCTAGACCGTACTGAACACATAAATTCACCCAAACAATTTGTAGCTGTCAATTTATACTTGCTTCTGGGAAAAATAGGATGGAATGCAGTCAGTTTCCAATCTGAGCATTTCTACAGCTGAGCTCCACATTTCCAGGGACTTTCATTCCGGACCAGCGATCTCAGATTTCATCTCAGCGTGAGAGTCTGAGTATATGGGCATGGTCACAGACGCTAGGGCAGCATGAATTGTTGGAGGAGTAACAGTTTTGGGTAGATATTAAAAGTTGCGTCATATTAGTAACACAGGTGCGCAGTGGTGGCACGGTGGCGCAGCGGTAGAGCCAAGTCAAGTCAATTCAAGAGAGTTTGCTGCCTTACAGCGCCAGAGAGCCTGGTTCGATCCTGACTATAGGTGCTGTCTGTACGGAGTTTGCATGTTCTCCCTGTGACCGTGTTGGTTTTCTCCGGTTGCTCCGGGTTCCTCCCACACTCCAAAGACATTCAGGTTTGTAGATTAATTGGCCGGTAAGTTGTCCCTAGTGAGTAGGATAGTGTTAGTGCAACACTACTGTTAGTGTACAGGGTGATCGCTGGTCGGCATGGACTCAGTGGGCCGAGAGGCCTGTTTCTGCACTGTATCTCTAAAGTCTAAAGACCTGTCTCCCTTCTCTTATCAGACGGTGGGCAATGATCCCAAGCCATTCCTTCCTGCGCCCACCATTCTGTATAATAATTGTACGTCCACACCTGTTGTGCCGGGGTGGAAGATTGCAACCTTCACGTGGTCCGCCCTGTTTCGACTAATGCAATCACCTCGACGTGCACAAACAGAAGATCAAATAGAACAGGTTGTCCAACAACTTTAGGCTGTGCACGCCACACGAAAGAAGACCTGTTGTGCTGCTGCAAGTAAAAATATCATCGTTCCATTTTCAGTACATATGGCACTGAAACTATTTAGAGATTTTGAGAAACAGCGCAGAAACAGGCCCGCTTGGCCCACCGAGTCCGCACCGACCAGCAATCCCCCCGCACACCAACACTCTCCTACAATTAACCTATAAACCTGCAGACAGACCAAATGTACAGACAGCACCTGTAGTCAGGACCGAACTCAGATCTCTGCCAATGTAAGGCAGCAACTCTACCGCTGCGCCACTGTGCCTCCCTTGTTAGTCTTGACTAGCGTTACAACATTGAAACAGGCCCTTCGGCCCATCGAGTCCCCGCCGACCATCGATCATCCGTTCACAGTAGTTCTATGTTATCCTACTTTTTCATCCAGTCCCTACACATTAGGGCGTTTTACAGAGGGCCAATTAACCTACTAACTCAAAATATTTTTGTATGTGTGAGGAAACTCATGCAGTCACAGGAAGAACGTTCAAACTCCACACAGGCAGCACGTGAGTCAGGATTGAACCTGGGTGTCTGGCGCTGTGCGGCAGTGGCTCTACCCGCTCTGCCTCTTTTGACTCTGTTAATTTTTATTATTATATTTATCACATAGCTCTCTATTTGTAGATAATCCTGGACCTTCAGACCTTACTGATGAGTAACTAGAGGCTATTCAACCAAGGACACAGTCATACAACAAGGAAAGAGGCCTTTCGGCCCAACTCGTCCATGTTGGCCAACTGTACAGGACAGCAAATACACTACACTACATTTGGGGGTCGTGGTGTGATCTCCTCAAACAACTGTTTTGCAGGACATTTTCGTTCAGTCTCCAAGGATTAGTTTAGTTTAGTTTAGAGATACAGCACGGAATCAGGCCCTTCGGCCCATCAGGTCCAATGGTTCAATGTTCCTTTATTGCCACGTATACCGAGGTACAGTGAAATTTGATTTACCATAGTCATACCAAAACTGCATGAGGATTAAACATAAACAGCCACCACAGTGGCATGTGAGAATCCCCAGGGCACACAGCATAAGCAGAGACCCACAGCCATCAGTTCAATGTCCGGGCCACACACCTTCACCGTGACATGACCAGAATTGTACTGACCGCTGTCACTCTCTCTGCAGTCACTGTCCGCCCGAACAGTCAGAAAGCCGTCCACACTCGCTCTGGACTAGACTCTGGGATGTCCTCATGGTGCAATGTCCCCGCAAACACTGGGATCACTGCGCTCACGGCAATCCCACCGAGTCCTCGCCAGCGCAGGCAGAACGTCCATCTTGTTTTTCGGCGACCTCATTCCTCACTGTGATGGAAGGCGAATAACTTTTACCTTTTTCCTCCTTCTCTCCCGTCGTCAGGGCGATCAAAGCTCCCACAGTCGGCGATCGAAGCCCCCGCTTCGGGGTGATCGAGCCTCCCACGATCGGGGCGTTTGAAGCTCCCGAAGTGGATCCCTAACAATGGGACCGCCAGCGCCACGATGTTGGGCCGCAGTTCAGACGGAGATACGATACGGAAAAAGTCACATCTCCGTCGAGGGAAGAGAGAAAAAAAGTTTCCCCAACGCCCCCTCCCCCCACATAATACAAAACAAAAGATACACTAAAACATACAAATAAAAAACATAAGAAGAAAGGGACAAGACAGGCTGTTGGCGAGGCTGTCACATGCTGTGCCACTCAGAGCCACCCATGTCCACTAGCACTATTCCACACACTAGGAACAATGTTTTACTTAAGCCAATTAACCAACAAAACTTGTACTTCTTTGAAGAGTGGGGGGGGGGGGAATCCGGAGAACCTGGAGAAAACCCAGGCAGTCACAACGTAAAGATTCTGCACAGGCAGCATCCGTAGTCAGGATTGAAGCCACGTCTCTGGTGCTGTCCTTATTGCTTATTTAAATCCCTCACAGCAAGTAAAAGATTATAAAGAGTGGGAAGTGTGGAGGGGGTTACTAAGTGCTTTTATAAAACAAATACAAAGGATGAAAACCGGTTTCACCAAAATAACCAACTCCATTGTTAATGCCTTGTGCCTCCAGTATCTTCCACCCTCACTAACACCCTCACTGGGCACTCACATCTCAGAGGACCTCATATGGTCCACCAACACCGCTGCGCTGGTCAAAAAGGCACGCAACGACTGTTCTTCCTAACAACATTGAAACGGACTGGTCTGCCCCAACAGCTGCTGACGACCTTCTACCGCTGCACCACAGAGAGCATACTAACGTATGGCATCTCTGTGTGGTATCTCAGCTGCACGGAGGCGGAGAGGAGAGCTCTTCAGCGCGTTGTCCACAGAGCGCAACAGATTATTGGGACACCGCTACCAACCTTGGAGGGCATCTACCACACACGGTGCCTCAGGAAGGCTGTCAGCATACATAAGGACTCCTCTCACCCTTATAATGGACTGTCCGGCAGACGTTACGAGGCCTTCTACGCCCGCACTACCAGACTCAGGAACAGCTTCATTCCCAGAGCTATAGCAGCTCTGAACCGGCCCTGCTGAGTACCCCCCACCCCCATGGACTGTCTCCCCCGGCCTCGCACTTTAGTCTGTGTTGATGTTACTGGTCAAATGTTCGTTTTTACAAACCTTGTTCTCAGGGGTTGCAAACCGAAATCTCGAAGTTGCAAACCAAATCTCGTTGCACTTATGTGTAATGACAATAACAGATGTTATTATTATTATTATTATTAAAATTCTGTCTGTTAACTAAAAACCAGAACTTGGCAATGACTCAATAACAAAAAAAGAACCAAAATGCTGGAGTAACTCAGTGGATCAGGCAGCATCTCTGGGGAACATGGATAGGTGACGTTTTGGGTCAAGCCCCCTGTCGATGGTTGAATAGCACAAGGTACTACAGATGCTGAATGGCTGAAAAAGATAGCAACTCTACACGTTTCACCCAGGGAAGGTGATTTTGATTAGTATTTCAGGTCGTTTGTTTAGCTTAGAGATACAGCATTCAGCCTGCGCCAACCAGCGATCGCCCATTTACACTCGTTCTATAATGTAAAAAAAAGGAACTGCAGGTGCTGATTTATACCAAAAATAGATACAAAATGCCGAGGCAACTCAGCAGGTCAGGCAGCATCTCTGGAGAACATGGATAGGTGACATTTCGGGTCAGGGCCCTTCTTCACACTGTGAACATCTGAAGAAGTGTCCCGACCCAAAATGCCATCACAGTCCGCATCAATATTTCACTGCGACATGTGATAATAAAGTGTCAATCAATAAATCATCTATCCATGTTCTCCAGAGTTGCTGCCTGACCTGTTAAGTTACTCCAGCATTTTGTGTTTCTTACGCCAGTTCAATTTATCCTACTTTTGCATCCACTCCCTACACATTAGGGGCAATTTACAGGGGGGCAATTACCCTACAAACACGTGCGTCTTTGGGATGTGGGAGGAATCCACGGCACCCGAAGAAACCCACATGGTCACAGCAGGGAGAATGTGCAAACTCTGTACAAACAGCACCAGAGGTCAGGATTGAACCCAGACTGATTCCTGGGATGGCAGGACTTTCATATGAAGAAAGTCTGGATAGACTCTGCTTGTACTCGCTAGAATTTAGAAGATTATGGGGGGATCTGATAGAAACTTACAAAATTCTTAAGGGGTTGGACAGGCTAGATGCAGGAAGGTTGTTCCTGATGTTAGGGAAGTCCAGAACAAGGGGGTCACAGTTTAAGGATAAGGGGGAAATCTTTTAGGACTGAGATGAGAAAAACATTTTTCACACAGAGAGTGGTGAATCTGTGGAATTCTCTGCCACAGAAGGTAGTTGAGGCCAGTTCATTGGCTATATTTATGAGAGAGTTAGATGTGGCCCTTGTGGCTAAAGGGGGTATGGAGAGAAGGCAGGTACAAGATATTGAGTTGGATGATCAGCCGTGATCATATTGAATGGAGGTGCAGGCTCAAAGGGACGAGTGGCCTACTGATGTTAGGGAAGTCCAGAACAAGGGGGTCACAGTTTAAGGATAAGGGGGAAATCTTTTAGGACTGAGATGAGAATCAGTCCGTCGGCACCTGCACCGTCGGAACCTCACTACCAGCGCACGCTGCCCTCGGGACTGCTGCTATGGAGTGGAGACGGTTGCCCACCTCTTTGCAGAGTGTGGATTTGCCCAAAGAGTCTGGAGAAAAATGCAAGGGTCCCTGGTACGCTTTATTCCAAACAGCTCCGTCACAGAGGACTCTGTGATTTACGGACTGTTCCCAGGGACACATTCAGAGACTGACATCAAGTGCTGCTGGAGGGTCATCAACTCGGTGAAAGACGCT
Organism: Raja brachyura; assembly: GCA_963514005.1. Next base: position 25,955,649 of record OY740802.1, read on the forward strand.
CTGTGGTCTGCCCGAGCGTTGTTCACCACCCAGCAGAGTGAGATGTCCGTCGGGGAATGTTGCCGACTGGCCCACTGCAGACTGCAGGAGTACGTGCTGAGGGACGCACTGAAGCTCGGGGCAGCCAGCGCCAAGGCTCGGTGGGGGAGGGCCACAGTCTAAGGTCCTTCCGCTGCTGGACATGGGGGGCACAGTATGGTGGAGACGCCCCTCAAAATAAGGGAAGGTATCCCATGCCGGGGGCCCACATGAGTGGCATGGGTGGGGGATCGATTAGTGAAATCTGAAAAATTTGGAAAATGTATATAGACTGCATGGAAGAATTTGTATAGCCTCCGAAAATGTCGGATGGATTTTTCGCACGGTTGATGTATTGTAAATATTTATTACTTGAATAAAGTCTATTTTGAAATAAAATAAAAAAAAAATAAAATAAAAAAAAACGAGTGGCCTACTCCTGCACCTATTTTCTATGTTTTTATGTTTCTATGTAGCTGGCATTGTGAGGCAGCGACTCTACCAGCTACGTCACTGTTCTGCCAAACTCTTCACTCCAACCGCACATGGCTTGGGTCTACCCCAGTAACCACAATACAGTAGTTGCAACAGGGGGAAAGTACATCCTCGTTGTACCATCGTTATCTGTAATCAGACTGCCAATTCTAAACCCGCTGAAGTAGCAACCACAGCATGTTTCATCTTTCTGCTGAGTAGCAGGAACGATTTAGAACGGTACAGAGCAGTAACAAGGCCCTTCGGCCCACAATGCCTATGCTGAACACAATGCAAAATTAAACTAGTCTCCTCTGCCTGCATGTGATCCCTATCCTTTCATTCCATGCATATCCATGTGCCTTCCTAAAAACCCTTTCAAATGCTATTATTGTGTCTGCCTTCACCACCATCCCAACCAGCAAGTTCCACACACCCACCATTTTCCGTGTATAAAACTTGCTCTGCACATCTCCTTTAAACTTATATCGTGCCCTCAAGTCTTTGACATTTCCATCCTGGGAAAAAGATTCTGTCTACTCTATCTATCTAAGCCTCAATTTGTTATGCTTCTATCGTGTCTCCCCTCAGCCTCCAATGCTCCACAGAAAACAATCCAAGTTTGATAAGCCTCTTCTTACAGCTAATGTTATCTAATGTAGGCATCATTCTCCCAAACGTCCTCTCTACCCTCTCCAAAGCCACTACATCCTTCCTGTTTGAGAAGGAACTGCAGATGCTGGAAAAATCAAAGGTAGACAAAGAATGCTGGAGAAACTCAGCGAGTGAGGCAGCATCTATGGAGAGAAGGAATTGGCGACGTTTCGGGTCGAGATCCTTCTTCAGACTGATGTCGGCGGGAAAAAGAAAGAGGTAGGAGTAGGACTTGTGGGAGAACTGGGAAAGGGGAGGGGAAGGAGGGAGAAAGCCAGGGCTATCAAATTAGAGAAGTCTTGTTCATACCGCTGGGGTGTAAACTACCCAAGCGAAATATGAGGTGCTGTTCCTCCAATTTGCGCTGGGTCTCACTCGCAGAGGCCCAGGACAGAAAGGTCAGATTGGGAATGGGAGGGGGAGTTGAAGTGCTGAGCAACCGGGTGATCAGGTTGGTTAAGGCAGACTGAGCGGAGGTGTTCGGCAAAGCGATCGCCAAGCCTGCGCTTGGTCTCACCGATGTAGAGAAGTTGACACCTGGAACAGCGGATGCAGTAGATTAGGTTGGAGGAGGTGCAGCTGAACCTCTGCCTCGCCTGGAAAGACTTCCTGTAATGGGGTGACCAGAACTGCACGCAGTCCTCCAAATGCGGCCTAACCAAAGTTCCACAAAGCTACAACGTAACTTCCTGACCTCCCTTCAAGTACATCCAAGATACTTTACAACCAATTTTTTCCACCCAGTTTTTAGTTTTAGAGATTTTAACTTTGAAGGCCTTCGGCCGACTAGTTCTTGATTCCTCGATACTAGGCAGAGGATTGTGTGCATTCACCCTATCCATGAACCTCATGATTTTATCCACCTCCATAAGATCATCTCTCGGCCTCTTGCACTCAGGATATATCGTCCCAGTCTCCCCAATGCAGCTTGTAGAGTTTGACGAATAATTGGGCCTCTGTAAATTGCACATAGTGTGTAGGAGGTGGACAAAAAAAAATGGGGTAAGCTAGAAGTAGTGTGAATGGGTGATCCATGGTCAGAGTGTACTCGGTGGGCCGAATGTTGTTTCCATGCTGTATTATCCTATCAATCAAACCTTTCCCTATAACTCAGTCCCTTGAGTCCCGGTAACATTGCTGCCGGACCCACTGAGTTCCTCTAGCACTTTGGGGTTTTTTTGCTCAAGGTTCTAGCATCTGTTTCTCCATTCTTCTCAGATTTTCTCTGCACTCCTTCCAGGGCCATAGAGTCATACAGCATGGAAACAGGCCCTTCAGCCCAACTTGTCCATACCGACCAAGATGCCTCATCTAACCCTTCAGCCCATTTGTCCATATAGTGGGCCCCACACCCTTCTAAACCTTTCTTATCCATCCATGTACCTCTGTGTATTTTCAATGTGATAGTACCTGCCTCAACTACCTCGGCTGGCAGCTCATTCCATACACCCACCACCCTCTCAGTGAAAAAGTTTCCCCTCAGGTTTCTATTAAATCTTTCTCCTCTCATATTAAACCTATGTCCTCTGGTTCTGGATTCCCACACTCTGGGCAAGAGGCTCTGTGCGCCTGTTCCTCTCATGGCTCCAGTATCTCTGGAGAAAAGAGATGGGTGACGTTTCGGGTCGGGTCGGCACCCTTCTTCAAACAATGTTTTTGTATTTTCCGTGGGAATTCCTGGACTTCTCAAAGACGTTTCCCAATCCCACGCCTCGGTAAAGTGTAGGAAACGTTTTACTTTGAGCATCGGTACAATGTGAAATGGAGGTGACCTTTCAGGCACGGTCAGAACTGGGGAGAGAGTTAGTTTTTAAGTAACATTCATTCGTTTTCTGTTTCGGGACGTTTTGTCTGATCTGCTTACGTTTCCAGCCTTTATTTTTTTTTGTTGTTTTATCCCTAACGCTAACTGTGTTCGGGCCTCTCTCACGCAGATCCGAAGAGGCACAGCGGGATTTCCAGCGTTCAAATGATATGCGAAAGCACATGAGATCATCGGAATTTTTTACCCTGTAATCACCAGATACGACCACATCTTCCGCCAGTTAAAGGGAAGTTTGCAAGCACAAAAAAAAATGCTTGAAAAGATTAAAAGAATTGCAGTTCCTATTTTATTTTTCCGACCTGCTGTGATATTTAATTTTCCAGCGTTAGGTGAATTTTTACAGGACAAATGCCCCAAACTAGGCTTTCTTCCTGTAGGTTATGATGTGTTTACGTGCCCAAACATAGCTTTTTTTTTTAACGTGTTCCAGCACGTCGACGACGTGGGTTTGCCCTGTGATGTATGGAAAGTAGAGGAAATATTTTGCTGGTCGTCGCGGAAGTTACGCTGGCGGAGAGGCGGGGCGAGGGGGGGGGGAAAGGTATAAAGAGGGAACGGCGGAGCCGACGGTTAGCAATTTGTCCGACTGGTCACTCGAGTGATTTCACGCTGAAATTCACAGCGGCTGCTGAAACCGACTAGGAAACTCGCTGTCCAATTCCCAGTGTGAATTTACAGATCAGAAACCAGGGGGGACAGATCTCAGGACCTTTAAACTCTACACAGAGATAAAGAGACATTCTCACTCCAGAGAAACCAACAAACTTCAGCGCGTTCAACTTGAAGGAGATTTAATTTTTTTTAAACCCAAACATGTTGAAAATCTGGGCACTAGCTACCGTGTTGGTCATTTTCACTTGGAACTTGACATCAGCTAAGACAGTGAGTATTATTTATTTGGTCTTTAAAGTAGTTTGGAAGTAAACTCCAGGTAAACAGCCTGGCTCTCAGCGAGGGTCGAGGTTGCTGGGGTCACGAGTTTGAGCAATGGAGTTGCTTTTTTGGTTAAAGTTATTTTTATATTTTGTATTTGTGTTGTCAACGCACATAGTACCCCCCTCCCCCTCCTGTGTCTCAACAATAATAATTTTAATTACTCTAAGCGAATTACATAAGCCAGTATCAATGTGTTTCGGTTAATGTTACATAACATCGCTGAATAGAATTCCTTTCTGAAACTTTTTTTATCGGGGGGGTGGAATTAGATTCTTCCGATCTGGATCGAAGTTCTTCCAAACTTTTACTGAACTTAGTGACATCGGCGACGCGTCCCCTTCCTCCTGTGATTTTAAAATGTGTCTACTCTCTTTACGCTCCCCCCCCCCCCCCCCAGAATATTTCCAGCGTGGTCATAAATAAGGAACTGGAGCCCTGACTGAGTAACTTTGTGTCCGTTCTCTCTCTTCCCCCCCTCCCCTTATAATTGTGAGTGAGGGGTGGAGGGGCGATCACTTGTAACTGGTGGGACACCCCCCCCCCCCTCTTAACAATCACCATTGGTAAAATTCCCAGCTCCGTGCGTGGAAAGTTTCCATTAAACACTTTATCTCCTTGCTAAATATATCTCCAATAACAAGCTTTCACATGTAGGAACTTTTAATCGCGAGTCAAAATGGATACATTTGACCTGCAAAGGAATATTCCTAAATGTTTGCATGTTGTACCAACGCACTGAGTTTGTGTTCTCTCTGTACGGGCGATTACATTGTTTCAATACTCTTTAAGAATGTGCAGCTGTCACCGAGTGTGCTAACGTTTCCCACAAGTACTTTGTAAAGCAACTTTGTATTTGTTGCTTATTGCCGTGCAAGAGGCCATTTGGCCCGTCGGGTCCACACTGCTCCCCGTGAGCAATAACATTGGACTCTCCCTAAACGTCTCCGACTTGTTCTCTCTTCGGCCCACCACCTGCCCTCTTGTTTTTTCTGCTATTAATCTTGACTAGGGTGGCCATTCGCCCCACCAGCACGTCCCTGTGATATAGGGGGGAGCTAAATCGACCAGGCGAACCCCAGAGATCTCAAAGGGAGTGGGCAAACTCCACACAGAAAGCACTGTGATGGTTTTGGTTTAGTGTAGAGATGCAGCGTGGAACAGGCCCTTCAGCCCACCGAGTCTGCGCCGACCGCTAGTTCAACCCTACACACACACACACACACACACGGGACAATTTACAGAAACTAACCTTCTGTAAGGGGAATGGGCACGGAAATTCCCTCCACAGATGCTGCCTGTCCAGCTGAGTTCCTCTAGTACTTTGTTTTGGTGTGTCTCTGTATTAAAGTACTTCCCCAGCATTCTCCCCCTTGTAAACCTTTCCTTTATGCGAGCATCTGTTCAATTGGCTATCCAGTTGTGTGTTTTGTTTGGGACGTTTTAGTGCTGGATTATTTCAGAGAACCGAACTTTAAATCTGGTTTTGTTGCTATGTAATAACGTAACGGGTAATTATCCCCGCGGAACAAACACCGTGCCACTGAATTGGCCAGTTTTTGTTTTTATTGACGTTGCCACAATGTCAACATTTACCGAAGGTAAAGTCTGATAACGAGATACGAGGTACTGAAGAAAAAAAAAATATCGGTAATTAGATTAGACATTTTGCAAGCGTTCCAACACGAGATATTCGCGGAGCTGATGATTTTCAAGGTTGAAGTTAAGAATGGTTGAATCTGACTTGAAGGATATTTATTTTCCTGTCCTTTCTTGCAATTAAAGTCTATGTGGTTAATGGCAGCATGTCCTGGAGTGTTTAAAAAAAAAAATAAAATAAAATAAAAAATAAATATGAAGACAATGCTGGAGTAACTATCTTTTTAAACTTTGAGTGACTCTTCAAGTCCCGCCACATCTCTGGTGAAATTGGATAGCCAAAGTTTTTTCTCCCCCAACCCCCCCCCCCCCCCCCCCCAGACTCTTCTTTGGTCTTTTCTTGTTGTTGCTACTTTCCATTGGGGTAAATAAAGAAGGGTTAACATCTCTCTCATCTTTGGCCCCTCGACAAACCCCCACCTCCACAGTGATACAACCCTGATTTTGCCTAACTTGAGCAGATTTTGGGGATTGAAAGAAGAGTCACCATTTTGGTTCCCCAGCAGTTGTTTTTGAGTGTTTGTACAAATTCCCCTCTGTTGCAAAAGCATCTTTTATCACTCCATCTCTCAGTCTACCATAGGACAATTAACGTGCAGGGTTTCTGACTAAAGCCGAGAGCTCTGGGCTGCCCTGTCTTGTATTTAATCTGCTGGTACTTGAAGCATTCTGTTTGTTTTTGCACATAATGATTTATAAAGTTTGCTTTCAGCATTAACATATTGGCATTCCTGGAATTCCTACTGTTTAAAAATTAGGTCACAGTCACTTGAGACTACACTGGAGTGTGCTGTCCTTTGTCTGAAAAATGGTGGAGGGATCTGTGTGTCGCAGTGGGGAGAGCCACTGCCTCGCATCAGCAGAGCACCGGGTTCAATCCTGACCTCGGGTGCTGTGTGTTTGTGTGGAGTTTGCCAGTTGCTCCTGTGACTGTGTGGGTTTCCTCCGGGTGCTCCGGTTTCCTCCCACATTCCCAAAGACGTGTTGGTTTGAGGCAAAGACCATAGTGGTTTGCGGGTTAATTGGTCCTCTGTAAATTAAATCTATGGGAAAGTGGCCTAACATTTCATAGGATGACCAATGGTTGGCTTGGACCGAAGAGTGTGTTTCCCTGCTATGTCACTAAACTAAAATTGTTCAAATACCTCTGAGTTGCATTGAAATGGTTTTTCTTAAGTTGTATACATTGAAAAACAGATGTTCATGTCTTTTTAGTTGAGTACAGCATTGCTTACTGTAACTTTGGCCTGTGTAATGCTGTTACACTTTGCCTGGGTGTTACCTACCAAAGCCAGGTTGTAGTATTTGGCAAATACATTTGGAAATGATTCTTTCTTATTTTAGAATCTGTTTTCAAACTTTGAAGCAACTGAATCATATCTGCAGCTTGGATTGGGGTTTTTATAATACAGATAGTGTTCTGTTTATTAAACCCAGCCAGAGGGCTTGGGTTTAAGGTGGGAGGGGAAAGATTTAATAGAAACTTGAGGGGTGATGTGATGAGTTTATGGAGCGAGCTGCCCGAGGAGGTAATCAAGGCAAGTAATATGACATTTAAAAGACACTTGGACAGATACATGGATAGAAAAGGTTTGGAGGGACATGAGCAGTTGGGACTAGTGTAAATAGGGCATCTTGGTCAGCATGGGTAAGTTGGGTCTGTTTCCATGCTGTACGAGTCGATTTATTGATTATTGTCTTTTAATTGAACCTGGGACTCCTGTACTATTTTGGTTTATGGTCTAAATTGTCTTTGTTATATTTTAGGGGGATATGGGCCAAATGCAGGTAGATGGGACACCTTTGTTTGGCATGGGTGAGTTGGGCTGAAGGGCCTGTTTCCGTGCCTCGTGGCTCTATGAGAGTTGCATAGTGAAATTGCCGAGCAGGTAAAGCAACTAACTTGCAGTGTGGCCCTTTGTGTAATTGGAACAGAGTATTGATTTGGTTATTCAATGCACCCTGGGTGGAGATGTAAAACTGCCTATTCATGCAGTGGTTCAGCCACTGTACAAAACATTCCTGCTTGTGTACAGTGAAAGAAAGGGGTTGTATTTGTACAACACCTTGAGACTCCCCACTGCTCTACAGGAAGGAATCATTTTATAAACCTCTGAAACTTTAGCTACGCGTTTTAATTCCTTTGCTGTTGCACAGGAAATGAATTGGAGTATTGTTTCCATATGAAGGAAATGTCCCACTTTTCTTTGTTAAAGCAAAGTGCTGTGCTCTTCTCCGGTCTTTAGGCAGTTCAAATGCAAAATCTGCCCGTAGCTTTCTGAATCCAGAATTTCTGTAAAAGCGATACATCTTAATTTGGAGACCCAGCAATTCCCTGTGCACTAACGCTATCCTACACACACTGGGGATAATTTACAAACTTTACAGAAGCTAATTAACCTACAAACTTGAACGTCTTTGGGGTGTGGGAAGAATCTCGAGCAGCTGACTAAAACCCATACAGTCATTGGATGAAGGGAGTCGTGACCTTCTATTTGAGTTTTGCTACTAATTCCAACTCGTGTCCCCTTTTCTTTCCATCTTCTGGAGTTGTAGAACCTGTGCTAGTTTATTTTGGAGAGACGGCCTGGACCTTCGG